>VZRU01009359.1:114384-137547 GCA_013398155.1 Pedionomus torquatus | reverse complement strand
GGGTGTCCCTGCGACTGTGGGGAGGTCGGACTAGATGATCTTTGGAGGTCCCTTCCAGCCTGGATGATTCTATGAAAAGACAAGCTGCTTCAGTAAAATGTGGCAATGAGAAGACCATACTAGATCAGAAGAGGCAGGGAATGAAATATATTATGCAAATACCATTATACATATAAAAAATACAAGTCACTGTTTTAATTTTTAAGTCTAAAAGGGAGGTGAAAACACAGAAGATTAAAGAGCCAGTGATATGACGAATAAAGGGTCAAACCAACACGTGTATTTGTGAATTGTTTGGACAATCAAGAAGCCAAAGCAACATTTGATTTCAGAGCAGAGCTGAGGAAGTCCATTTGTATCACAGTTCATATCCCCAGGAAAGCTCTTTAGTTTTTAAAGACAGGGGCCTACAAGTCATTCACTTTTGTGTAATGGAGCTATTAGGAAATCTCCTGCTTTCTCTGTCAAAAGTCAATTTTGTCCAGTATTTACCACCATTTAAACAGGAACTATGGCTACAAAATCAAATTTTGTTTGAATGCAGTCAGATGGTACTCCCCAAAGTGTTACATAAGTAGTATTTGAGAGATGTACTTAAGTAGTATTTAAGGGGATGGAATACCCAAGGGAGTGGTCAGATGTTTGATTTTAAATTTAGGAAACTTTCTCATAACAGCTTCAAAGAAGCTGTCAAGTGTATTGCATTTGCCAAAAATACAGGTCAAAGCAAGTGAAAAAATCCTTATTGTAAGAGGCAAAGTGGGAGCACAATAGGTATGAAACTGATGTACTTTGGATGAAGAAGGTACACCCTGTCTTAACCTTATTATCCTTACTTCCTAGTGATGGCTATATCAAAAGATAAAACATTTGAACAGGGGATTGTGCACATACTATGTCTAGCAGAAGCAGGACTGATATACCTGCTGTGGGCCACAAACTAGTGAGCAAAAGCCCAAGAAATCTACAATGAAGTATCAGGTTAGAAATGCAGCTATCCAACTGTTAGAAAACCAGCACTAGGGTAGTAAAGATTACTGGAAAAGTCAGTGGAATTATTCATGTCATAATCATATTTACTACTTTTAAATTGGGGAGTGGTTTGAAAAAGGCATGGGTAGTTATTGACTGGTGTTTTATTCAACAGAAAGATCAAATAAGAATACCTGCTCTGTTGGGATCTGATGACAATCAGTGGCACCTTGCAGATACGTAAATTGATAAGGCAGTGTGGCGATTTAAATCCGGCCAGCTTCCAACCACCACACTCGCTCACTCTCCCCAGTTGTGATGAGGGAGAGAAGTGAGAAAAAACTCATGGGCTGAAATAAAATCAGTTTAACAGATAGAGAAAAAGCCACATCTGTCAACAAAGCAAAACGAAACAAGGGATTCATTAACTCCTTCCTGTGGGCAGGCACGTGTTCAGCCATCCCCAGGAAAGCATTGCTCCATCAAGCATAATGGTTATTTGGGAGGACAAGCCCTGAATGTTCCCCTCCTTCCTTCATTATTTCCCCTCAGCTTTTCATATGGAGCATGACACCAGATTGTATGAGATACCCCTTTGATCCATTGGGGTCAGCTATCCCAGCTGTTTCCCCTCCTAACTTACTGTGCACCCCCGGCCTGCTCGCTGGTGGGGTGATGCGAGGTCCAGAAAAGGCCTTGACTCTGTGTAAGCACAGCTCAGCAGTAACTGAAACATCCCTGTATTATCAACACTGTTTTTAGCAGGAACCCAAACCATAGCTCCATACTAGCTTAAATGAAGAAAATTAACACTATCCCAGCCAAAACTGGCAGAGGCAGAACAAAAAAGTTGGTGTGATTTAGGGGCCAATAAATCCTGCTGCTTTATGGAAATAACACCCTAATTTAGAGTACGAAAAAGCTGCAAATGGCAGTGGTTTTATAGTGAGTGGCCTTGTAGTTTCAGGAGGTTGCCACCTTCTAACTTTACATGGAGACAGCCCTCAAAGAACTAGGGAGTGTATTTTTTCAAATACAGGAAAGACACGGAGTTGCTGAGCTGAGCATTTTCCTTTAGAAGTCTTCAAACAGGCAGTAACAAAAGCAGATTGACGTGGCTGAGCCTTAGGATGTGATTCAGGTGTTTGATGGCAGATATCTCAAAGAAGACCTGCAGATTCCTGTTTGGAGAACAGAGTATCAACTGAACACTTATTACTAGCTCTAAGGCAGTAGCTTAATTTGTTATTATAATTTACATGCTTACATGGGAGAAGGAGATCTGCCAAGAGCTGGTTTGAACTGGTTTTGTTATGCTATGAAAATACATGAAATACTGATGACTTGAAGTTGCATGAATCAATTTTTCCTGAGTCCTTGGCTCTGGGAGATTACTGAACAGGCAGCCCAGAGTCTCCTCTTGGAGCAAACCCAAAGAATACCACACTAGTGCTTGATTTCTTCTGTAGCCTGGATTGTTGATCACTGGGATTGACTAATCTTAAAGTTGACCAGATGAGTGACCAGAGATGTGTTTTGTGGGTGGCTGTTTTTCTAATGAAATGGATAATTAGACAAATAGTGTGAATTTTCTGCTTATCTTTTGCTGTTTTCAGTTTCCTTATATCTTCCAACCTATGGTGGCAAAGATTACAGCTGGCATAAACAAGTGTGTGAGCCGACTTAGGCAGGATGTAGTAGCAACCACAAAACCACAGATGAAATGCAAGGAGGAAATTTAATCTCAATATCTCATGAACTGGGGGCTGTCCAAAGCAGCACCTAGGCAGAGGCACACGGATGGGAAAACAGGCACAGCAGGGCTTGGTCCTTGCTAGAGAGAGCCCTTGTTAGTGAGAGAGTATGAACCTGCTGTTCTCACCTGAATTTCAGGGATTAATGCAGGAATAGTCTTCCACTGTGCTTTGAGCTTTTCTGAAGCAGGGCAGCCATCTCAAGCGCATTTGGTATGCTGCCTCTGAGTCCATCACAATCCTGTGTTATCTAAGTGCAGATGTTCTACTTGTCAAGCACACATCTAAATATCAGTATGATTTTTGACACCCTGAGTGCAAGACACTTGAGCTTCTTTACGATCCCCCTCACTGATCTTCTGTTACTTTCCCTCAACAAGATACTACCTGAGCAGATGATTTGAACATTGCAAGAGCATTAAAAGTAAGAGAGATGAAAAAGATAGACAGTAGGAACAAGGAATGGAACTGTGAAGTTTCTTGATAGGAGTGTTGGGGATGAATCAGAAAAAAAAGCAATTTTTGGCTCAATTGACAAAACCATTCTAAAACTAATTATTTGTCATTGCTGTTCTTTAATATAACTTGGTTAGCTAGTAATTTTTCTTCTTCTGGTTCAGGTTCTCATCCATATCAGGTTAGGCATTACGTTTCTGGTCTTATCTGCTGGAATTGTGCAGCCTAACAGAAAACAAAGAAAATCGTCAGCCGCAATAGGTGTCCTAAAGTAACACTGCACAATTACCAATGTTGTAAAAGGAAATTACTGCCGTAAATGAAGTATAAAAAGTTAGCAAACTAAAGCATGATTTGTCACGGAAAGCAAAAAGTTCTGTGAAGGTGTAGTTTAGGGTGAGAAGAAAATAGATTAAAAATTCAACTGAAAGAAGAAAAGATGAAGGAAAAAATGAATTCTCCTTATAAACGCTTCTAAAGCAGAACAGGAGACTGTTCAATGTTACCTGACATCTCAGTTGATGGCATGCTGTTAATCAAGCCTCCAGGTTGTCTTGCTGTGAGTATATGAATATCTAATTAAAAGCTGATGTAATTGTTGCTCTGACAGTTTCCTCTCGAAATTTAGTACTTGTGTGTTCCATTACTATTTTCTTAGCAGACAATACATTTTGGTTTCAAATAATGAAGTTAGTAAGTATATCTGGACAAAAATGATATTTCAACAGGTAAGGAGTAGAAAGGAGGCCTAGCTTTGAAGAAAAGATTATGTACATGACCAGTCTTTCTCCATTTTCCTAACTCCCTTTCTATTTAGACCTTAATTGTAGAGACTTTTGATCTATTTTAGCATAAAAGTGTTTTAGGAAAAAAAGTTAGTTATGTAATATGTATTATTTCTTATAGTGAGAGGCTTCCTAGCCCTGTGTGAGAGCGATTGGACTGAGAGGCTTGCAACTAAGCCCGTGGGGGCACTGTGCAAATCTGTTCATGGTGTTTCACTTCCCTCATCTCAAAACAGTATTGACGATATTTGTAAAAAACTTTATGGTCTGCAGGTAAAAAGTGCTCTCTGAGAGAGAGGTGACATTAACAGTTTCAGTAGTGACCGTTCTGCGTTATGTTCATTTTATACTTGACGCAGCATTGCAACATTCTGCTCAGTGCTGTTCTGCCAGCCCATTTTCTCAGTCATTGTGGTATTTCCCCCTAAAATTTCCTAAGGATATAGAAATCCCTTTTATTGCTCTAAAGACAGAATTGTACCAATGGCAGAAGCAAAACAGCCTTCACAAATGCATGGTAAATGATGTATGTCAGGAGTTATTAACTTCACCTTCCCTGTCATTCCTATAAACTCCACTAGGATCTCTTTTTATAGTCCTGTGTATTTTGGTAAAGTTTTCATGAATGAGAAACCATCCTTTCCTCCCCATCCCCTCACATCTCACTTTTGTTTTAGGGTAAATAATATGTTGTCTAGCATTATAGGGAGGAAGCAGAACCTCCTGGTCAAAAAGAAAGCTCTTCCTTTTCCTTCCTTCCTCACTGCCATGCACTGTTTCTTTTTCTGGGAGAAAACCTAGCTATTTCATCAGAGTTGGTTACAGATTCAGTTTTACGAGATTAATGGCAAATAAATTAAAGGTTTATATGGATTAGCAGTCTTTTACATTTAGCTCTGCATTGTGTTGTACTGGGTAAAAGATAGCCAGTTGACTTTGTCACTACTGCAGTTCTCCATTGAGCTTCGCTGTATGTTTCTGTCCTAGTGTATTCACTCTGGTACATGGCAGGAGTAGTCAGATTATTTTCTTTTTCTGTTTTGATACAGTAGCAGTAGGCCTTCTTAAACTGCAGTTTCCCTCCCTGTTTTACCAAAAGATTAGCTGGCCTGCATTAGCCCTGGATCCAATAGGACAGATAGAACTTTGGACAAAAGGGCGAAAATAGCTTCAGAATAATTTTAATCCATGGCCATCAGTATCTCCAAGTTCTTTCCCACTGTGTAGTTCAGAGTTGGCTTTAGGGAAGGAATAATTTGGATGGAAGGGCTGTTTGGATGGGAGTAAACAAGATGCTCAGATCTTAGCCACTGCAAGATAGCTTTTGCCCTAACAACTTGTCTCCTATTTTCCAAAGTCTTTTGATGATTTTTAAACTCAAGTGATGAAAGATACTGATCAGAATGTGTTCAGCCTCAAGCATTTACTAAATAATGTGTTGTACTCCCAAAATATTGGCTTTAAATATTACAGGTTTTTAAAAACTCGGTGTAGTGAAATTTTCAAATTTTTCTTTCTTTGGTTGGAAAAACCTACAGACTGTGTTTATTCTATATAATTTGTATTTGATAACTTAGATTTTTTAAGCTAAGGGATGGTGTTATACAAGTAGTAGGAATTAATATGAAACTGCAAAATGCAACAGAAGAAGTAAACCAAGAATTATTACATCTCTGCACCAGCAATAGCAAGCTAGAAGGAGTTAATAAAAGCTTTTTTTACCTTTCCAGTTTTGGCTAAGCTGCTAATAAGAAATTGGCTGGCATGAAATATTGCAGATGGATTTGGAAAGGGGCACTAAATGAAGAGGCTGCCTAGGAGAGGGTTAGAGAAACTGCAAAAAGAGCAACACAACAAGGAAGATTGCTGTGTGAAAAGCAAAAAGGAGGCTGATGCTGGTAGGGAAGACATGTTTTCTCTTCAGTATATGCCTCATGGTATAATCCTGAAAGGAATGTGAGCTAGCATTCATTACCTTACTGCAAGAAGAAATGTAAAAGCGAGTTACGGAGGCTTGGGCCAAGGAAGGCTCAAGGCTATATCTACTGCTCTGGATTTGGATGAGCCTTCAGTTGTACAGAGAGAAGGGATTAATAAGGAAATCACTACTGTAGTGACAACAGGAAGATGTCACAGGTTTTGGGCAAGCACACCAATGGCATCTTCAGAACATACTCAGAAGCCACCTTTAGCTTTAGGGTCCAGTTAAGAGCTATGTATGAGGCTGAAAGTCTCATGCAGAAGCAGGAGAGGAGAAAAACTGAAGTTACTCTTCTCTAGGTGTAAAAATTATTGTGGTAGTCTTGTTTGTCTTAATCCTGTCTTAAATGACTTAGATCATGTTTGATTAATTCATCTCATACAGGTTTGAAATCTACATAGCTGAGGTTAAAAAAAAAATCAATATAAGAGTAAGTTTGATTTTTGACAAACTTACTTTGGTCTTTCTTATTGTAACTCCACCTTCAATCTCTTTTCCTTCCATCTAGGCCATGTGTGTATACGATGGGATCGCCGATAAACAACAGAGCCCTTTTCCCATGCCAAGAGCCACCTGTAGCCTTGTCAACATGGCAAGCCTCAGTCCGAACAGCTGCAGGTTTTGTTGTGTTAATGAGTGGTGAAAACTCAGCAGAACCAGTCCAGCTTCAGGAAGGTGAAATATATTTTCTATGGCTAATTATTTTCAATATTTTTTAAAATCAGAATCCTAACCTTAAAAAAATTTACATGTCTATATGTAATCTCTGTGTCATTTTATGAAAAGGTTACCTGCTCAAGGCATTAGGATAACCTAGTAAGAATTCAAGAATATCAAGGTAACTTCTACTTGCTATTTTTGTGTGGTTTTATTCCTTTTACTTTCTCCAGACCTAGATTCCACTTGTCATAAATTGGCTGTTTTAATCATTCATTGAATGTTTCATGGATGAAGTACCTTATCAGGCTCTTGACAGCTTGGTAGATAATTAACTTTCAATTTTAGTTCTCCAGTCCAAGTTTAGCTCAGTATGGCGGTGCTTAGAAGGGGTCATTGTGTAATACCTCTTCCCTGAAGTATACAGAATAGATGAAGAATGTCAGGGCATTACTCTGAAAAACTGAGCTTTGGTGATTTTCTTTGGCATTGGTAGATCATACCTTCTGCAACAGTAAGCAAGCAAGTATTTTTCTACTCTGTGTGTTATACTTTCAAGTTTACTTAGTCTGTAAATGTATGCCAGCACAGACAATGAAGTTTTTAAGGCAGTTCTACACATTATAATACAAAGTATTTCTCCCTCCCATTAGTTTTGAGGTAATCTGTCAAACAGAGTTGGTATTTTCTACTGTAAGTTGTTCTGATAAAAGTAGTATATAGGAAAAGGTTAGAATTGGTGTTTCTGGGAAACAGAAAATCTTTCTTCTGCTATGCTTTAAAGAGGCAATTTTATTCTTGAGGGAAAAAAAAAATAAAATGAAAGTTTCCTTGATTTGAGAACCATCAATTAATCCATTTTCAGGCATCCTGAATTATCAGGTTATTTTTGGCCATATATGAAGCCCATTTCAAGCCTTGTCTCTGCTGTTGAAATATGGAAAACTGCCATGATGAGCTGTTCAGCTCACTTGGTCAATAATACTTCCCTGTCTTGGCGTCAAGAAAGCCAGAGTGCTCTTGACTGCAGACTAGGAGAACAGCTCTGCCATCATTGTTTAATTAGTTTAATCCACTCTTACATCTTCCTAATCAGTTATTGCCTATCTGTCCTTCAGTGCTGGCTATGTAGTTTCAAATACTAAGAAGGATGCTTATGTGAATTTCTAGAAATGCAAATCTTGGAAAAAATTCAGGCACTATTAATTATCATAGATCAGTTAAAATTGATACTTTCTTAGTCCAGTTAACTATTTGAAAAGGCTGTCTCGTGAAAGAATTATTTCCTCATTAACAGCTTTTTGTCAGTCTCGTTTAAAAAAAAGCCTTTAAAAATTGCACTTGAATAAGGAAAAAAACTAGTTGTAGGGAAAAAAAAAAACATTTTTAAAATGCAGTTGATGGAGTGTTGAGAATGATATCAGGATATCAGGTTAATGATAGCAGCCTTTTCTCTCCGTGGAGAACAGAAAGGGCTCTTGTGTAAATCCTCATAGTTGTTCCAGTGGGTAGTTTTACACTGGTAATTCATGTGTCAGCTTAAAGCTCTGTGTTTTTTTTGGTTTTTCTTTGTATGCTTGTTTTGGGGTTAGTTTTTTTGGTGGTGATTTGATTGGTTGGTGTGGTTTTTTTTGTTTGGTTGTTTGTTTTACGGGTTTTGTTTGATTCATTTTTTCAAAGGCTAGCCCAGTGTATTTCCTTTCTGAAGACCTTTGTGAAAGCAAGAAATACTGTAAGAAGTCTTTAATGGAAGGCCAGTAGAAAGGAAGTTCCTCGTATTAGCTTCACTGTGCTAATGAAGTGCTGAGTGAAATGTGTGAAATGAACTGGGAAGAACCAAATGAAGCATTAAAGCTGGCTCCTTTAGGAGCCATGAGATAATGGCAGTTTGGTGCTGAACTTCACTGAACTGAAGAGAAGCAGCAGGAGTACCTACTGCAGTTCTGTCCTTACAGTTTTCTATGTGCCTCTCCCCAAGATGGAATTCCCAAGGGTGTGGAAGATTCTGCGTACAGATCTATGTGGCACACGATTATTTAGGCTAATTTTGATTTCATGATGGAAGGGTTGCTGGGATTCTTTAAAGGTAGTAGACATTGTACTCCAGTACCTCTCAAAGACTCAGTAATAACCATTATTATCTTGGTGCTTACATACAATTTCAAATCACAAAGCAGTGTTAGACAGCTGTTTGGAATTGTGAAAGTGTACAAAACAGATAGAGAGGGAAGAAGGGAAAGGAGCAATATTGTGAGGAATGACTTAAAAGCCAAACATATCCAAGCCTCAAGTGCTAATCTGAAGCCTTAAATAAATTCTTAATGAATTTAGGAATACACTTCATTATTTCAATTAGTAGGACTTTTAGGAATTAAAAAGTTCAAAAATGGTCTGTGGCATTAAATAACCTGTCCCACATAGGTCTTGTTGTTAGACAACTATGCATGGCATATGAAATATATCAAATTTAAAATTTTGTGTTTACATTTATAAAACACACCTGAAAGACTTTTAGGGTGACTTCAATTAAAGTAACTTTTCTTTGCCAAATTATTTACATACAGTATGCTGTTGCTGTGCTGCCTATTTATAAAATCACACATAAATGGTAGAACATGAAAATATATTTTTTAAAATGTGTTTTTCTTGGGAAGAATAAGCATTTCGGGAAGCAGCTGTGAATAAATTTATTCTGAATAGAATTACAAGTTGGTTGAAGAGCTTTTCCTTTAAAAGTCATATTTATAGCAAGCGTGCAGGCAACATGATACGAGAACAGCATACCAGGGTGATACCTTTTAAACAGATCCGTGTTCTGCAGCACAGACCTACATCTCTGGATGCACAGATGTTGTGATCCAGTGCATAGCTAGACTAGCTATGCTCACACACAGAGATTCCTCATTTGCCACCTGTATTTGCAGGTTTTGGTAATAATGTACTTCCTTCTGTATCTGCCATTTTTGCGTTCTGTTGCCTGCAAAACTATGTAATTTGTCCTGTCATTTGAAATAAAGTGGGGCCACATTCGTTTGAAAATACTGATACAACACTTACTGAAGTACAATTAAAGTATGACCTAAAAGTGCTTAAAAGTACTATGCGGAATACTTATAGCAGAAAAAAATATCAGAAAAATGCAGTTTGACAATGCCCTTTGAGAGAAAGCTTTACAGGGAGCACAAAACGTGTGTGTGTGTAATACAAGTCATTTAACAATTGGATTTATTTTTCAACACTTGTCGGTTTTACTTTGCTTCAGCATATTACTGTAACACATAGAAGGTGCAAATATATGTAGACACAAACACCTTTATATTTGTTTTGATTCATGTTCAGGAAGTGGATATTCAATCATTAAGAGAGAAATCGACTGGCTTGCTTTCTTTTTTGCGGTTTCTCTAGCATTATGTAGTCCCTGATCTTGTTTTGCCTTCTCTGATTTCAGTGAGAAGGTATGTTCTGTTGTTGAGAGGAAGCATGATGCTGGAGTAGGGAGGACAGTGGTGCTGCTGTGTGGCTTTGTTTGTGCTCCTCTGGCCATTTCACAAGGCAAAACAAAAGAGTCCAGTACTTGTGTTGCTTGATCTCCAACGTACATTAGGAACTTCAGCAGAGGACCTGACAACTCATCACATGCTACTCACCCCTCCGAGCCAGCATTGAACTAATGCTCTGGCATGAATTTGGGGGTGCTCTGTGGGAAATCCTGGCTTTCAGATAAGATCAAAGATCTGTACAGGTTACAAACAGTTTCAGAAAGCTGGAGATTCTTAACTGCTGCTCCAGCCAAATAGTGCTTTTGGCAAAATTAGTTATATGGCTGTAGTTTAATGTATTAGTGCTAGCTGTAGGGGACTATTGCTCTTTTTCCATAACCATGGACATAATCTGTATTTTGTCATGTTTATATTTGTGTTAGTGAAAAATATTTGAGCGAAAATGTCCCAATAAGTAAAAATACTCTCAATGTTCTTCCATCTGGCATTAACAGATAATGACTTGGAGGTGTTTCTTTAGCTACAATGGACTCCACAGGACTCAAACAATTTTCATGGTTCCAAAGATAGATTGCATTAAAAATTCTAGGAAGTAATTACATCATTCATCATTATTATTTCAAGTGGTAGAAAGAAATGACCTTTAAATTGTTCTTTTGGACAAATTATAAATATATTATTATTTCCTACCCCTGTTAAACTTAGTGCTAAATTTTCCATGGGATGTTTTCCAGTTATACCTCATAGAACAGGGGACTGTTGGTGCATGGTTTGTGCAGTTATGACCTGATAGATTTTCTTCGCAGATCTGAAAAAAAAGATTTTTTTAATTGGTTCAGAAATTACCTGTAGAGAAAATATTTTGAAAGTATAATTGTTTAATTATGTGGAAGAATCAAATTGCTTTTAAATTAAGTCTGGTTAGAAGGAGAGGGTGTAAGCATTACAAATAAAGGGACTGGGGTGCTCTTCCTCAGTTTTTCCCATCGACTAACCCCAGCCTAATCTCTCATTCTTCCTAAGGTGTCTTCGGTTCGTTTGAAAATGTTTTTGTCGTACAGAAAGCTGTCTCCCCGTTTCAGCTGCAGTTTTCTGTTAGCCTAGAGGTGGTGCTATCTCCAAGGTAGCCGCTGGAAAGCAGAGAGCAGCCAAGGGAAGGACAGAGAAGGGAGAGGGAGGTGAGCGGAGTTTGTGATCTCAGACTGTGCCCTGGGATAAATCTGAGGTTACAGATGAAGGAAAACAAAACAACATCCACTGACCTGAAAAAAGCTAAAGAAAAGAAATGAAGTTATGGGAGAAAAGGCAAGGCTTGGAGACAGTCTTACCAGTAGTGAGAGGAAGAGACAGGAGAGTTAGACTGTGTTTGAAGCAGTACTTCATAGCACTAGCTGTAGAGAAATATTGCTTACATCAAGGCAATTTCAGTCACTGATCAGTGAATGCACTATAGATATGACTCACTTGTAATGCCAGTTCATGTGATTTCCATTGTTCAAAAGAGAGCAAGTGTAGAATAAAGATATTCTACATAGTTCTAGCGTTTGAATGCAGAAGGCATCTAAAAGCCCATCAGGAAATGGATTGACCCACAGTTAGGTGTATAAAGACAGCTTAAATCTTGGATCTTGTTCTGGGAGGTTACATGGTCTCTATAACATCTGCAAAATATAAGGGGCTTGGAAAAAGACAGGGATCTGAGTGTTGGTTGCATTTCTTTTCTTTGGGAAATCCTAATTTAGATAAATCTGAAAACATGTACCAAGAAAAATTAATGTTCCTTCTCTTTGGTACCTTCGCCCCTTGGCAATGTTTGCTCCAGCCCTGAATAGCATATGTTTGTTGCTAATTCATGTAAATTTTTGAACACAGAACATGTTGTTCTTCTCTCTGGATTCCTAAATTGATTCCCCATTCATTTCGACATTCTGGTCAAATTACCCTTGTTTTTTTAAAATACTCTGTGGTCTTGCTTGCTCCAGCCTGTCTTGGTGAACTTGTTTCTCATTGTAACCCTCCTCATTCCCTCTGTTTGCACAGCACAGACAGACACCCTTTCCTTTTACAGTCTCCTCAGTGTTGTGAGAGCCTTCTCCTTCATGTCTCCTGTGATATGAAAGAATTTTCTGTGACTGCCTCTTGACTTCTACGCTTGTTTCAGAACTCAGTTGAGAGCTCATTATAGTTTTCCCATTAGCATTCCTCAAATTGTCCCTGTTCCTTGATGTTACTTAACAGTTTAATGTAACCACGTGGATTATTTTGTAATGCTTTGTATATAACAAATGCTACACAAAGTAAAGTATTGTAGACTACCTATGAGCCTTCTCTTTTATGGATTTAGGTTAACTGTGAAGCTGTTACTATAGTGTTTGCAGGCTTGGCCCTCTAGCACAGCTTATATCAATGAAAATCTCTTGATGTTTCAAAATAAATTCTTGGTGTCCTGGGACACTTCTTTCTCTCAAGGTGACATTTGCATGCTTTGGCTCATTTGTAGCTTTGGTGAGTNAAAAAAAAAAAAAAAAAAAAAGGCTTTTGTTGGGAGAATTTGGCAGAACAGTTATCTTCTTTGTTTCTATTGTGTTTGGAGCAAATAAGTTCCTTCTGCTCAAAAACTAACAGACGATTAGTAAGATTACAAAGCTAATGTATGTTTACCTGACAATTTGCACAAAAGGGTTTTGCTGTTAGTGATGGATGTTGCCAAAAGTGGTGCGAGGGAGTGTAAGTGGTTGTTAGTGCGTATAAGACACAGAGACTTTATCTTACAAGACTTCATGTACAGTGTTTTGTCATACTAAAACATAGGTGAAAAATTTGTTGAGGCTAAGCAAAAAGATTTTGTTCTTCTTTGGGCAGCTTCAAATTCTGTGGTCATTAAAGTAGGAAACCCAGTGATATTTTCCTGTGGTTGTTTATTTCCTTTCCTCTAGGTCTTGAGGCCTCCACTAGATCAGATTTTTTCTTATTTTCCTTTGATAGTTTTCCACAGCCTTGGTCAGAATATTATTACAAAAGACCAAGTATTAATGTTCGCTTAAAATAACCAAAGTTTATATGTTTCCATAGTTGCCACAGCTACAGTTATTTGCACATGATTCAGCAGGTTGTAACTCATGGTATGTTCTTTCCATGAGTAGTTAACCTTTTAGTCTTGTGTAGTACCTTTACTTGTGACCATAACTGAGTACTTGAATGTGACCCTTAAGCTATACCCTTTTCAAAGGGACAAACGGAAAACCTTAATGAAGGTATGCTGTCCAAAAATGTCCTCCTGTTTATTCATAGATACAGTCATCCTATATTGTACACCTTGTCTTCCAGCACTCTGTTCCCATAATGATAAGACTTAATATCTTTTTACCATCTAATAAACTCTCTAATCTGTTTTTAGCATCTCCTGGTTTATCATGACCAAATAATGACTGCATTTATGTGTCCCAGTGAAATGATATTTCTCTCCTTGACAAAAATACCAGGGTGTAAAGTGGGAGGTTTGGCTCAAAATCTTAAGTACATAAAAATGTCAAGTACTAAGTGTGTGCTGGAGTGATGATTCTGTACAAATGTTCTTTTTACTTACAGGTATGTTGAGCTGGTACTACTATGTGACTATGCCAATGCCTGCATCTACCTTCACTATTGCAGTGGGGTGCTGGCAGGAAGTTAAACAGCAGTCCTTCACAGCTTCTGTCCAGACAAATACTACATTTTCCTTGCTGTCTTCACAAGCTGATTTCAGGTTAGTGTTTAGAATATTGTTGAACAATGAGGTATACGGGTAGTGTTTTCATTTACTCTGTGGAATGTGAAAATGAGTCATATTAGTACAGGAATCAAAATAGAACTTGTTTAATCTGAGCAGAAAAATCTTGACAGGAAAAGAATTCCAAAGGCATTATTTCATGGGTAAGGGTGCGGTTCTTTTTATGTGAAAACAAGCTGCTTAGTGAGCAGTGGTGTTAATAAGTCCCAGTATCATCCGAATTTGCATTCTGCATCCTGTGACTCTTAATGCCCTGCCAAAAAAATACTAGGTCCTCCCTTCTTTCTTACAATGCTTGGCTTGTAAGATCTTTTGTGTTACTACACTCGGTCCATTTGGGATACCTAATGACCCCTCCTAAAATATTGTCTACTCATTTGCTTCTTCCTGTCAACTCCCATCCCGGAGCTGGCCTGTACAGTGGTTTGCCTGTGGTGATGTGTCCTGACTGAGTACATGAAAGCCTTGTTGCAAGGGTCCCATAAAATAAAGTTGGACCAATAGTTCTTTTCAATAAAAAAATGCCCTGTTGTAGCACATGCAGTGGCTACTTATGTCTTTCACCAAACATCTAGAAATGTAATTATTTTGAATACATCTATTCCTCCTTCCAAGCAAATCAAAAGTGCTCATTGATCTTAAATTATTAAAGTGATGGATCAGCAGAACAATACTATATAGGCCTGCAAATGGAATTTGAAGCTACAAATTAAGTCTCGGAAAAATACCAGTTGCTTCCATGTGTATTCACCATAGTTATAAGTCTCACACATGGCACTTGATTTCCTCGCATATTGCTCTCAGCTTTTCAAATTTGTAGTCACAGAATCACAGAACAGCGCAGTTTGGAACACCTTGAAAGATCATCTGGTTCCGTCTTTCACGGGAAGGGGAGCTTAGATGTGGTTAGCTAGCACCCACTGCCCCTTGTCTTCTCCATGTGGCTTTTTGTGAAGGGAAAGCATGCTTCTCTTTGTAGATGTCCTTTCAAAAGTGCATGAATAGTGTGAATGGAGTTCCCCTCCTTGGCTCTCCTCTCCCTTTCTCTCCTTATACAAACCTAGCTCCTTCAGGCTTTCCTGATAGGGCACATTCTCCAGTCCTTTGTTAATTTTTTGCACTCCTCCTTTGGACTCTTGTGTTCTTCTTGAATTGTAGAGACCAGCACTGGACACAGTATTCCAGGTGTGGTCTGACAAGCACTGAACAGAGTGAGATGATCACATCTCTATTTCTGCTCATAATGCCCCTGTGGATGCAGCCCAGGATCTGGTTTGCACTGCTGACTCGTGTTTGGTTTGTTGTTCACCAGGAAGCCATGGGTCTGTTTCAACAAGGCTGCTTCCAGACACACAGGCCATAGCCTGTGCTGGATTGTTTGGTTATGTCATTCCGGCTGTAGGAGTTCGCACTTGTCTTTGTGAGACTTCACACTGTTCTTGCTAGCCCACTCTTCCAGCCTGTCCTGGTCTCTCTGGAAGGTGGCTCTCCAGTCTGACATGTTCACCTCACCACCCAGCTTGGTGTCATCAGCAAACCTGGTGAGGGTGCTTTCAATCCCACCATCCAGGACATTTGTGAAAATGCTGAACAGCATGAGGCCCAGTATCAATCCCTGGGGGACAGCACTCATGATAGGTGTCAGCCTAAGTGAAAGCTATTGATCACCATTCTCTTGAGTGCCACCTGTGAGTGAATTTCCTACCCATCTTGCAGACCACCCATCCAGTCTGTACCTTGCCAGTTTGTCCAGGAGAAGGCTGTAGGAAACTGTGATGAATGTTTTGCTGAAGTCCAGACAAATAGTCTCCATTCCTTTCCCCACGTCAATAGAAAATGTTAGGTTGTTGGATAAGATGACCAGGTCAATCAGGCCCTAAGTATTTTTTTCAGTTATGGAATTAGAAACTTACGATGCTTGCCTTCTAGATAGCTGTTTCGGGCTAATACTTTGTTAAAATCACAACAGTGGAAGTTGTTACTGCTTTGGTAAAGCTAGTGAGACTTTGGAACTTGAGGACCTAATTCTTATTGGAATTTAAAATTAAAGGATTCTGATAGCTTGCAGCTTAGCTAATTTTGATTTTAAAATACTCTGCTAAATCTTGATAGTAGAAGACATGCTTGTTCAAGATTTAAAATAGTCTGTAGGCTTGATAAGCTCTTGGAAATTGTCTTGTGATTATTTCTCTACTACTTACATGTTTCTGACTGCCTCTACAGGAATATGCTGTAGATGTTCAGTACATATTCCTCTCTAATATACAGCACATTCAACAGTAGGAATTTTTCTTGATTTACAAATATGATTATTGATTTGCTGCAAAAGATTAGTCTGGCAGAGTGTTGATAGAATAAATGAATCTTTCTGGTTTTTGTAAAACTTCTGAAAAGGGAAATAGTTTTGTAGTTTTTTGTAGCAAAAATTAGTGCAAGTTTTAATCATTGTGTTGGTGATTGTTATGAGTCAATTGGCGTGATGGTCTGAAAAAACAACCCAACCACTGACAAAAAAAAAATCCTCTGCAAGGGTGGTAACTATTAAGCATAGACCAAATTGAAAAACCTAAGTATACAAGGTTGTTTTGCCATTAATTAGGACATAGAGATCTATGTCCTTAAAAGTCTGCTCTCTCAGTTATATCCAGTAAATATTTATTTGGGAGTTAACACAAGAGACACTTGTTACTTATTTTAGTCATTAAGACAAGGTAACCAAACCAAAATATTAGCAGACATTTCTAGAAAGGGTGTGAAATGGATAGACGAGCAAATGTTAAAGTAGCTCTCAGATATGATAATGGGGATAAACACTTGGGCAGCTGGAAGAGGAAAGATTTCTGGAAGAAGTTGTTGAAATGTGTAATGCAATTTACGTGCAGATGCCAGTGAATTTCACGTAGAGTGACTGTCAAAGAAAAAATTAAATGGAGCTAGGGTTTTAAATAATTTTCCTGTGTCTTTGTGGTCATTAAGGACTTAGCAACTTTTACAGGAGATAGGATGCTACCTTTCATGTTCTTGCCTAATCTCAACTCCGATAGTTAAATACAAAGTGACATTGTTTTACAGCAGAAATATATTGGGTTAGACCACCCTTGGCACAAAAAATGTATGATGAATGAAGTTCCTTTGCACATGTAGTCAATGAAATAGCTTAGAGTCCACTTCTTTCAGAGAAAGAGTTATGTAAGATGTTAAAAGTGTTGGCACTTGATCAAAATGTAGTCCTTTTCTATGTGTGATCATTTTGGTTTTTTGTGTCAGCACTCACCTATAGCATGATCTTCCAAATATAAATGCTTTGGGCGATGCTGGGTGTAATAACAATACGTACTTTGCCTGTCCAGGCATAGCAGAACCAGCTTCCCTAAGCTGAAATCTCAAACCAAGGAGAGGCTCTGCTCTGTACAGAAGACAGGCTGGCAGGTGAAAACATGAAACTGATTTCTGCTTAGGTATATGTCTATTTGAGCAGATAAATTATTATGAAGGTATATGACTCAGTGTTTAGGAAGGATTTTATTTACACCTCCTTCCCTCCAACCACAGCTCTGAATATCCCATAAAAGTGATGTAAAGTAAGCTTGATCCTAATGTGGTATTTTCAAATGTTTATGGACATAAGCCTTAATTGGTATCTACTGTTCTTTATTACTTAAGGAAAAAGAAATCAGTAAAAATTCCTAATGAATTTTACTAACAACAATAAAAAAAACCCACTGAAACAAATTTGTTGGAATTTCATTCTACTTGCATGTAATATGTTTGTGTTAAGATGTATGAAATTTTATTTTCATAGTCAACTTTGAATAGGAATTCTCTGAATAAACAAATATTTTTGTGTTGTTACTTAGTTTGCTTTATGTACAGTTTGAGCATTTGGTGATTTGATTAATATTTATTATGAAAACAAGGTTTGACTAGTCTCTTTTTATTTTAGTTATGTGACCTTATCAGTTCTACTCAAACATAAGCTTTTCACAGTGCTGCTCATGTGTGACCAGTGCAAGAATACAAATGAGATTATTTTCTGTGAACTAATTCTGTTCAGAGAATATCCTTGTCTTAATATACTCAATTAAGCACATTTTTGGTATCACAATAAACTTTTTTTCTTTTTGTTATTGTCAGATGTCATGAAGAAATCTGTGGTCATGTGGAGTATCCCTGCCGTTTCCAAAATCCTGCTGCCAGGCTGCAGGACATCATTCCTTACCGGGTCTTTGCTCCCTCGTGCCTTATGGAACGTTGCAAAGAACATTTGCTTCAGCTAATTCCTCAGTGCCTTTCAGCGGCTTACATCACACTGGGTACCCACCCCTTTTCCAGGCTTGATGTTTTGATAGTTCCTTCCAACTTTTCCAGCCTGGGAATGGCTAGGTAAAGAAACTGCTTAGTACCTCATCTCCTGTATTTTGTTGAACTCTTTTTTATCATCCAGTTAACAGTGTCAAATTGCTACTAATATATGATTGTGCTGTTTTTCTTAAAGCAAATTCGGAATTCTGGTTCTGACTTCTTTTGGGTAGGTTTGTTTGCATCCTGTGCTATAATCTTTAATTTTACTTATAACAAGGCTCAGGGAAGGAAAATGTAAGCTCATTGGAGATGCGGGATTGAATTTCCTCTTTTGCTAAACTAAAGTTCTTTTATTGGTTCTATTGATTTAAATGCTTGATGCTGCTATCGTTTTGTCATGTTTTGCTTTGGTGTGTATTTTACTATTATGCCTTGGCAGAACAAGAGCATGTTAAAAATCAGAACTAGAGTATATTTGCAAACCTTTTGTGACTTCAGTTTCTAGTCAAACACTACTTTTTGGAAGCTGAGTAAGGCAAGCTGATTATATGATCAAGTTCTCATGGAATTCTGGAAAACAAAAAGCTTAATTATATATTTTTGTTTTACAGTATATTCAAGTCATACAATGACGGTAGAATTTTAGCTCTATTAGTTGTAAGGCAATGCCTAGCAATTGAAATTCCCCCTTTGATTTTTATTTTTCTTATAAATACATATTTTTTAACTTGGCAGTGAGATAGTGTTTGTTCATAGCAGAGAATGAAACAACATTTTTATTCACTGTTTGCCTAGTGCCATCAGTAGAGTGAATCCTTTTAGGCAGATGGACAAAATATTCAAGGGAAGAATTAAAGGCAAAGCTCTGATAGAAAGATGAAAGGAAAGGTATATTCCTAGATTGTTGGGTTTGTATTTTGGAGCTCCTAAGACAATTACTGAGTAGGTTTGATACTTGAAGGAACTTCAACAAATTGCGCAAATTATCAGTCCAAGTGCTTAGATGAACCAGAAATTTATTTCTTTTTACTAACTATATAATTAATCAAATAAGGAAGCATTTTGTTTCATGGTACATTTGTTTCTTATTTACATTGATTTTTCTCTAAAGCTTTCCTCTTGCAATGCTCCTTAGGCTTAAAAGTGTGCTGTCATGCAATATATGTTTTAGAATAAGCTTATTTTCTTTTTTTTTTTTATTAAGATCTCTAAAATTTAAAACTTAAGTGTTCAGTGACCTCATCTGTCATATAAGCCTTATTGCTTTGTGGATACCTTGTACTGGTTACTCAGTTTTCAATGATACCTCTTCACTCAATGAACTCAAATGAAATCATCGAGAAACTTGATTGAGTCTTGGTTGCTTCTGGCACCTGCCACAGACTATAATCTCTGATGTTTCATATAGCAGTTTGATTTGCAGGTGTGTTGTGTGCCATGTTCTTGAAGTTGTATGAAACTGGTAGAGCTGTTTAGCAATCTTCTCTGACCTCAAAGGCCTGGTACTAAAACGTTGCCAAAGGTTCTTATGGATGACTGTAATTGAGGCTGGCCGTTTTACTTAGCTGTGGTAAGCACAGTGAACGGTAGAGCCAGGAAGAGCACAATGGATAAATAGTCCAAAATCAAATGCAAAGGGGACAGAGATGTCTTAGACCAAAACAACAGCAGACAGTGGAAGAAATCTTCAAGATTCTGTTGTTATTATGCTCTTTGGGAAGTTGTCAGAGCTTCCCCTGAACGTACCTTTCCCAGAATTTATAGGGAAAAGATTCTGGATATTCTGTTGCAAAAGCACCCAAGTTCAGATTGCATGTTCAGAATATAGTACTTGTGCTTTCTTTGTGAACAAGATGAGAAAAACCCATGCTTCTGTTTCCCTATGCTTCTTCTAACCACTGTCAGTTCCCAAAGATCCATATCATTGAATAAAAGTAAAGGATGAAAGAAAGGGTATATATAATTCCTCATGCTTTTCATTCAACAGTTGATCAAGCCAAGCACATCCAAATTTTTAAAACTAGAAATAAAGGAATAATTTAAGCGGTTTAAATGTCAAGCTGTATTTGGGCAGCAGAGGAAATTAAGTGACTCATAATAGCTCACTTGTTCTTGTTTCATGTGATTTTTTCAAATAGAGGCGTGTATGTATATATCAAGCTACTTAAACAGTTAATTCCTGTACCTGATAATTAGCTCAGTGAACTCAGTTAAGAATAAGCTATGTGCAAAACCCTGTCCAAAGCCACATTAAAAAAAAAAAAAGAAAAGAAAAAAAAAGTTAGCTATTATCTCAGTTTAAAAAGGGTGCTGTAGTATTTATTATTTTATCTTCTAGTCTACCTGTAGCAGTATAAACATAACACAGCATGCCAGCACAAAGGGACTGCTGTTTTGAGAATTCTAATTGTATTCCTGTCTGCCAGGGAAGGAAGCAGTCATAAATTTTAGTCGTTATCTGAAGTATCAGGGTTTTACAGCATTTGGCAATTTTCTTTGTCTGTTCCTCATTAGCTGATACTTACTGTGTTTTTTATATCCCCACATACTTCCCTTTTCTTAAGGGGGATGTTTCCCCAACATTTAGACTAGTATGAAATGATAATTCTTCTGTAGAGTGACCTAATTAGGCAGTTTAAACTGTCTATTCCAGCTTCTACTGTGGGTCAGATGTATTTTTCTTGAAGTCTGACACATGCTTTAGGAGAAAAACTCTAGCTGAAAGCATACTCATTTTATTCATGTTTTCTATACATCTCTTCCTGCGTTTTTTAATTTGATGTGGAATTCTGTATGGAAACATGATCTTGACTGTATATAATAATTGCAATCATCCCTTCTTTCTTCCTGCAGATCTTTGAAGCTGGAGGATTTAATTTTGCACTCTCTCTTGGTTTTACACTATTTTAGTTTAAGTCATTAAAATCCCAAATTTGTGGCAGTAAAAGAAGAATGTGACCTTCGCGTCTTTCTCAGTGGTATCATGTTAAGCTGTACATAAATTAATAAAATGTTGTGGAGAAAACATAAACAGCTTAGAAGCCAGAGGTTCAGTGCTTTCTGTAGAATTTGGAGAATTTCATGAACACATTACAGCCTTAATTATCTGATTTGAAGTTCTCTCAATTACAGAAGGGAGTGGATTGAAGGAAAAGGAATAGGGGAATGTGTCAGACTGCAATGACTGTAGAGCTCCTAATCTAATTGTTCAGGGAGTAGATCCCTGACCTCACACCACTGAAAGGTGCATATCATTCATGTGCTCAGAAAGCTGAGAGGTTAAAAGCAGGAGACTAAAAGTAGCATGATGTTTTAGTGCTGTTGATGACAATGTGCTACTCCCTGAAGAATTGTCAACTCCATTGGCATTTAAATAGCAGTTATTTCACAGTTACAAATGCTCTCATGTCAACAAAGCTGTCTGAAAGACTTCAAAGGAAAAATAGTATCTGTTTGTTCCCTGGTTGGTCATGCTCTTCAAATTAGTTCATCCCCCGTCCAGTTTTCTTCATCACATTTGAAAACCTACTATTTCAAAATCTCTTCCCACTGCCTCAATTTCTTTTGGCAAAACCAGAAGAGACCCTGAATTCCACGTTATTTTTTCATTCCCCAAATGAAATCATCCTTTTGAGTACAGAATCTTTAACTTTTTGTGCCACTTGAGCCTGTGCTTGAGCTTGAGACCTTCATAGAATCATAGAATGGTTAGAGTTGGAAGGGACCTTAAAGATCATCACATTCCAACCCCCCTGCCATGGGCTGGGACACCTCCCAATAGAGCAGGTTGCTCAAAGCCCCATCAAGCATGGCCTTAAACAGCTCCAGGGGTGGGGCATCCACAACTTCTCTGGGCAACCGGTTCCAGGGCCTCAACACCCTCACAGGAAAGAATTCCTATTATCCGATCTAAATCTCCCCTCTTCCAGTTTAAAGCCATTACTCCTTGTCCTGTCACTATACTTCCTGACAAAGAGTCCCTCTCCTGCTCTCCTGTAGGCTCCCTTCAGATACTGGAAGGCTGCTGTAAGGTCTCTGGACCTTTGTTTTCTCCAGGCTGAACAGCTCCAGCTCTCTCAGCCCAAACCTTGTCTTCTCTTGCAGTTTTAATTGTGTAAGTCCTCTTTTCTTATTTCTTCTTCTGCTCACCAACCTTCTACATTTTCATAGCAAATGTGCTGATACCTATTTACCCCCCCTGAGGATTGTAAGCCTGTGTTTCCATAGAATTGAAGTGGTTTTTTTGAAACAAGTCTCAAGTTTTGTTTTTGTTTTCAGCATGCACAGTTTAAATAAAATAAGATTACTGCTTTTTTCTTTTTGAATTAAGGTACTTTAGAAGGGCTAGTTCTGTAATAAGTGCTGGCACAAGGAAAAATTCTTAGCCAAGCATTATGTGTCAATAACTTGACTAGTCACATTGCATTTTGCAGAGAGTATAATGAGAAAATTGCGCCTTAGTGTGTATGTACCATGCTCTCAGTTTTTTTCTTAAGCACTTAGGACTAGTAACTACTGAAACCAGAATAATGGGATAGATGGACTTATAGCAGTTCTTACGCCACTTTGCCTATCAGAGCTATCAGGTGCAACAAAGGTACTTTTGAGCAAGGTACTGGCATTTTCAAAGCAGGATCCCGTCAGGTTATTTGAATCCTATTTAGGCTCTGAAATTAGTGGCCTCATTTTCAAGTATGCTGAACACTCTTGAAACCCAAATGGTGTTTGATGACAGAAACATAGAGAATGCTTAGCATATTTGTAAATCAGGTCAACTTGTATACCTGGCTAAATATGGATTTAGCAACCCAGCTTTCAATTCCTGTTTATAAAGGTTTTAGTCACTCTTCTCCTCTACGTGAATGGTCTTTGATGGTATTTTAAGAGGGAAGAATTTCCCTTTCTTCAAAATATGGTATATCAACAGAACACTTGAGTCTTTCCAGGCCGTGTCACTCAGGTTGTTAACTTTTTAAATTGAAAAGGG
>VZRU01009359.1:88049-99068 GCA_013398155.1 Pedionomus torquatus | reverse complement strand
TTTTCCATGTGCCTTAGCAGAGATTCCAGGAGGATCTGCTCCATGATCTTGCCAGGCACAGAGGTGAGACTGACTGGCCTGTAGTTTCCTGGGCCCGCTTTTTTACCTTTTTTGAATATTGGGGTTATGTTCCCCTTTTTCTAATTGGTAGGAATTTCATCAGATTGCCACGATTTCTCAAATATGATGGAATGCGTCTTGGCAACTTGATCCGCCAGCTCCCCTCAGCACCCATGGATGGGTTTCATCAGGACTTATGCACCTTCAGGTTCCTCAGGTGGTCTCGAACCTGATCTTCTCCTACTGTGGGCAGTTCTCCATTCTCAGAGCCCCTGCTTTTGCCTTCTATGACTTGAACAGTGCTGCTAGAGCCCTTGCCAGTGAAGACTGAGGCAAAGAAGTAATTCAGTACCTCAGCCTTGTCCATATCCTGGGTGGCCAGGTCTCCCGTTTCCTTCCAGAGAGATAAACTTTATTAATTTAGTAAGTTGCTGCAGTACCACTTTATGAATACTTTTTCTGTCTGTTATTATTTTATGTAGTGACCAAAGGCAAAAGTAAAGGAGTAGGTCTTACAAAAGTACATGATATGGGTAGAGACCATGTGGCCCTGTCAAACAATTCTTGTGGAGTGTTTTCCTTTTGGTTTTACAAAGCAAAGACCGTAACAATACTTTTCTGAAACTTACTAGACTTCAAACATATGTTTCTTCATTGTGCTAGTGTATCATTTCTGTAGACTTCAGGGTAGGATAAGTTCTTTTGGCCTTTATTTGGAAATGTTTACATGTCAGGAGTTTCCTTCCAGAAAGCTTGGGCAGAAAGACAAATTGAATGAAAAAATACCATAATCTCAAAATAATCCAGTTAGAGCATTAAGAATGTAGACTATGAGACTGTGAAGATTAGGTCTTTCTCTGCAGTGAATCATTTCTTGTAGTCATGTGTTTCTTCTACAAGAGGAAAGCCTTCCCAAACATATACTTTAGCTTGTTTGTAGTTCTAGTATTCATGTTGACACATTCTCTGGCAGGAAAAAACCCCACAACTTATCACAGCCGTCTTTTTTAACTACTGGAATTATTTATTGGTCATTAAGAACATTTCTTCTTCCGTGGCCACCATCACAATTTGTAAGATCCCTTTTATGATTTTACTAATTTTTCTCATTGAGTACTAAGTGGTTGAATATGGCTCAGGTGGGGCCTTCATCACTATGATCCTCTACAGTAAGGATTTGGATTTCATGGTTTTACAGTGCTTTAGGACTAATTTCTGTTCCCCAAAATATACAATTTCTCCAGTAAATTCTTACATAAACAAAATTTGGTGGCAAAAACTCTGACTTTATATGAATCAGGAGGCAGACATGCCTTTCCGGTCACAGTTAGTGGTTTATTTGTTTGGTTTGGTTTTTTTAATGTTGAGACCTTCTGCAAGTACTTTATGATGTGCTTATTGACTTTGAGCAAGGTAACTTTATCTTCTTAGACCTCAGTTTAGATTTTAGTCTTATTTATCCTTGTCCTCTTTGAAAATTTACTTCAAGGCGTCTTTTTTAATAGCATTAGTACTTGGGATTTTTTCCCTCACTTCTTTCAGCTGCTGCAAGTCTTCTCTTTCATAACATTCATGCCCTCTAACTCTATACTATTGTATAGTTAAGTCTCTTTTCCTCATATTTGTTGTAATTCTGTACTAGCTTTGATCATGACCATTCAGGTAGGTCTTCCTCTGCTTAATGGCTTGGATCCTACACTTCCTGTATTTGCTGTTCTTATTTCTTTTCTGTCCTAACGATCTGTCAGTTGGGAGACTTCATTCCTGTAGGACAGGTTTATCAAATTAATGGTGTTCAGCAGCTTATTTCACCTTAGAGTAATCCTTTTCCCTTTGGCATTGTGTTAATCCATTTCTCTCTCTGCTCAGTCCCCACATCTGCTAGCATGGAGCTTCTAAAAGACTTAGGTCAAATTTCAGTTAACTCTTGATGAGAAGGAATAGCCAAAACTTTCTTTAGGGTCTCATGATCCATTGTTAGTTTTCTAAGCAAAGCTCTTGACTTGCTGTGGGAGGTCTAATTTTTCCCTAACTTCATCAGCAATAGACTGCAAGCATAGCTAGGGGGCCTTTACAATTCTGAGTTTCAACTGTAATCTTTGGGAGACTCCAACACTCATAAAAAGGCGTCATTTTAATCTGTCACATGTTCTGTGCTTTTAGAATAGTTAATCTACTTGGCTAATGTTACATTTCTCACATTTAAATGCTGATTAGTTAAATTTGCTGCTGAATACACTGCTGAGCTGTGATTACCACCTTCAGTAAGCTGCTGCTGCTGCTGTTTGGCCAAGAATGCAGAACTCATTTTTCAGCACTGCCACCATCAGACGCTGGCAGCTTTGGAGCCAATTTGCCAAGGAACATAATTTCCTCTTTCTTTCTGGCATCTTTCCTCTGTGTATCACTTCCAGCTACTTCACACACCACTGTAGTACCGTATCATGTTTCTTTCTTTAAAATTAAATAGCCTTCCGCTTCTTTGTTTTGGGCAAGAATGGTTTCATGGTTTACTGTACCTTCCACAAAAGAGTTTTCTATTTTCAGATGAAAAATTCTGGTTGTTTACAAGGTCTTAGGAGGCAGAACCACTAAGAACAGCCCAGGCAGTGTTAGGTTTTCAGCAAAATACATGTTTTGGTAGGTACTATAGGAAAAAATGCATCCAGCAGCTGTGGAAAGATCTTTTGATTGTTCACTGTTATTTTTGGAATGTGTGCGTTGAGGGGATTGGCTGGCCTTCTCTTTTGATTTTTTGCCTGTAGTGAGCCAGAAGAGAAATAGTTAGTAGTGCCTTGGACCTTTTGCTTGAAATGAACTCCATAGATGCTGACTTATGTCATGGATGTTTTGCCAGGGAGGCCTGTAAACCTGAGAAATTTAGTTGAGCTAAGTGAGTTCACATAATCATTTTCTTTCAATCATTCCAGATATTAGGTAGTAAGTACATTATGTCCCTGTTTTACATTGGACTCAAAAGCCAAATGTAATAAACAAGTGACACAGCGCTTAGCTAATTTATAGTTAAGAAATCAGCATGCTTAGAGATGCAAGTCAGTAACTTTACAAATGCTTCTGAACATGTCTTTGTATTTTGACTTGAAAGGAAAAATCAATCAAAATAAGCACTAGACAAAAAGCAGACTTTAAAAATAAAAATTAGACAAAAAGCAGTCTGTGAAAGTCCATGCTATTACTGGCATTGACTGTAATAGCAAGTAATATAATGTTGTTGCAATCAAATGAATAGGTTGACATAGTCAGCATGGAGACACCTACTTACAGAGTCCATACAATTGGAGACATGTGCATTGTACTTGATTTGGTCTGGTCCCCTGAACTAAATATTGAAAGTCCCCTTCCTAAGCATTGAAGCTGTTCAGAGGAGCACCCTTCTGTTCCTGTTGGGGTGAAATTGTGCACAACGGGAACAGAGATTCCTCTCCAGCTTCCTCTAGAAATAATCTGGGTTGCCTGCACTGAAATCCCCCTGAGTTTGAAATGTTAGTGTGAATAACTGGAGGATTTGCTTTAAAAATACACTGCACTAATCTGGGCACAACCATTATCTCCCTGTAGCAGTAAACTCTGTCAAACTCTACTAAGTAGTTTGAGTACAGACTATGTGGAATGGTATTTAAATAGTAACAGTGTACCCATGGGGAGATCTTACAGGTAGGAAGTATGATTTTATCTAAAATAAAGCCTGAAGCAAAACGGGTTTCACTCACTGACTGTCATACACTAATGCCAGAATGTGCATAGCATCCAAGAAGTCTGTCCAACAGTCTGTTTCTGTCCAGATGTTAGACTCTGTATTAGTTGCTGTGGCATGAAGGAGAGATGTTTCAACTCCTTATGTCTCCTGTGTTCTTCTTAGCTTGGCAAGTATGTACAGGTTTAGATCTGCCTTTTTGGATCTGCCTTTTTCAACCCTTTTTGAGCAAACACTGATCAGTGCTTCCATTCTTTTCCCCTTTGTGAGTAGTCAGGCTTTGATCACTGCACTTTGTCCCCATAGCTGGATGTCTCTTTGAAGCTTAGGTGAGCTGGGTCTTGATGACCTTCTAATCTCCTCAGGGCTGCTCTTCAGCCATTCTCGTCCAACCTGTATTTATGCCTGGGATTGCCACGTCTCAGGTGCAGGACCCTGCACTTGGTTTGATTGAACTTCATGAGGTTTGCACCTCTCAAATTTGTCGACGTCCCTCTGGATGGCATTTCAGTGCCATTCCTCCAGTGTGTCGTCTGCACCACACAGCTTGGTGTCATCAGCAAGGTTGCTGAGGGTGCACCTGTTCCACTGTCCATGTCTCCAACAAAGATGTTAAACATCTTCGTATCAACCCCTGAGGAATGCCACTTGTCACTGGCTGCCACTTAGACATGGAGCTGTTGACCACAACTCTTTGAGTGTGCCATCCAGCCAATTCCTTATCCACCAAGTGGTCCATCCACGAAATCCATGATTTTCCAATTTTGAGACCAGAACTTCATGTGGGACATTGTGTAAAATACTTTGCATAAGTGCAGGTAGATTTTTGTCCTAATATCAGTTGAAGAATAATAATGCTGTAAAAATGAGTGCCAGGAAGCTGATAAACCAGAGCTGCTGAGTTGTCCTTGCTCAAGTCCAGTATGCGCAAGGTAGTGTCTCAGTTTCCTCTCAACTCCCCCTTTTCTTGAATCTTTGTGCTTACTACTAGTGTCTACCAAATTAGTCATGGGTACTGTATCATAACCTTCATAAATTGTTTTTTGGGTGAAAGTAGCTGCTGCTCTGAGAAGGGCTGAAGATAGCAACATTAAGATATGTATGGCAGAGGAGTCTACTGGAAAGTTTGGCTTAGTACAGCTATTCTTTTTTTGTACCTGTTCTGGCTGTGACTTTGTTTTTTAGCTCCTCATTCCTTGCTGATGCTATAATGTCTTCTGAGAAGCATTTTCCATCGAGGCTGGAATAATTTCTTGGCTAGCCTGGAGATGCCATGCTATCCTGACAGGAGGAGCCTCGGTTTCTGCTGTTCACATCTATGTGACCACCTAACTGGGCAGCACAATCCACCTTCGTATCAAACACTCAGTATGTAGGAAATTGTGTAAAACAGGGAGCTTAGTGCATTTGCTTGAGCAAGAGAGTCTGGTTTTGGAGCCTGTCAAACGTTTGCTTTTCAGATTGGCTCTCCACAGAGTTTACATTAAAATTCAAGGCTTTGATTGTCTTAAAACCACTTTGTCATATGGGCACAAAACCCTAAAAGATCACCATCGTGAAATGGGTAAAGATCTGCAACATGGGAAAACTGAAGGAAACTGAGGTTTATCCAGGTGGTGAACAGACAGTAGGGTTGATCTAATTTTACAAAGTGAGTTATTTCAGGAACTAAAACCAGCACATACTGTACAACCTTGTTGTCAGGAGCAAGGGGAATGTTGTTGCCCATGCTTGCACAGCATAAATATTTAATATGGCGTATATTTGTATATATATGTGTGTGTGTGTGTGTGTATAAAAATATTTAAATTTGTGTATACCCATATATATATATATATAAACCCTGAACCCTGTCAAAACAAGAAACATCTTTGCTTCTGCTTTTCTCTGGAGGAAGGATCAAAGAAGGGACAATGTGCAACAGATGTTAGTCACATAGCTTTATGCAGTGTGATTTATAAAACTGTGCAGAATACAAACTTGCTTCTAGTAATGTTGTTGTTAGTAGCTAAGCTCCGCTGAAATCTATTCAAAGTAGTCCCAAACTGTGCAAGTATAAGAGAACAGAATTAGTCCTGCCCACACATATGGTTTATTTAGATTCTAAGGCTTTAAGAAGACTTTCCAAAACTTCATGTTGTTGTATGTTTATGTTAGTTAAAACAACTTTGTTCAGTCATGAGCTTTTGTTTATACACAGTGTCTATTTTCAGGAATTATGTACTTAAACATGTAAAGACTGTAGAAAGATTCTGAGATGATGAGCCCTGTAGCAATCCATTTTTATTTAAGGATTTCTATTTGTTGCTCAAAAAAATACTGTTGCTCAAAAGCCTAATGAAAGCAAGAGTTTTTATATTCTACTGTCTATAGATGCTTTTTTTCCAGTTATCAAAGCTATGAAAAAAAGCATGTTTTACCAGTGCAAGTATTTGCACTGTATCTTAATTACTATTCTAGTAAGTTGAAAATTACTTGTATTTTATTACCTTTTCTTTTCCAATGACATAGTCTTTTCATTCTGATGACATTATCTTTTTAGTGCTTCATTAACATCCACTTGGGAAATGCTGCAAAAGCTAATCAAAGCTAGGACATGTTGATACAAACCTTACTCCCTGTGTAGCACAGTATAAAATAGCCACCAATAATTTTGTAGGTAACTCAGTGGTAAAACAAGAAGAACTCTAGAAAGTGACTTCAATCATAAGTTGTTGTTTTTGTTAATAAGTTTATAAACAATGTAAGTTAATAAAACTAAACCAATAAGGAGTGTCCTAAAGTAACTCTGTATTGTACTTTGTTTTTTATACATATCTGCTAGGCACTTACATATACAGCAAATTAGTAATAGGTGTAAGCTAATGGATACATTGCATATTTGGTGTGAAAATGTACGGTGCAAGCTTGCACAATACATTCCAGACACCTTGAAATTATTCTTTTAATAAAATGTAGTTGTGTGTTCAATTACAAACTGGGAAGGAAGGCAGCAACATTTTGTAGAAAGGGGAATAGAAATGTGCAGAGAACTTTTTTGCAGTCCCTAATAGCAGTGATAACATTTTACTTAATTGAAAAAACTTAATTGATTTCCCCTTTTTGAGGTATTTTTCACTTGTTTAACACTAGGGGCAGAGTATGTGTGCAAATAAATACCTTATGTTTAAAAACATCTGGCATCTCAGAGCTTAAGGACTTTTAACACTGAAATATGATACCTTTGTTATATTTGCATTCTACATTGCCGATTAATGCATTGTTTAAGGACAATAAGCAAGGAGTTGTTACTGTCTTTCTCCATATCAAAGTGAATTGGTTTTCACTTCTTTCTATCTATTTAGTCTTATGTTGTCTAAAATATTATCCTTTGTGAAGGCAAAGAAGGGAGCTTGTTCTTAGCTTGTGACAGCTGCATTTATTTACAAGCTTTTACTTGTGAGCTGTTGTAATAATTTGATCTAAAAAGGACAGATGTTTGAACTCCTATATGAAACCATATTCTTAACAGTGTAGCTTACTGTTCAACAAGAATGCTGAACATGTCAAAACAGAAATATGTTTCCAATAGTAACCACCTTGCAAGCAGAAATGAACAGAGGCCACAGTTCTGTGAGGTGATCCAGAAGAAGATATCAAACTTCCTTCATTACTTTTTCTCTACTTACACTTAATGTCACATAAAAATCACATTATCACACTACACTACCAGACCATTAGAAACTCTGCAAGCTAAAAGACAGATCCTCTTCTTTTTTTTTCTTTTTTTTTTTTTTTTTTTTTTTCCATGTGATTTACTGCTACTTAGACTGAGTTTTAACATAGACTAATTTTTAGTGAAATGGACACACTAAAGATGGCATGAAAATCTTACAGCTGCATTATAGTAAAGAGAACTATTTGCATCTGTAAAGGTCAGGACATCTGTATGGTGCACTGCCTCTTCTCCATCTGCTCACATTTAGTCATCATTATCTCTACTCCCACAGGTTCTCTCAGAGTTGCCCTAAGTTCTCAGTTTCAAGAAAAAGTAAACATTCTCCACAGTTTTTATTCTTCACATAATGAGTAATATATTTGGTAGTTCTTGAATGTATTACTACTAGAATGTCTTGCTGAGACCTGATTGCTGTTCTGTTGCACGCCCTCAGCTACTATTGGGAGCCGAGTATCTTCATTGGTCTTCAGAAAGTGCTCAGCCCTCCTCGGATCATTGCCTTTGCTTTGTAGCAAGCTAGGAAATTTCATAATCATAACTGTCCTAAAAAACTGGTTTGATATAATATATCCTGCTCTTTTGAAACAACTTTATAACTCTTACTTGTGCTAATGGGCATCACATGCTCACAAAGAGTGGGAAGGATAACAATTTGTCTGAGATTTACATAGTCTTTGTGGTAGTGTTTTTAAAGATTTCTGGATTGTATGCAGGCATAGGATTTTCTTCACAGGGTTCCTACTGACGTCTGTACAAAGTATGCTTTCATGTCTGGAGAGCATACTCATTTGTTTTTAACTACACAATATATGGATCAGTGCTTAGATACCAAGATTATAGGAGCCAGAGAAATACCTAAACAGAGAGGCATGGGTGGGATGACTGAAAATATACACGTAGTTTTAGATATTTTAATCTACTATAGTATGTCTGAAAATGCAAGGCATTCTTAAGAAGTTGAACTTGGCACTTAAAAAAAATGAAAGAGATTAATTCCCACTCACTGTATAAATTTACCTTTCCTTAGGATAAAAAATAAACTAAAATCAAGCCTTGAGTTAAACTAGTCTCTGTTGATGGATAGATGTGCTAGAAAGCTTGCCCTCTACCTCCTATCTTTTGCATAGCCAGATGTAGACAAGCACAGATTATCCAGATCTGAACGTAATATTGTGCTGTAATCTTGTTGTGAAGGTAATGATAGAGTATCACATAAAAAAAATGGCTTTATTACATTAAGGGGTTTTTAGCCTGCAAGTTTGTTCCTGTTCATTATGATTAGATTTTGCTTTTACCATTCCAGATTGATAAAAGAAGAAATCCTTCCTGTTTATAAACTGTTATCACACTGATCTTTTATTTTTCTGTTCTTGACTTGATTGTAAATGTGGGATGTATTACAAATCATAACTAGCCACCTTCTCACATCAATTCAGCATTCCATTTTCCACAGACATATGGTACTTTGACCTGTGATCTTTTGAGTAGTCAATTTTATGTCTTTTAATGTCGGTTGAAAATGAGCTTATGTTTTGGAATATGCAGTATGTATCTACTTATTTGTATCTTTTTGCATGTACTGTCGGTATAGTTACCACTACTACTGCATGTACAGTGAAAAATGGTACGTTATGGGTGGAGTGTTTTAAGTTGGACCTAACCTGTTGATCACTGTCTTCCTCCAAAGGTATCAGGGCTTCAGGTAGCCTGGATATTAGGAATAAGGTGAAACTCCAAAAGAATTATATTTTTCATTGTTACTTGGTTTGATGTAATTTTTAAACTATTTTTATATGCATGACCATTATGGTCCAAATTATCTGCTGTGTTAATAGGCATGAAGTTGTATTACTAATAACCTCACTGAAGAAATCAGGGGACTAAATTAAAATCTGTTTATCTACAGAGATTCTCATTTCTGAATTAGTTGACAAAAGTGTGGATCAGCAAACATAATTGTGTTCTTTGTGTTTGGTAGCAGATGTAGGACTAAGACTAAGATTTTTCATCTTCTGTTCAGGTTCCTGTCATGAGCCTCAACCATTTTGCCATAAAAACAGTTAGCAGTTTTTGGACTCTTAAATGGGTGGCTAAAGAGGAGTTCTTAACATCCATGCATTTATTATGGTAGTATCTGCCTTCTTAGGGTTTGAATTGGAGTCCACAGAGGTTTGAAATAGGTTACACTGAGTGCCTCCTGTGAGTGACCGGCAATGTACATGTTCTACTTCGAGGAGTGCTTGTACATTCAGTGTCTGAGCTGGTACAGCTTTTTCTACACAAAAGAATTCTGTAGCTCATACACACCTAGCTTTTGTGGTCTGCGCTGAATGCGTGGAAGGCAGTGTATATGTTCCATTCCTTAGTCCCTCTCAGTTAGGGCTTTTGCTTAGTTAGAGCATGCTGTGGCTTCTAGCAGTCCGTAGTTTTTTCCCTTCTAAGTTTCTCAAGTAAATTTTAAAAATTATAAATTTATGAAGCTTTGCAAACTACAAATAACTAGTCCTCCTCATTTTGTCTAGTACTTTTAAATAAACCGAGTTTACAAAAGCTGTAAATATGAGTAGTATACAAATTCATTTGTGTTACTCAAAAATCTAAGTGATTATGTTCCAGGAAACAATTGTTTTTTGTTTGGTTTACGATTCACTCTCACTGCCTTCACAGTAATTACACAAACAGAAAGTTGTGTTACAAGCAGCATTATAAAACCCAGTGGCCTTTTTTATGAAGTACATAATTCATAGGAAGAATTAGCCAGTGTTCAGATAGAAAGAATGGCTCTTATATAAGCTGCTCTTACAGTTCCATGGTTATGCCATAGAGAGACAAGGAGAAATAATTTTCTTTCCTTGATCATGCATTTGCTGAGAGAGTTGCTACCTGCAAAATGAGATGAATCTCTTGCCATTTATGGCGAGGAGAAACTAACGTAGGAGATAGGGTTCTGCCACTGACAGGCTCATTAGAACTTTCCAGTCAATAGAAGAGTGCTGTGTAATTTCTTTCACAAATAGGCTGGGTTTTTTCTGGTTAAATTATCAGTGTTCACAACTTAGTTAAAAATACCAGCTCTCTTTATTTTGTGTACAAAAGTCAGTGAATGAGCTCTGGCAAAGTTCAGGACCTGATTATTTCCTACAAAATGATGTTTAAAATGAGTGTGACCTGAAGTGTGCATTGGACAAGGAACTTGCAAATATAGATGATTTGGAGTTTTCTTTTCATGGTACTAATTGCAGAGAGCAGTGTGCTGCTCTAGAAGCTTTTGATGAAGCTCTGTGTGGTAGTTGCACTTACTCCTTTATTAGGTCCTGTGGCAGTACGCTCTCCCTGTTCTTCTCTCCTTCCCCCTCCCTTGTGCTTAGGCCTTGGCCATCAGAACATCGGATGTGATAAGTTGTACCCGGGATGACTAGTAACACAGCCAAAACACTGTCTGTACTGGGGACCTAGATAATTTGTTCCCATGAGAATATGACTATAGATCAATTATCTTACTGTATAAATAGTGGACAGCCCAAGA
>VZRU01009359.1:73705-84441 GCA_013398155.1 Pedionomus torquatus | reverse complement strand
CAGTTTCCAACTTGACTTGTAAGTACAAATAGAGACCAGCTAAAACAGACTTGATATACTGTTCTGTCACGACATGATTGCTGACATGCTTGTTTTAAACAGGTTCAATAACTAAGAACATTGACTAAATAACAGTGAGAAATGTGTTGAAAGGAAGAGGGGACATTATAGGACAAGTTGGGGGAAATCTGTGCGGTAGTGTTATAAATGTCTTGGTTCATACCCATTCTGAAAGTTTTGGAGTGAATGCACTGACAAAGCTAGCAATATGAGGGATGGTTCTTATAATCCTTTTATGCTAAACATCTGAAAAAATTCTTTGCTAGCTTTAGGACTTTCTCTGCCACTGCCAAATTTTTAAGGTTTTTTTAGGGTGCTTAAGAGCACATTCCTCTGATGTGTTGATCATCTCCTATTTATTCTGCATCCTTGTGTTTATTCATTGATGTGTGAGGAAAGGAATGAAAACCAGACTTCTGTCTCCTAAGAACAATCATGTAGCCCTTGTGTCTGTTCCACTATATTTAAAGTAAACATTTAATTCTTCTCTTCAAAAGTGGATTAACATGTATAGTTCATTGAAAGATTTTTTTAGAAGCATTTTTCATGCGAAAGAATATTCTCTGAAATGTGCAAGCAGATGTTCATATCTGTATGAGTAAAGTAACTATTTAGAACTTTAAAATATATTAAATTGTATCAATTGCCTTTTCAAAACAATTTCCTCTGAAGTCACCTTCCATCTGTTCAAGTAATTGCAACATTGTTTAATTTTTAGAAGAAAAATGTCATTAAAAACCCTCACGCTTTCCAAAGAGTTTCCATACTACCATTCAAACCTAAGCCTTTAATGAAGTGAAAAAGACTTTTTGCTGCCTTATTTTATATTTCATTGATTAAATTTCTGACATAGACTTCTGATTATGTTTACTAAGGAAAAGTTGGAGAAAAGCTGAACTCTGGAACTACAGAATTTTTCAGACTACTATCAAAATATTATAGCTTGTCCTATAGAAGCACCTGATGTGTTGTTGATGATTTTATTTGACTGGAAATTTGAAATGCTATTTTTCATTTTTCCAAGGGCTGATACATGATATATTGCATATCATTGTCACATGAATTTTCTCTACACGAGTTCATGCTTCACACCAGATTGTTGCAGTTGGAGATTTGCTTAGGGGCTAGTAGGGATCTCATGATACAGACTGAGAGTTAAACTGTTGAAATTGGTGGCATGTAAGAACATTTTGTTCTGTTTTGTTTTTAGGGAGATCAGAAGGACAAGTATACTGCTGAGAGTGCTTCCAAGGAGGAGAGAAGGGTGCTGTGTGCTTCCTTTTTCTGTGAGGGAATTGGATATATGATGGATTTTAGGGAAATTAATAGAGATGAGTGGGTTTGAGAATATGAAAAATTTACTTGGAGATTGTGGTTTGTGAATAAAACAGCACCTCTGCTTTCTGGAGTGGTTTTTGCATTTTCTTTGTCTGTGGTAGCATGAAGAAAATAGATGGTTTAATTCCTTTCAATTTGAAAGCCAGTTGGTTTTCTTGCCAGGTGGCAGGCATCTGGTTTGTGATGGCTACTTGCTCTTTCCACAGTATTGCATAAATTATGACTCTGCTTAACAAAGGAGATTAGTTACCATGTGCTTTCATATTACAAATTTATAATAATTTTACTTCTAAGTCTACTTGTAAATGTTGAAACCGAACAGTGAAGCCATATTCATCTGATAATCTGTCTCATTCATGGTGTAATGCTGCATTGATTTTTTAAAAGTTTCATTTCCCTTTGATTATAGCATAATTTTAGAATTTCAAGTGTCTTTATGATTACTTGGAAAATTGTTATCTTCTGCTTAAATTGTTTGAAGGTGAAATTTAAGGTAGTGTTTTGAACTGTAAAGAGCCAGTACAATGAATTTGCTGGAATAGTCTTTCTCATTTGTTGTAGACAGAGTTATCTTCTTAAATAAATGCCAGGGAGTTCACTGTCAGGAATGTATTTTTGTGTGCGATCACCAGCTTGGTGATGATAGATGCTGAGTTAGTGCAGGAATCCTGGATAGCCTTGTTATTCTTTTTGGAGATGACTCGTAGACCACCAAAAAAAATTTGGTCATCGAGCAAGTTTTTCAGAGGCTGAAATTAGATCTTGGGGTGGTGAAGTGAGGAAGGGGACTTGCTTGTCAGTGACTGAAATGGGTTTGCTACTGTCTTGTATATCTTACATATATATACATATATATTATACTTCAAAGATTTCTGTCTTCACACACAAATTTTTTTTCACACACAAGCACCATTGTCTTTTACCTACAGTACAGTCCTCCAGACAAAAAAGCGGCTTATCAGAGACAAGATGGTTTGGAGAAAACACAAAGTTCTTTCTAAGTAACTGTAGAACATGGTTGGGGAAATTTTCCTCTTCCCCACTGCCTTCAGCAGCGTAATAAGATAGAATCATCAGAACCAGTGCTGCTTTCCTGATTTTGTTTTTGTGTGATACATTTATATAATGCTAAACATTAACTATAAATATTACATAGTAAATACGTAAAAGCAGTATGTGCAGGGTGTGCTTTGGAATACACAGATTTACAGATGCCACACTGGGCACATCCTTGTAAATTCAAACCATTCAGCCATTACAGATAGTATAAAGCAGTCTCTACTTACTGCTGTTTACTTTTTTTCTTAGACCTGAGAAACAGGTCTCTGATTTTGAACAGATCCTCGTGTTAATGTGCTCTCTGGTAGTGCCAGATTTGATATGTTATTTGTCTCTTGAAGCTTGATTTCTAGTTTTGTTTGGCCAGGTAATCTGAGTTAATACAGTGGTGCATATGCATAAATGCAAACTCTTTAGGTCACCAGAAAAAAATAAAGTACTGCAGTCACAGAGGTGTTTTCAGTGCTTTCTATGAAGAAACAGCTACATCCAGTTTGTGTAGGGCGGTGTAATAATTGTGGTGAATTCTCTTTTAACAATATTTAAACCTGCTGGAGGTATAGCTATAGAGTGATAGCTATTGGCAGGGTTAAGGGTATGTATTGCTGTCACAAAAGAGGTTTTCTCCCCAGAACTTGGAGCTGAGCCCAGCAGAAACACACTGGCAGTCCCTGTGCCATCTCTTCTAGTGTCAGGCCTTCTAGTGTCAGAGAGGGTGGTTAACAACTTCTTGTTTCTACATGTGACTTTACTAATGGGTGGTGGGACAGTATGATAGACCTAGAGGTTTGAGTCCAGAATACGGCTTCGGTATGGAATTTATCTTTTTAAGTGTTTCCTGCTCTCAAACCGACATGAAACTGCTGTACTAAAGCTTAAGTTGCAGTCAAGCAAGTATGTACAATACGACAGAGGCACAGAGTCTGACAGTTGAAGCAAGTCTTGGTGAGTGTTCTGCCACTTGAGTGCATTGGCGGAACTGTTGCTAGGAGAGCACATGGAGAGCATTGAAAATTTTGTACTTTTTAAAACTTAAAATCCATGGTGATTTCAAAAAACATAACCAAAACAAAACCGCCTCCAAAGGGACATCTTTTGATCCACAGTAGTTTATTTAGTGTAGTCTTGGAAGGCAGAATATCACCTCACTCTCTCCTTTTGGACTTGGAAAAATACTTACTAAAATAATCTGTATTAGCTTTAGCATTTTGCCAAATACAGAATTTGGCATTCTCAATTTAACAGCTTCAAATGTTCCTTTCTGTTTTCAAGGTTTATTTGATGAGTTCCCACACAAGGTTTCAGCCCAATGTTGGAAATCTCCAGAAGAAATGTTGACTGTAATAGATTTCTAGAATATAATGATATTTCTTCTCTCCAGCATTTTTGAAAGGAACAGGTAAATGTACTCTGTGGCAGTGCCCTGGACAACAGGAGAAATACTTGTTTAGTCGTTATGGTGGACTGAAACAAATTCAGAGGTGTAAGAAATGGTTGATTAATAGAAGATACAACATAATTAAAGTTCAGCAGTAGGTGATAATATTTTAAGACATTAGGACAGTTCTTATTTATGTTAGCTATTTCCAGTTAAGCTGTTCCTTGCTATGTGATATCAATAATAACAGCTGGATGTCTTTGTATGATGAATAAAGTAATTCATATGCACACTAGCTACTTCCAGTTAAACTGTCCCCTTGCTATATGGTTCAGCAATAATAGCTGGATGTCCTGTATAATGGATAAAGTACTTCTCAGGCACACTTAAGCTCTTCTGTAGCTGGATGTGATGTAATTTAATCTTATTTTTTCACCAGCACAATAAATGTGACTGTGTTTGAAAGAGAATCTGTGTTTGTGTGTAAGATTTTACTTGGAAATAATCTTCCAAAAGGAGGAAAATTAATGCATTGCAAAGGGTTTGATGTTCCCAAATGATTTTGTTTACAGTTTTGTTGAACTATTAAGCATTTATTGTAAGGACAGTAGATTGTTCTGGCTTTAGTCATTATAATGCTGTTCTGTTTTAATATTGCATGATCTGTGGGCTGCCATAAAGTTGTTACAAATTGGAGGGCTGATATAACATGAAATGAGGCACCTCTTCTGAATGTTGCTTTTGTTCTGTATTTAACAAATTAGTATGTTGACATTTGTCACTGATGGATTTCATTATATGCTGAAAGGGTTTTAGGGAGTCTGACAGCATGAATGGTTTGTTCTACAGACTTTTGAGAATTGATAAAGTCATCTTTGTTCTTTGTGCAAAAGCACAACAGATATCTTATTGACAGATGCGTACAAAAAAAAAAAAAAAGGCTTGTATAGCTGCTGCGCAGAATAAACTAAGAAAATAATTTTGAAGCCATTACATATTCTTCTATTTTGTTCTCTTTTTTTCCTAACAACATGAGTCTTGTTAAGCAATGTAACAAGAAGCATTGGATCATCCTCATTCAGTAAAATGAAAGCCTGCATTTTAAATTGTCTTACATGCTGTTATAGATAGCAAAAAGAAGAAAAACAGGTAATGGATGATGGTAGGACTAGTTAGATAAATTGTTGCCTGAATCATTTTTAAGACAGGTGTGCAGAGTGTTGTAGCATTTGCATATACAGAGGACAAAGCTATAGTAGAAATTGTCCCTTCTGGCCTGGATGATTCGATGATTCTATGATAATACATTTTAGTGAGGATGTTAAAAATCAAAATAGACTTCACAGTGTTGGATTTGCACCTATTCTTTCAACTGAAATGAAATGCTTCAGAAAATGAATTTCTAGGTACCAATTATTAAAAGCATGAATTGTGAGTGATAGGAATGGGCAAAATTTACATCACTTGCAGATTGGATAATTGTCTTAATCAGATTGTTTGTTTCTGCATTTGTAGTTGGCACAGGAAGCAGGAGTCTATTACATATGAACTGAAAATTTAAAAGAACTGGTTCTGTGTGTCTTACTGTGTGAGAAGTTCTGACCTTTTAAAAAAAAAAAAACAAACAAACAAACAATAACCTCTGAGCTTTACCTTTTTGTTTGGTGGGATTTTTTTCCATATAAATATCAAGGATTTGTAGCACTGTCTCATCCAGTAGTGTTTGGGATTTCCTGAATGATTCAGTTTGCAGGTGAAGTATTTCTGATAGGAATTCTTAAAAAAGAGTAGCATCGCTTAAGTTTGTTTTATGATGCTACTCTAACTAGAGAGATTTAGTAAGAACCACTTTTGCCTTCAGGCAAATTTCATTTCTTTGCTGCTTTTAGAACAGTGACTCCACAAGATTTACACTGTGAAAAAAATATCTGTAAAATGTAAAGAATAAGCAATCTATTTTCCTTTTTTCTTGTTGGTTTGTTTAGCTTTGTTGTTGTTTCTTGTTACTTTGTTCTGATAAGTATAAAAGCTTTCTTCTGTATATGAAATGAAGAAGAAAAATTCTTAATTTCTCTTGTCCTTGCCACTTTTTGAGAATACTAATGTATAGGCCCCTGAGTGAATTTTCACTGAATATGGAGAAACAGATATATTTTGCTCCTTCTGCCTGACTATCATAATTAGTTATTTGCACTTTTGCCCTTAGCTGTGTTAATACTTGCCAGAAACTTCATGATGTAGTAAAAGGAAATCCAGGTCTTCCAATAATGACAGTGATGGAAAGCTACAAAGAATTAAATCCATCCACAATCAAATAATATTATCCATCAGTGACAAGTGTCACCATTTAGACTGGAACTGATTAGAGACTGCTTATCATGTTACTCATTTTAGCAAGAATGAAAAAAGCAGTTTGGAAAGGCTCTGAAACAAATTTCTAATTTAGAACAACAGATGCTTTTCTTTTTTTTTAGTTTTCCATTTGGTACATGAGAAAGAAGCATTTTAAAAAGTTACTATCACACAAAAATATTTTTACTTATAAAATTACAGGTGTAAGTACCTGTATGTATATCTGTTTCCATTAGCCTTTTCTTACTAAGATATGATCAATTAAAATAATTAATTACAATGAACTATGTCCATGTGTTGATATTTTCTGTTCACATTTTTTTTTTAATTTTAATTAATTATGTCATCCTAATCTTGTAAATCAGTTTTAAATGAGAGAGGATGAATATAAATGCATGGTTCTAATATAGACTTTCCAAAATGTTATTTGTTATTAACCATTTTCATATGGTAATGACTTCTCACCATAACTTTTTTTGTCTTCTTCTTCATTTGGCCATTTTCTAATATTTGGCGGCATTCAGAGAAATGTGTTAAAAGTTTCATGGGAATTTCACAAATCTAAAACGTCAACCAAATATTGCATTTATATTTGTATATAAAACTCTTACTGAAATTAGTGGGAACGTGTTATTTGCTGTGACTCTTCAGACATAGATAAAAGTTTCCCTTCAACCTTTGAACCTCTTTTGTAATGCTACATATGTCAGCAGGAGTAGAGATGTTTTATTGTTGGCGTGACCTCTCCATCAGCTGTCTTAAAAAAAAAAAAAAAAGATAGTTCTATGAAAAAAAATATCCAAAAATGCTTATTCAAAGAACAATCTGAACTAGAAATATTTTTATTTTCCTGATCATGCNAGTTAATAGCTGGTATCCCCATGTATGTAGTTAGTTTCCATGGATCTAGTTTTTAAATTAAAAAAAAAAAAAATTATTATTCAGTAGTTTGATTTGTTTCTTGACTTTTATCAATTTTTTTTATAGTTAAATATTTAACCTGAAAGTACTGGACATTCTGTTTTTAATACTTTGACCTTTTACTCATTTAACATTTCAGAGCAAGTTGTGATTGACAATTTGAGGAAATTTATGCAAATTAATACATTATTGTATTATTGATATACCATGGAAGGATGTAGGTTATCTTTTAATTTGTGAACATAATGTTAAGAGAATTGAATTATGGACAACAAGATGGGTTGATACAGTTTTCCTGGCCTTGTATTAAGTGGGAGTGCATCGAATTTTTACTTTTTGAAGCACATCTAACCTATATCATTTTGTTAAGGTCAATACAATTGGTCTTTTTGCAATAGCAAAGTAAGGACTCCTGGCACATAAAAATTGCATTTGTCAACAATTTCAATATGGTTTAGTTTATTTTTGTTCATCATAAATATCCCGAGCTGTTTTGGTATCTGAAGAAAATTTACACAATTTCCTCTGTGAACAAAGTCTGGACAAATCAAGTAAACAGTTGCCTTGTAAGACCAAAGACATTGGAAGGTGCTGTATGTCACAGCTGCATGTAATGAAACCTGCATAAGAACACAGTATGCATTTTACTTCAGGGATGTTCATTTGATGGAATATGGGATTGGAGATATATTATGGGTTGTTACAAGCCCAGTTGTTAGTGTAGCAGCTGTTTGAGCTTATGCTCATGTTATCTTTTTTCTTTCGCAGTATAACTTTTCGGTTTTATGCCAAATAGGAGTTGTGCTGTTGAACAGCAATAAGGAGAGTTTCACCTTGATACACATCCTTACTAACCTGGTTTGGTACAACAAGATAAGCAAGACTGAAGCGATTGCTTACCATTTCATGGAGCAGCTGCTTTTCAGGGGTTCAGATTGTTAACTAGACCCTTGAATGCAATTTGAAGTTTGGATACTGAATTGCTGTACTTGGAGTTGGCTGATACCATCCCCATTCCAACACAAAGGGGTTGCTCTTCTTTCCTCTACCCTACTGTATTATTGCATAATTTATGGACTAAAAGGTTAGTCATCCACTCTAGAATGACTTTCAGCTGTAACTTCCAGTCACTTGGTGGTTTCCCACTATGATGGCAGGATGTACTAGTTTCTGGTAGACTATGAACCTAGGAGGTTGAAAAGGTTTTTCATCTCTGCAGTTCTCTGCATATTCCAGAATGTTGGAGACTGTAGAAGTAAATAGTTGAATGCTGCCTGTTGTTGTGTCTGCGTTCCAATGGCACAAGTATCTTCAAAGATAAATTAAGCTGACATGCAAAGTCCAATGTAGATAACACAGACAATATGCTAATACTCTATATCACTGGAATAATCACAGGTCGAAGGCAACTGACGAGAGATCACACTCATTTATGTAAAGAGATGTCATTTAATTGTCTAGCTTTCTCAAGTTCCAGCAATCTTAAAATTTGTATCTTAATGTGTTCCTATGAAAATATTTTTAGAAAAATTTCCCCTGCTCCCTTCTACATGTTTGATGAGGGATTTTGTAGAAGTACAATAACTGCCTAACCCATTTACTACCTGACTACCTTTTTCTAAGAAGAAAAAGATAAGCAATACGTGGCATATTATCAAAGCATGAAAAAATATTTTTTTAAATTATATAACTCCCATCTGTAATAGTTATTTTTGGTGTTACTTTTGACTTGAGAAGCATAACTTTCCGGCTGATACAGTCTTGGCTTTGTTATTTCAGTAAGTACATAAGAAAATGTATCTACAAGTCTGTGTGCTAAGAGGGAAAGATTTCTACTTCAAAAGGAATGGAACAAGTCTGTTAGAAATGAGCTTCATGTTCCTAGCTTTAATGTGTATTTAAGTTCTTGCACATATATTTGGCTGGAATTTGTGCTATGTGTCTCATCTGATTATGTGTGAGCAGCCAAGGCGAGCCTGTGTCCAAAGCAGCACCTGCATGAAAATCATAAGTCTGAGGAAAAAGTTTTACGAAATGGCTTTCAGAGATTTGGCCTCTCAGCTGGTCAGGTTACTGTTCAGAGCTCTAGGACTCACTGGAAACCTTCTATTTGATAAAGAGACCATTGATTAAGAACAGCTGTGTGCGTGGATTCGGATGATCAGGACATCAGGACCCTGTTGCCTTTCACACCAAAAATTTATTTCCCTTTTGGGGCTCAGTTTTTCCTTTCAATTCACTCATACCATAACTACAGTGTTGAAATTTCCCTTAACTGCAGTTTAACTGGGATAGGGAACTTGCTCCTTCTTTCAGTGGAATGATATAAAGATCTAAGTTATGAGGGTGTAACTTTGTTCAGAACAATAACCTCTTGCTTTAAAATAACCAAGTGTATACTTGTTGAAAACAAGTTATTAACATCTTCTTCTGTAAGAGCTGTTGGGAACTTTTCCAGCTTGCTGGGGAGGACTTGTGGGGTTTTTTTTTGGTTGGTTGTTTTTTGGGGTCTTTTTTTGTTTGACTGGTAGAGCTTTCCCATCTACTGTACCACATCCAGCTAGCCTGTTCTGGCCTGCTTTAGAAACTTGGGCCAGACTTGAAAAGACATCAGCTAGAGGCATTTATAAGCTGTGCATATCTCATCAGGTCTTGCTGAGGTGAATCACCTTTGTCCATTCCTAGTGTATGAATGGATTTATTTCCTTTTCAATTCCAATAAAAGCAATGGTTATCAAGCCACACAACTTGCTCCTAGTAAATCAAATGGATAGCAGGAAGGCCAAATTCCTGTTTTTTAAAACAAAAAATAAATAAAATTTAAAATGTAGATTTCTTTGGTATCAGTAGGGTTGGAACAGAGTTTCTGGAATTCAAGTATTGGAAATAGAGAGCCTGTATTTTAAAGTAATACATAGAATCAAACTTGCATCCGGACTAATAGCTGCTGGACTTATTAGAGAAAAATGTTCAGTCCTTGATAAAACTACTCTTAAGATAAATGGGAACTTTACACAGCTCTGTAGTGATATCTGTTGCACTATGAGGCTCTGACCTGGAGATACCACTGCTTGTTAAGAGCAAACAAAATAAAAGGAATCATTTAAGGTGTTCTCAGGAAAGGAAGTTACCAGCTGTACTCAGACTCTAAAATTAAATTCTACTGCAGCACATAATCTTATTTTTGGCCTTGTAGGAAGTTGTATGTCTTATTCTTTGGCCAAATTTTAACTCATACACATTTTTCTCAGTGAAGTGATTTGTAATACTTCTATAAAGGTGCAGGTTATCCAAATGTGACATTTCTATGATATAAGTGACTGGGAAAAGCAGGAAATATGATCTTTTAATTTTATTCCATATTTGCCTACAGTAGACTTAAAATGCAAACTATTCTGTGAGCTTGTTTATATGGCATGAAGTTACTTTTGTTTTGCTTAACCAAATGGCCAGAACACTGCCAGCAGTATGTCTGGAATGTTATTTACTTGCTCCGTTTCTGCAGTTTTTCTTTGTAGCACTGAACACATGCCACAGTTAGGGGTCATTTACTTAGAACTGACCAAAGTAATACCCCTGAAACCATGGTTATTCTTCTCATCAGGGGCTTTGTAATAAAAGATTCATC
>VZRU01009359.1:40933-62641 GCA_013398155.1 Pedionomus torquatus | reverse complement strand
AAATGACTTCAGATGTGAAACATTAATCAGTTTGCCTTTTTCCTTCATTTTGCTTGCGTGCTCAGTATGTTTTTACTAGTAGTTTTTGTTTATTTAGTTGAGTTAGCAACAGACGAGTAAAGCAAGTCTGGAATCTTTGAGATGGATTTTTTTTAAAAAATCTTCCATTTATCTTTCTGTGAGAGAATTCACTTACTAACTGCTTTGAATGAACTTTTAAAATAACAAATGGAGTGTTACTGGGTATAAATAAATAAAAAGAAATACAAATTGCTGATGTTCCAGAGTTAAAGCAGTTATTCAGTTTGATATTGAAATAAGAATACCTTGGAAATCGAATTCTTTGCAGATTTTAATTTTCACATAGCTCTATCTGCTAGAATAACAACGCAAGTTCTGTACCATTCATCCATCTGATAGAGTTGTAATTTGCTATAATAAAATGACAGTCAAGGAGGCAGCACTTAAAAAAAAAAATCATAATTTATGCTATTAAAAGTTTTAAAGGCAGATGTATGGAGCCAAGCCTACCATGTATCTACCTGTACCAACATGCTCCTGCGTACTGATTGCATGGGCACATACCATTATCACCGTTTTATAGAACTGACATATGTATGCACCATTTGCCATTCTACTATTTGGTAGCTGTAGAACTCTTGTAACTAGCATTGGAAGTCTAAATGTGCATCTGTTTTGATGTTTCAACCTCTAGAATTTTTTCTCTGGGTAAAAGTTTAACTAAAATTTTGCCTCTCTAGTTTGAACCCAGCTGTTTCTTGCTTGAGAGAACAGCTGTTGACATCAGTGGGGGATGGTGTGGATTCTAGCTCTGTCACATCTAAGGCAGCCTCTAAGACAGGGATCTGTGCTTTCTACAGTCTCCAGCTCAGAAAAACCAAAAATAGCTGGGTCAATTTTCCTTAGATTGAGTTTTTTCCTGTTCCAATACTTGCATGAATTAACATAATTATACCTCTTTTTTAGCTGTCCATGATGCCTCCTTCATTCATTTTCCTTACATGTATGCATTATGAGACAATCTTAAATTACATCATGATCACAATCCTCTGATTGCTCTTTTTTTTCCAAAGACCTTTGCCCATTTATGTAGGTGTTGCTCTCATACGAAGCAGCTGCTTGGAATTTTGTTCTCTGTTGATTGTCCTAGGCATTTTTCTTGCCATGCAGTATGCTCTTCTTTCTGTTCAACTTTTTAAGGATAAGGAAATGAAAAAGACTCCTTCACTAGATAAGATATTTTAACTGACACTAATTGTGTCTAAAATGCTTACGTATGTCGCAATCAATTAATGTGTGTGTCAGTCTGTTACACTGCATATTTTGACAACCCACTGTGTTCATATATAAAAATCTGACTAGCTTTAGACCATATATCTATTTCAGTACAAATATCTTGGAAGAAGGAATGTATGAAATATTGTGTTTGAAGTACAAGTAAGGCTAGGTTTGTAGAAGTCATTAATGTGGTATAAGGCAAGGGTGAGAAAAATTTTTATTTCTTTTCTTATATACCTTTTTCATAATTATATTAGATAAACTGTTTATTTTAAATGATGGAGAGATCAGAATAAAGTAGGGCTAGAAATGGAACTGGAGAAGAAGCAAAGAGTAGTGAAGCTAAGAGGAGCCCATGTGTTTTATCATTGTGCATAATACAGATGAGTCATGAAAAAGCCTGTTAATGTGCCACACATTTTAATGTCCAGCAGTATAGTTGTATAAAAAAAACCCACAACTATCTTTTGGTATTTTTTATCTCTAATATAAAGATCTTAAAAGAAGCAGCAAGTTTTTCATGTATAATTGTGAGGGGATATATATGAGGCAAATATATATGAGAAATGTGAGGGAAAATGTATCAGGGAAGTGACCCATACATGAAAGTGTCTTGGACCTTTCTGATAGTGTACACAAATCCTTCACATAGCTGCTATACTTCTGTAACAGTAGTCTCTCCCTCCTCTGCTGTCCTTAAGTTTTTATATATGCTTAGCTTCCATTTAGCATCTTTCTAGCTTAAATCTGTGTGTAGTTTGTTATATGATGTCATAAAAAATAAATACCAGAGCAAACTGACAAGGGAGCCCTCCAAAACATGTGGATTTATTAATGCTGAATCACAGCTCCAGCTTTTGTGTGATTTTGTGAGAGGTATTTTAAACCTAATCTAAAACCTAATTTAAATCTAATGATTTAAAATCATTACATGATTTGCTGCCGGATAGTCTTAAAAAAGAGTCCGAAGAACAGTTGAGGACTCAATGTAGAATCATTTATACATAACAGATCTTGTTCCTTATCTTTTTCTTAGGTATACATGTGTGTTCTTACATGTTTATACATATAAAATAGAAGGAATCTGTGTTTAATTCAGATTTTTTGGCAGTGATATATTTGGTATTTTTAGTGGACAGTTGGAATTTGTGTAGCTTCTGAAGAAATTAAAACATTTCAAGTGAGTTTGACGCAACATAGGCTTTGATGTCACAGTGTTAGGAGGTATGTTCAAGCCGCATGTCTTCACTTCCTGGCCTGGGGTCTATTTGAACCTTCCTGCCAATAAGGTAAGAAGGAATGCCAAAGCTCTGTTCAATGAATAAAGTCATACTTTTTGCAACTCATCTGGTTCCTGAATGGACTTCCAAGCTCTGAGTTGTTTTGATACATATAAAAATGTCCTTTTGTGAAAGGCCTAGGGTTCTGACAGAAACCCTTTTGCTAATATAGCTGTGGTGATTTAAGACTTATTTCTCTTAGTTATCCACATTGTATCTAAGAGGACAAATCCAATCTTGTTACTATGGACAGTTTACCAAGATTGGTGTGTGTGAAAGAACTGGACTGTGAATTTGGGTTGCTCAGGCTTCTGCTGCTGTGCTACACGGGGACAACATCCCCAGTCAGAGAAATGCTAGGGAAGGGCTATTCAGGTGACTGAAATTACGTAAATAACCGCAAGAAGATTTACTGGAAATCCTTGTCACATCCTCATATGGGCTGTGTTTCTTGTTTGCCACAATAGTTTGTCATTATCCTTTAGGGAATTGCTAGTGATCTAAATGCAGTTCATTGGCATAGGGTAAATGGGCATCAAGTTCTGCTTTTGAATGGACCTTAGGTCAGACCTAAGGACTGACATTAATCTCCATCAGCTGGAGCTTAAACTGTTAAGGTGGCTGGCTAATGATTGCTGCCTGATAACAGAATATATAGTTAGGGAGTCTTGCTTACTCTCGATAGGAAGTTACCATCTCTGGAGGATCATTTTGAGCTTGTTACCAAAACCCCAAGGGAAGGATTTCAATGTGTTGCTGATTTTATTAAATAAAAGCCAGAAAGATGAACAGGGAGAGAATTCCAAATAAACAGGATCGTAGGAAGGGTGCTCATTATTTGTTTTTCTACCCAAGACACAAAGTTTACTGTTTAGTTATGTCACTTGCAAGCTGCATAATCGATAGGGATTGTATAGCTTTCAGTAAGTTCCATAAGGAATTGCTTGTAAGTGCATTTGGAGATTATTCACCGCCACCTGAATGTCCTTTCAGATGTATCACTTCTAGTCACAAAATCTCCATTGCTCTTAACTGAAAATATCTGTTTGTCACAGAACATTTGAAATATTTAGATTTCAGTTTTCCACAAAGAGGATACAATTTGTCATAGCATTGTGTTCTTTATTTAATACCAACATGTGTGATCAGGGTGAAGTACCTGTCTTGTGCCCTGAAACAGTTCAAGTAGAAGCATGCTGATCATTGCTAAAGACAAAATTATAGTAATCATGTAGCATCTTTAGTCATGAAATAGAAGGTCTTCTAAACCCAGATCTGTCAAGATATTGCATCAAGTAGCCTTCATTTCTAGAATTCTCAAAATTACTTGTCCCAACATACTTCTCAGCTGCTGGATCTCCACTCTTCTTTGCTTTCGACTCAGACATGTTACATGCATTAACAGTGCAGAGAAAGCTTCTCCTTGATCTCACTTCACAGCCTGTATCCACATTTGATCTGCTCAGCAGCAGTTCAAAACTGCAGTTGTGATTAAAGTCACGGTCCAGGCTTCAGTCTGGACTGTGGTGAAAGCAGACAAGAATCTTCAGGGAATTTAATTATGAGGGTCTAGCAAATCCTTAGCAAATGTATGTGAACTCATTTTTCAGTTTGCCCAAATGTCAATTAAATTTCACAAACTGCAAAATAATAGTTTCTTTATGTAGGGAAAAGTTGTTTTCTAGCCTCTGGTTTTCCAGCCAGGGAAAAACAACAGGAGTATGTAGGGAAGTGAGATTATTTAATCATATGAACATAAGGCAATTTGTTAATAAGGCAGCACTATGATGGCATGTGATGTCTAATTCATATTTTCTGTCTGGTTTAACTGAATTAGTTGCAGCAAAGACAAAAAAAACCCCACCCCTTATAATTTATTTTATGATCTGACTCAGCATTTATTTATGATTAGTCATCCAGAAGTCTTTCCTTCAAAGTGTGGGGTCACTAGAACCTCTTAAAGAAATAGAATCAAAGCTTAAAAAAACCCACATTACCCTCTGACTTTTCACCTGGACACTTCCAAACCATTTCATCTGAGGTGGAAAAAATATAGCCTGAGGATAAAATTTCCCTCCAGATGGTTAAAGTGTGGCAAATTTATAAGCAACTGAAAAGTCTGACTGATAATGGGGTGTGTCATGCCGACTTGATAATAGGAAAATGTTTAAAGACATGCAAATATGGGTGAGTGGTAATTTGTTTTGCTACTCTGTTTTGGAGCATCAAAATAGAAGCAGATAAAATAAGATAGAATAGTTTAATCCTAATTTTAAGAAAATGTGTAGAATGAAGGTTACTGCCTTCTTCTTAATAGATATTTGGAAAAATAAAGGTAGCTTTAATCACAAAGAAGATGTTTGATTTCGTACTATAGTATACAGAATATAAACCCATGTCTAATATCAGAGGTACCACTTTGGTCTGCCATCCAAATGGAGGTAGAGGATGGAGTGCCGTGCAGTAGTAAAACACAAGGGATATTGATGGGCTAGAAATCATGAAAATGCCTGGAAATGGTCAGGTAAAAATTAGGGCTTCCTTACACAACTGGTGAGTGTGCCAACTAGGGAGGGTGCCCCCGCTAGATCTGTTGTTCGCAAACAGAGAAGGACTTGCAGGTATTGTGAAGGTTGGAGGCCATCTTGGGCATAGTGATCATGAGAAGTTTTCAATTCTTGGAGAAGTAAGGAACAGGGTTAGTAGAGCTGCCACCATGGACTTCCAGAGGGCAGACTTTGGTCTATTCAGGAGCCTGGCTGACAGAGTCCCTTTGAAGGTAGTCCTGAAGGGTAGTGTTGTCTAGGAATGCTGGACATCCTTCAAGGAGAAAATCTTTAAGGCACAAAAGCTGACGGTGCCCGGGTGCCATAAGGCAAACTGAGAGGGCAGAAGACTGGCCTGTCTAAAATCAGAGCTTTGGCTGGAACTCAGGAAGCAAAGGAAAATTTATGGCCTATGGAAGAAGGTGGCAGGTTGCTCAGGAAGTCTGCAAAGATTTTGTAAGGCTATGCAGGGAGAAAATTAGAGGAGCCAAAGCCTAACTAGAACTTAATCTGGCTGCTACTGTAAAAGACAATAAAAAATGTTTCTGTAAGTACATTAATAGCAAAAGGACAGCTAAGGAGAATCTCCCTCCTGGATTGGATGTGTGGAGAAAACATAGTGACCAAGGATGAGGAAAAGGCTGAGGTAGTTAATGCCTTCCTTACCTCAGCCTTTAATAGTAAGACCAGTTGTTCTCTGGATCCTGAGCCCCCTGAGCTAGATGACAGGCAGTAGAATGAACCTCCCATGATCCGCAAGGAAATGGTTAGCAAGTAGCTAGTAGCAGTAGCACCATTTGCGCACATACAAGTCTATGGTGCTGGATTGGATCCTTGCAAAGGTACTGAGGGAGCTGGCAGAGGTGCTCACCATCAGCACTCCTGACTAACCTAACAACCAGTTCCAGTTGACTGGAGGTAAGCAAATGTGACACCCATCTACCAAAAGGGCTGGAAGGAGAATCCAGGGAACTACAAACCTGTCAGTCTGACCTCAGTACCAAGCAACGTTAAGGAGCAGATAATTTTGAGTGCCATTATGTGGCATGTACAGGACAACCAGGTGATCAGTCCCAGGCAGCATAAGTTTATGCCTATAAAAGCATGGACTTTATAGAAGGCAGGTCCTTCTTGACAAACCAAATCTTCTTCTATGACAAGATGACCCACTTAGTGGATGAGGGAAAGGCTGTGGATGTTGTCTGCCTGGACTTTAGTAAAGCTTTTGACACTTTTTCTCGCAGCACTCTCCTGGAGAAACTGTGTTCCCCTGGCTTGGATGGGCATATACTTTGCTGGATAAAAAACTGGCTGGAGGGCCGGGCCCAAAGAGTTGTGGTGAATGGAGTTAAACTCAGTTGGTGGCCAGTCATAAGTGGTGTTCCCCAGGGCTCGGTACTGTTGCCTGTTCTGTTTAATATCTTTATTAATGGTCTGGATAAGGGGATTGAGTGAACTCTCATTAAGTTTGCAGATGACACCAAGTTGTGCTGGAGTGTGGATCTGCTTGAGGGTAGGAAGGCTCTACAGAAAGATCTGGACAAGCTGGATCGATGGACTGAGGCCAATGTTATGAGGTTCAAGGAGGCCAAGTGCCAGGTCCTGAAACTGTGTCACAACAATCCCATGCAGCGCTACATGCTTGGAGAAGAGTGGCTGGAAAGCTACCCAGTGGAAAAGAACCTGGGGGTGTTGGTCAACAGCCACCTGAATATAGCCAGCAGTGTGCCCAGGTGGCTGAGAAGGCCAGCAGCATCCTGGCCTGCATCAGAAATAGTGTGACCTGCAGGACTAGGGAAGTGATGATACCTCTGTATTTGGCACTGGTGAGGCTGCACCTCAAATACTGTGTTCAGTTTTAGCCCCCTCACTACAAGAAAGACATTGAGGTGCTGAAGCATTTCTAGACNTGGTGAGGCTGCACCTCAAATACTGTGTTCAGTTTTAGCCCCCTCACTACAAGAAAGACACTGAGGTGCTGAAGCATTTCTAGACAAGAGCAACAAAGCTGGTGAGGAGCCTAGAGCCCAAGTCTTATGAGGAACAGCTGAGGGAACTGAGGTTGTTTAGTCTGGAGAAACGCAGGCTGAGGGGTTAGACCTTATCACTCTCTACAACTGATGAAAGGAGGTGGTGGGTCAATCTCTTCTTCCAAGTAACAAGAGATAGGACAGGAGAAAATGGCCTCTTCTGGGGGAGGTTTAGATTGGATATTAGGTAATATTTTTTCACCTAAAGGGATATTCAGCAGGCTGCTGAGGGAAATGGTGGAATCGGCGTTCCTGGAGATATTTAAAAGATGTGTTGATGTGGTCCTGAGGGACATGGTTTAGTGGTAGCTTGGCAGTGCTAGGTTAACAGTTGGGCTTGATGATCCTAAAGGTCTCTTCCAACCAGAACAATTCTGTAATTCTAAGATTTTAGGTATCTTCAAGTGTACTGTGGGATTGATTAAAGAAGCTGATGCAATCCAATAAGGGAATTTGCTGCATTAGTGTGTACAGAGGTGGTGGTGAAAATACTGTCAAGGACGACCATTTCAGTATTTCTTTTCACAGACTTTTGAAACAATTCTTTGCATATTCTTTATTTCCATGTAAGCTTACTTTGTACCTCTAGCAATGCATCACCACAAGTGGAAGGAGATAGTAGTTCTCTGTTTACATACAAAATAAGGGTACAAAACTGTGAAATAAGGGGATTTCACACTTTATCATCATTTCAGCAATACTCTGTAGTAAGGACAGAATGACTCCTGGCACAGTTAATGATGGCATTCTTGCCACAGAAACACTGAGCCCAGTGCTGTGTAATTTACCTTTTGTCGTAAGCAAATTTTGCAGCCACTGTAACATAACCTAAACCTCATTTGTAATCTAAAGGAGGAAACCTCAGCCATGTTACCGGTAGTTTCAATTGTGCAATCACTCTTTCTTGGTTCCCTAATAATGCCATAATCAAACAGAGAAACAGCATCTTCTGCTGGATGCTGTGGCAGAGTCCCTAAATGAAAGATTTCCTGCCTTTTAGGAAACATTCTTCAAGGCCCTAGTGTGCAAGTACTAGCAAGCAGAAATCATCCTGCATTCATATACTGCAGTGAGAAACATCGTTGGACTATGAAACTTGTCTCCACAAAGATTAATCTTAATAAAGTGGATGTCTCGCTTTAGGAAATACCATATGAATGAATAATTCATATTAATAAATCCTCTTCTTATAAGGTTACTAAATAACTTCATTGTTATTGGAGTGCACTGTGTCAAAGTGATTGTCGTTAAAATTAGGTCATGTGTAGCGTGGAGTGCCAGAGAACCTTTGAGTGATGTCAGGTATAACGTTCTGAAGAGGGCTTTTCCTACTGCAATACATGAGGATGATAGTAATGTTGTTCACTGGCCTTGTAAGTTCTTTGTAAATCCATGGAAGAGATTCTAGCTACCTTTTCTTCAAAGAGTTTACTTCTTAGTTGGTGTGATTGGCAGCAACATTGTGTATTTTGTCAGGCAATGAGAAGTAGGTGTGATCTTCCAATCAGGTATCTATCTTTCTCAGGGGCGCGGGGTGGAGTCGGGGGGGGAAGCCTTATATGTCTATATAATTAAAGAAACTGTGATAACATAAGGGCAGCTGAGAGAGCGTAAACACACGTATTCCGGTGTTTCTTACCCTTTCAGTATGTGAATCTGCAGTCTTTAGCAGTTTTAAATATAGTTTGCATGTGTGTATTATAGATTAAATAAATGTGGAAATGTGGGATTGTGTTAAAATAGTTGGCAGGCTTTTCAAGCCCGCTTTTTTTCAATATTGACACTTTTTGGTTGAGTGGGTTAGAAAACTGGCAAACATAATGTATGTTGTATAAATCACTAGAGTGGCTATATAAACTTTTTTTTTTATTCCATTCTGTTATCTTCAGTCTTTAAAAATCTATTGCCCACTAGCAATGCAGACACAGAGTTACGTCTTCATAGACATACTAACTATGGTGCTTTGTTAATTTTCCAGGATTTTCTTTGCATGCTGTTGGAAGACATCCCTGAACAAAAAGAGTAAGTGAGAACCAGGCTAGAAAAGTCAAAGGATAAAGCAGGTATCAGATTTAAATGACAGCTCTGCTAGCCAGAAATAGTAAGATTTAATTTAGTATTCTTCTGTTTGTTTTTTTCAAGTGTGCATGTGTGTTTTTCTCTGAAAATCCTCACACATATATACACAAAAAAATACAAGACTTGCTGTGTTACTGCTATTCCATGCTCCTCCCAAGCAGAGCCTGTAGCTTGCATGTTAGGGCAGCAGTGAGGTCCTGTGTTCACTATGTGATCTGAAGTGCCAGGCACAGCTGCCTGCTCAAAGTAATCTGTGATCCTCCTGCCAGCTGCTTTTGGCACATGGCATGCTAGAGCAACGAGGCGAGAGCTTTGCCATGGATCTGGGAAACCAGGGAAGATGGATTTTCTCAGTCAGTAGTCTGGTACTGTCCTCTCCCTGTCATACAGCGTGTCAAACAGGAAAGGATGGAAAACCCAGCATTAATTGATGTGTCCATCAAAATCTTACTACATGTGACTTTGGCTCAAGATGATACAGCTCTAGTCTTTAGCAGAGCTTTGAATCCATCTCTGCTTATCCATTGTTTTGTTTTGTTCTGTGCTTCTGCACACTGTGCTGCATGTATAGTTTCTTTGGCAATGGAGGTTTACCTAAATAGGTTTTAAAAATAACACATTCACTTGAAAAATGAAATTTTGGGAGCAGGGTTTCAAAATTCTTCACAAATCTGGGTAACTTGGCAAAAAAAAAAAAAAAAAAGAAAAAAAAAAGGGAGAGAAGATATTCATAGAAATCAAATATATTGAGTTTTTTACTGAAACTCTTCTGTTCCTAGGGGGCAAGGAGCATTGAAGCTAGTTATTATTCAGATAATGCAATTTGTGGCATCAGAGTTTAGTTTCAGTGGTGTTACATTTTCCAGTGATGTATTGTGAGACGATATTTTGTTTATATTATTGGATATGGGTTTCCAGCCCAAATGCAATCAGGAATATTAAATAGAATATATGGGAAAATGGATTATTGAATTGCAGGATTTCACATTGATTTGTTAATAAAATCTCTTTTTTCCTTTCTTTTTTTCACTTGTGTTTCTCTGAAGTCCAAACCCACTACAAAAAATTATTTGAATAAGCACCTGATTTTCCACCTAGAAATATTCCAAAATATTTTAACTTCTAGTGAGACTAATGCAAAATAACTATGTCACACTCCAGCTTGTATGAACAATATTTCAGATCAGTGGTATTCATTTTACAATCATACATATAGCATATATGAACTAACCTATTGCCAAAATTACCTTGGGTGAAGATACCAACAGCAATGCCAAGAATAATAGAACATCTGGATATACTGAAGTCCTTTATTTCTTACCTGCTACAAAGATGGTTTTTCATTCTTGAATGTGTTCTCTTGCTAGTGCTCATAGACTAGTCTGAGGTAAAACCAAAGGGAGGAAATATAAAAATGCAATATTTTTAGAGATCACCTGCTGATCAGTGCTTTTTCACCCAAAGTTTCAGTTGCAGGAATGAAATACATTTCAATATCAGAGCAACAAAATTCTTTGTAGTACAGACATGTGTTGTTCTACCAAGTATAATTTTTATTATTTTATATTTTATTATTAAGTATAATATATAAAGTAAATGTTTCTTAATGGAAAAATGTTATACACTCTAATATATTGAAGCTCATAATGGAGGATGGGCTTTAAAAAAAGAAAAGAAGAAGAAAAGAGAAAGTAGCAGGAGGGAGTTAAGCCAAATCCTGCTCTCAGCTGTGGCAATAAGCTAGCATATCTAGGAGCAGAATCTGAGTTAAGGGAGATTTCTGTAATGAGAACAGAATTAACATTGGCAAAAAGCAATCATACAACATTGTGGAAATTTTCTGAAATTGTTACCTGGATGTAATGCAACATTCATTTTCTGCTGTTGCTTACAGCAGAGTGTGTCTAAAACACTCTCATGCTTCCAGTATTTAATTCCTTTAGTTTTTTAGTTACAGGAGATTTTTTAGTACCTTCCCAGCAATGGTCAGTTCCAAGATACAGACACAACTTCTTAAGTGGCAGTCATTCATTTTTTGCTGCCTACTGTACTAAGAGGAGGAGGATTATATGCCTAGTTTACCAGGCTACTTCACATCCTCCTCTGACTCAATTTTAATGGCATGTTAGCCGTAGGAACGTATTCTCCAAGGCAGGATCCTCCTGTTTCAGGGCTGCGGATAAATACTGACATCAGACAGGCCTAGCATACCTTCAGGTCCTTTACAATCTCCTAACCTGCAGGTTATTTATGTGTGTGAAGGACATCACAGATGGAAGTAGCACATTTCACTCGTAGATAGAATCAGCAATACATTTATTTATATAAAACAGAGATTTAACAAAGTTTGACAGTAAATGCAACAGTGGTTTAACAAGATTTGAGATAACAAGGCACACTTGGTTATTTGCTGCATGTAGGACTGGCTCAGACAGAGCTGTAAGGGAGACCCTCCTGTTGAGTCACGAGGTTCAGAAAGGACCTCCTTGCTTTCTAAACTCCTTCTCAGAGAGGAGACTGGAGGCAGCTGATTCTAATCCTAGTTCCAGACTTGGTCAACAGTTTATGTCTAAAGGGTTATATATACTTAATCCTTTGTATCACTTAGCTAAGATTTCAAAATCTAGCATGCTATTAACCACTTACCAAGAATCTGTTGCGGCAAGGAATCTCTCAGCCTCGAGAAGCAGACGTAACCTTGAGCAGGTGTCGCTGCTCAAGGGGAGATCCTGGCTTACAGCCCACTGCCATTCAGGAGAGCTTGAAGGGCTCTTGGGCTGTCCACCATTTATGGGGGTAAGCTGACTGACCTATAGTCATATTTACATATTGACCATAGTAGCAGTATTGCTTAAGTTAATCCTTATCTGTCCCACCAAAACCATGTTGAGCCCAGAACAGCCATCATGACTACATGCACATGTTGTGACGACCATGGGTGGTTATCACTTGGGCAGAGTTACAGGAGATAAAGGTCAGATTGGTGCCTGGGAATAGGGAACACACTGTCACAGAAGACTAATGGCAAGAAGAACAAACAAATGTTTATCGTTATCCTTCCTGGCTTTCAAAGCCTTTTAAAATATAACATGCATTGACCATAGCCTCACATTATCTTCATCTTTCTGTAGAAAACCTACAATACATCCTACCTGTAACTGAGGCATTGTATTTCCTCATACATAATGTGAAATTTCACTAGAGTAAAAAAAAAAAAAAAAAAGCTAAATGAAACCAAACAACAGTGAAAAACCCTCTTACATGTCTGTACATCTTGGTGCACTAGATTAGATAAAACTGCCAGTGACTCTGTTCTTCTCAAGGCTTGCAAGATCTTTGCCATAAATTGATTCCGTCTATATTTGTGCAACATGTGAGCCATGCAAAGACTCAGTGGTTTTAAGGCCCTGTAGCAAAAGGTGAGTTTTACCAGCCCCTGGTGCCTCAGCTGCTTGCGCTCTTTACAACTGCAGATTTTTTTTGAGCTGGTCAGTTCTGTTCTTTGGGGTCTTCTGGTGGTATTTTTTATTTCATTTAATTCAGTAAAATAAATCAGTGTACTAATAAAGCTATGGTTTTAATAATAAGTGATAGACAAAGGAAGCTTGAATTACAGCTCTCCTATTTGTACTGTTAATAACTCAGGCTTAGTAACTATATTCCTTGCATGTCTTCCTAAATTATCAATTACTTACTAAATCAATGTTAAAAATACTGTAATTTCAAACTACTCAGCTATACAGGTATAGGTCTCTGTTTCGTACATGCTTTCTCTGTTACTGACATTGTTATGAATATGTTGATTTTGACTGAGAGAAACAGCTGATAGGCACCCAACTCCCAAAGCAAATCACTGGGAAAGAAAAACAAATGCAAACTTATCTGCAGAAAGCTATGGATAGTTGTCAGAAACACTAATCAGTCACAAGTCTTTGATTTGCTCTAAGTATGCCCCCATATTTAGCCTGAATGGATTGCTTTGAAATCCATGGATGTGTATGAATGTGTATATCCAGATAAAGAAATTACATTTGTTGAAGTATTTTCAGCTGGATAGGGCAGACTTTTTATATTCCTGTACAAAATAAAGAAAAATGTTGCACACTTTCATGTGCACTGTTTATTTGCTGCAACATCTTCTTCTAGAAGTGAGTTTTCCTCCTTGACTGAAGAATTAAGTAGGTTTACATTAATGTTTGTAGAGTGCCTTCAGGCCTTGTGCAGTGAAACGACATACAGTAATCTTTTATAATGCTAATTTTCAGATTATTATTAATGTTAGCATTTTACAGTGCTTGCTCTGACGCATTGGCTCTCATGATGAACAGTACGTATATATATTAAGAGAATATTCCTAAGCTGATCATCTTGCTGTCTAAACAGATAGACAAAGGATAATAGATATACTAGGATTCTCATTTTACAGTAGGTAACTGTAGTACAAAGCAATTGAAGAACCTATCCAGCCTTGTAAGAGTTCTGTTGCAGTGCTAATCAATTGAACCCAGATCCCACAGTCCAATACAGGATCTTAACTAGAAGGGCATTCAGAAAATCACATACATGCACACCAGATTTAAGTCCTTACAGATGCTTAGCTGCAACATAAGCAGTCCATTCTGAACACGGATGCTTAACTGAACTGCAGCCTCTATAAATATCAGGCTCTGTATCATTTCTCTAGGACATTTCTTCTGAAGTAGCAGTCTGTTTGTGATCTAGTTTTTGGGCTTGATCTGAAGGCCAACAATTTAGTGGAAAACTTTTCAAGGAGTTCACAGTTCTCCAGAATTGACTCTCAACACATTCAGAGCAGAGCTTTGCAATAGTCTGTGTAGTATGAATTTATTTGGGAAAAAAACAGTGTAAAATGATTAAACAAGTTGCTTTTTTTTTTTCTGTGTTCCAACAAGAATGTCCTAAATTGGGGAAAAAAAAATAAAAAATGTGTGAACATACAAGCAAAGAAGAACTGCATATGGTCGTATGACAGGTGTTTAGCTGAAAATGAGGGTGCTGCAAGCAGAGAAATAGCAGTGCTGCTTTGTCCTTGAGAAAAAGGTCAAAGTTTCAGAAGAGGCTGAGCAACTTCCCAATGGTGGTTCTGCCTGAATTACTGTGGTGTCCAAACAGTGCAATTCCCTTCAGTGTCATAAGCTCATTTCAAACCCAGTGTTTTGAAATAAGCTATTGTTGGCTTTGAAAGAAGTAGGGGGTATATTAGACAAAAGAACTATGTAGCAAATATAGTGTTGTTATTTTGCATAGATTTTTTCTTTCTGAGGAAACCCAGACTTTAAATGAAGTTTAGTTTCAGGCAGCAGGAGGGAGGAAGGACAAACTGGTGTAATGCTGTGTTTCTTATCTCTAGGTAAGACACATTAAATGCAAATATAAGGGTATTTTCCCTAGCTGCTATTTCTGTTTCAGTATTGGAACACTAAGCTGAATTGGTTTTGATTCATGCAACAACAAGTAAAAAATTGTTATTCTGATTATGCTGCATGAGACAGAATAAATGGTATGATCCACTTGATCTGCCTTTGTATGAATTATGAGTGTCCAGTTTTAAGCTAGTGGTGCACTGTCTGTGGTAACCACACAGAAATAAGAACTCAAGAAAAAAACATCATCTTATCCCAAGGAAGGTGAATTGCCTGACTGGAGATTCTTCTCTTTTTCTCCACTCGCTGTGGAAGGGACTCAGCTAACTAACTTAGACATCAACTTTTAGAGCACTGTAGTAAGGTAAAGGTAATTATAACGTGAATGGTCTGGCAGTAAAATGCTCTAAATTTAATAAATTTGCACAAACAGTAAGGTACCACCAAAAGCTGACTAAATCTGGATAGTTAATAATTCATTCCAGTGTAGACCACCGCACCATTACAAGCATGGTGTGTTTAGTTATATGTAGAAAATTTATTTCCATAATGATCAGACATGCAGAACAGTAATTTCCTGCAAATTCAGAATCCTGCCCCTGTAGAAATAGTCCTGCTTGACTGCTGCAATTATTTGAACCACATGATCAGATGGAATTTTTTTTTTTTTTGCCTGTGACAGTCTGTGATCTCCCAGTGTTACAAGACATATTTTGACATTTCAGATTTAGTGACTGGGAAGATTTGTCTCAGTGGGAATTATTCTCCCTTCTGGGACATTTTATATCACTTCTGCCATGTTGGTGTGTCATCTCTTACTTGTGAAGACACTGTTGAAGGAAAGTTTGGACCTAAATTGCGTGAACTATCAAAACATATTAACCAACAACACATAGTGTAGTGCTGTTTCTACATTAAGCCTTCTTGGCCTGCTCCATAAGATATGACTGATCAAAACCTGAAGAAAACTATTAATAGAAAATGAAAGTATGTAAAAACAGCTTTATTGTAATTGTAATCTGAATGTTCTTTTTCTTAAATTTGTAGCTTCTTCCGATTTTCATTATAATGCTGAAGCCCCTGTATGCAAACATATCTCAGTAGCTGAATGACATAGGGCAGTATTTGCAAGGCCTCTTATTCCCTGATACAGTCTATAAATAAACATCCTTTAGGGTCAGAACTTTGAACACGGCTTTGTCAGGGATTGGAGTTGGGTGATGGAAGGGCATCTTTGTCATGTAATTCAAATAAAAATTGTGTTGGGTTGCTTGCCTTCCTGTTTCAGAGCTTATATGGCTGATCTTTTCATGAATGCTTTGTTGGTTACGAGTCTACATTGCACACATGAAAGTAGTGACAAGTACTGGAATGAGTCTTGTCATGGTATTACCATGCACCACTATCCTGTTTACACTCTTTGAGGGCTTACTCAAGTTCTTTTTTGATATTGGCACACTGCATGGACAGTGTGCTTTTTTTTCAAAAGTAATAGTGGAAATATAATTTCTGAATTTGCAATTACTTACTGCTGTCCCACATAGCTTTAGCATGACAAACTATTTCTCACTGGGGCTTCAGACTATTATGTGACTTCGCTTTAAATGTTATCAGGATACAGAGAAAGTGCAGAAAAGATGAAACTGAAATATATTGGATACTTGGTAACTTTGAGGATTAATATCCATCAGTGCCTTTTAAAACCTAATAGTTTAAGGAAGTTTATACTTAATTTCATTTTCTTTGGTATTTTAGGTCTACAATTAGGCTGCTTCTATAATAAAATACTGGTTTGAATCCCTCAGGCTAATTTAACTTACCTGTATTATTTTTTTCTGTAAACGAAACAAATATCCACTCAACAAGAAGTAGAGCACCTGCTCATATTTACATGTTTCATAAATGCAGTTTACCAACTTTAGATTTTCATAAGTAGTACATTTACCATTGAGTTTTAAGCACACAAAACCTGATCTGTTCTTAATTTGTTCATACCTGCTGGTATCATTCATTAAAAAAACAAGAATGTAGCACCATTACAGTACAACCAATCCTTGGACTTCAGAGTTTTGCTCGGATTCTGAAGAGTTAATTATCATGTTGCAAAGTTGGTATTTTTACATGTGTCTTCTAATTTTTTTTTTAATTTTTGTTTTTCTTTTTAAGATCTGGGTTAACTGTAGAAAGTATCTTCCAGAATTGGCTTGACACATCAGGAATACCAAAGGTAAATACAAAACACCAGTTCCCTTTTATTTCTGGAGTCTTGCATTTCTCGTTACATTACATGTTATTTAAATTATTACTTGAACTTATAACTGGTATGTTTTTTAAATAAATAGTTCTGATGATGTCTGCTTTGCGTATCTTTATATAGGTTCAGCTTTTATCATTTGCAGATTTTTGCTTCTACCATTGTCTCAACAAATGTGCCAAGGGGCCAACCTTTCAAACCTTACCCTCTTGCTTTGTACTGTAGACACATGGAAGTATGCTTTACAGGGTAGTGGCAAACTCCACTAAATATAAGGAGCAGTTCATGGTTATAGAATTATAGAATCATCCAGGATGGAAGGGACCTCCAAAGGTCATCTAGTCTGACCTCCCTACAGTCGCAGGAGCACCCCCAACTAGACCAAGTTGCNGAACAACCCCAGATCCCTCAGCCTATATTCATAGCAGAGGTGCTCAAGCCCTCTGATCATCTTCGTGGCCCTCCTCTGGACCCGCTCCATCAGGCCCATATCCTTCCCATATTGAGGGCTCCAGCCCTGCACACAGTACTCCAGGTGGGGTCTCACCAGAGCAGAGTAAAGCAGCAGAATCACCTCTCTGGATCTGCTGGCAACACATCTTCTTATGCAGCCCTGGATGTGATTGACCTTCTGGGCTGCAGGTGCACACTGCCTGCTCACGTCCAGCTTCTCATCCATCAGCACCCCCATTTGTCAGTATATATTGACATACATTGATATATATTGACAACCCAGTTGTCAATGTATGAGTTACTTGAAAGCCATACTGACATTCTTCCATGCAGGTATACTACCTGCATAATAAACAGCTGCCCAAGAACACCATAAACCTGATTTATTCTTTCATCTTTCTTTTCCATGTGAGTGGACTAGGATATGTGTAGGGGAATGTTTCTGTCAGCTCCTTTGCACCAAGTCATATGACTGAGCCAGCCAGTCAGGCAGTGTGAGGTACAGCATATCCGTTGCAGTTGACTACCTTTCTTGAGTAAAAGAGCAGCTGCTTAACACCCTTATTTTATTGACTGCTCTATAGAGTCCTGTAGCATTATGCTACAGTTCTTAATCCTGCAGCACCTACTCTTAGAGGGACAAAAAGTATTTCTTAGTGGTTTACTAAATACCTATAGCATGATTGAGAATTTAAACATTTAAAATTTACAAATACTAAGACTTCCCTGCATTTGGAGAGGAAAACTCCTTCCTGGAGAGACTGTCCTTTATAATGAGATTGGGAAATATGCATCATGCCTTCCATTCTGAAGTTTTGCTCAGAAAATTAATGTCATCCATTAGCTATAAAGCAAATTGACTGCTTGTGGTGCATTTACAGCATTAGCTACCAAAGCATTTTAAAGAATTTACTTCCATGGTTATATCCAACTCTATAGCCCATGTACAACTGGTACTCCCTAAAATTTGGTAACAACGTGGTCACTTAAAAACAGAGTTGTTAGCCCACCTCTTAGTTCACTGTCTTCACAACATTATCTATCTTTAGAACACTGGAAAGGTACTTGTGCAGAAGATAGATGAGCATAAATACTTTCTGCTCCCCAAAATGCTGAAGCAGTGTTTCTTACTATTTTCTTTCCAGTGAAAGAAATAGTATTGTGTATTCTTTACAGTCATATGTCATAGCACCTGTCTAACTGAAAAGTCCTGTGCTTCTTTAGCTGTGCTTTGTTATATTTGCCATCCCCAAACCACTCTCCAACTCTCTCCAGGGAATCACATATACATACACCCCTTTAAACTTGCAACTTATAACCATTAAAACTTTAGTGTCAATTTCTATTACCATTTTGCTCTTGAAAAAGTAATTTTGTCTTTTCTAAATATTGGGCTAATTTCCAGGCTCATGTATACCATGCTCATAAATACCATCAGTAATCAAGAATAACTTAACTGATGGAAGTCATACAAATAAATAAAATAAATAAATAAATAACAATTTGGTGTATTGCCATGAAAAACATGATTCTGCCTGCCAACTTACACTTCCAAATTTTGTATCTTCTAAATCATTAAAGGTTAATCTTATGAAAAAGAATGTGTGGTAGTGCCAACTCTTTTTCATGTGGAAGAGTGCCACAGTGCAGTGGTTTTCTTCAGGTTTGCTGTACAGGAGGGGTTTTCGCACACACAAAGCAATAGGGAACATAAGAGGTGCAAAACAAGGATTTCTGAAATACAGGCTTTCATGAGGGGAGAGGAGGGGAGGGGAAGAGAGAAGAGGAGAGGAGGCAGAGTTGGCCTGCTTCTTAAGAATTTTTAGTTTCCAAAAGTGCAATTGCATGATCACATAGCTGCAGGCACTAGGACAAACACACTGGACATCACTTCAAAATTATGAAAAAATTACAAGAGGCAATACCACTGCTTTGTCCTTCTCCTAGTCCCTTTTGCTCCTTTATCTTCCTGTTAAAGCTTAGTTATTATCCCCTGTTCTACTTTAAAAAGTATTTCTTGTTTCAAGTAGGTTCTGCCACCAAGTATTTTGGAGTATGTACAGCTTATAGCGTGTATTGTGAGAATACTACTCCATGCTAATTCTAAATGAACACTGGAGCACAGCCTCCTGTTACAATACTAAGAATTTTGCCATTTATAAAGAATTCATATTTCTTCTTTTCTGCATTGCTTTTTGCTACTGTGATAAAACAGTACTTTAAGCTACATCTACTAATGCTATTTGTAAAACCCATGTTTTTGAAAATACACAGTCAAAAGAAAACATCCAATGGTGAATATTAATTTATTCATAGCATTTCTGGTTTTGTTGGTATATGACTGGCTCTTGGATTGTCCTACTTGAAGAAGAAATGGATTTGAAAGGAAAATCATAGCAAAATTCAAACTGAAATATAATCTGTAAAGTGTTCTAAGTCAATGCAAGTAGCATATTTCTGTGGTTCTTAAATTTAGGAGCAGCAGCTCAGGTACGTAGTATGATTTCTAACAAAGCGGTTTGTTGTTAAGAAAGTTCCTGTCTTTTGCCCTAGTTACAAGATTTATAGATTCCTGGGTCCTTTTACTAAGACAAACCTACAGATGAAGGGATAGCTCTACAGGAGAATGCATCACAGAATAGCAGTTATGGTCAATTACTAACAAGCCAACAACATTCAAATACTATTTTAAAAGAATACTGTTACTAAACTTCTGAATTACCTTTAGCAGTTCTTCACCCGAGTTTTAGAGAGTACTAAAAAATTTTTGAACAGAAAAACCACTCCTATTGGATCAGAGCTTTATATTTCCTGTCACTGCTGGTCAGGCCTTATCTTGCAGGTTTTCTCTCTGGATGTACATAATAACTGCATATTGGTGGAGAGCAACATGGAGACAATTAACACATGAAATCTTTATTTTTTATTGAGATGCAGTAAATTAATAGGTACTGGCAGTGAGAATGACCTGTTAAGTAGGAAGTTATTCAAGCTTGTGATTTGGGGAAAAAATTGCGAAGAACCTACCTAGAGTTATCATTTTCTTATTAACTTTAATAAAATTTAATGGTGACTTTGTTAGATAAATTTCAAAGTTCATGTTAGGTATCAGTCTCAAGAGTAACATGCTCCTGCCTAAATACTGTGGTTTGCCACTTAGCCTTTGATGTTTTTTTCTTCTGAACATGGAGACTTTAGTGTGTACTTTAACATCAATGCAGAGAATATTACTGATTGATAAAACAGGAAAAAAACATTTTTTTGTTGTTTTTCTTCAGGCAACCTTTCAGTATTGTATTTGTAGGCTCAGACATACAGTCCTAATATAGTAAATCTGCATGAGTAACAGTTTGTTCAAGAGGTTTAAGTGCATTTGAGACAAACATTTAAATAATTGTGTTTCTAAAATAATTGTGGACTGGATTCTACCTGTTTCTTCATTAAAATCTCTTTTAAGTTTAATAAATCTCAAGCATTAATTGCATTGCGGAACACAAAAGCTGTGTTATGTGCAGAATGACTGAGCTTATCCCTACTAGAAAGGAGTTATGTTTGGTATCTAAAGAACAATAACAGTTTGCTGCCTGGCTGACCAATGCTGGATCAAGTTCACATTCCCAAGCTCCCACTCTCCCGCCTACATGTGCACGGGGTGGAAACATAGCAAAGAGAAAGAGGACAGGTCCTCTTTTACACAGAAATCTTGAACTGAGATTTACCTGATAAGGCCACAGCTGGACTTGAATAGCAATAAACATTTGTTTTAATCCATTGCTTCTAAAAACATCCCAAGAAAAGCACAGAAGTTACCAAACACTTAATTTTTAGCCAGCCCATTGTTTTCTTTACCCAATGGAAACAATCCATAGAGGTTTAAAATACTTTTTGTGCTACCTTGCAAGAAAACAGGTCTTCTATACTAATAAGGAAAGAGTAGCCTTCAAAATGCCTGAAATCTCTCCAGTTTGGAGTCCCTGATAAGTACTTTTAGTGCCTTAAAGACAGGATGAGTATAATAGTGTGAAATATTAATAATGAAAACTTTCAGTAATGAGAAATCAAATGCTACTCTAGAAAATAGTATTTGAGATGTTTCTAAGGCAGGAGGATACAGAATTGGACATGAAACAGGTAAAAATTTATTTTTCCCACCCCAGTGGTCTGTGTTTTTTTGAAGAAACACACATTTTACTTCTTGGAAAATATCTTTGTTTTCTAGGCTTTTAGAAAGACTTCATAGAATCATAGAATGTTTAGAGTTGGAAGAGACCTCAAAGATCATTGAGTTCCAACCCCCCTGCCATGGGCAGGGACATCTCCCACTAGACCAGGTTGCTCAAAGCCCCATCCAACCCAGCCTTAAACACCTCCAGGGATGGGGCA
>VZRU01009359.1:5072-25693 GCA_013398155.1 Pedionomus torquatus | reverse complement strand
CATACAGGGGACAGAAGTTATGTTTGAGCTGAGCAAGATATAAGGACAAAATGGGTTGCGCATGAGCCAGTCGATGTGAATGCTCAGTCAAATAGCTCTTTTAAAATAAAAACCATTTCTAGGTCTGTCGATGTGATGGTTGGTAAACTGGGGGAGGGCAAGAGGTAGCTGTTTGCTTTTCAGCAGGGGCTGCTGAGCTTGATGTGTAAGAGAACATCCACAAGAAGTAGTGAATGAGTATTTACAGTCACACCACAACTAATTGAGAGAGGACTGACAGATGCCTGGTTATTATCTCAAAGAGGAGGAAGAAATAGTTTAAGAAAAGCCAGCATGGGAGGAGAACCCTAGTTTTGATAGGATCCACACTCTAAGTTTCTGTAGAAGGCATACCTGTCCTTGCTTAGAAAGGCTTTGTCCCAGATAGGATACCCATCTGCTGGTGGGTGTTGAGGGTACACAGCAATTCTCAACCTTCACAGCCTCCTGGCTAGGTCACTATTAGGAAATTTTGGCATAAAATATTTTGAGTTTTGTATTCTTTCTAATGGCTTGGCTAGTATACAGAAACCAACTGGTACAATCTTCTCTGACTATACTGCTTTAAGATTTGGTAACAGGGGAACCCCTTTGAAGTCTTTATGAAAACCTCTTGTGTTTGCTTCTTAGAACGGTCTGGAAAGCGCCTGAAATGCAGAAGAGGGGAGCTTGATGGGGAAAAGGTACCTTAAAACTGTCAGTGGGAAGCAGAATCTGTACACAATGGGATCACTGATAGTGGTTTTGGATTAACTAAATGCAGGACTAATTAAAACAAAAAGCTAACTGGTTAAACTGGGAGTTCCTGTTAGTAACATCATGAAAGTATTAAAAATAGAATTCACAGAAAACAGGATGTCTGGTATAACTGTGCAGTTTCAGTTGCCTGGTATTTATGCAGTTGACCTTCTGTGCTGAGATCAGAGAGCAGTGAGGAGCCTCGTGACTGTGAATAAAAATCCTGTTTAATCTGATCACACCAATGTGGCAGCTCCTGGAGGGAGTGGGCTAGCATTTAAGGGTAATGCAGAGAAATTAATTAGTACCTCCAGGGAACAGCACTCACGCAGCTCCTGCTCTGAGGGTGACACGTCCTTTCTGAAAAGCTGTAATTGTGGCCAGTTGAACTACGTAGTTCCTTTAATAGTAGTGTTAAAATTCCACCCACCCCACCCCACCCCAACATTAAATTCAGAAGTGGATTATAGGGACTACAGAGACTTTATTCCAAGTTCTTCAACTTGTTGTTCTAAAAGAATTAATAAACTAACAGTGTGGGGAGATTGGCCCAGTCAAAAGAACATAGTGAGCACTCAGTGCATCGTGGGAAGCATCTCCCGTTGACCATTTAAAGTAGAACTATTGAGAAAATTCTTTCTTCAACCCAATAGACAAACAAGTATGTCTGCAGCTTGAAGCCTGGACCAGACAGCACGGAGGACAATTTGTGTTCAGAGTCCCGACCTTTTGTGCGACGGCAGATGAGAGAGCCAGGCTTGACTCCTGAGAGCTGCAACGCACGGGGCCGTTCTTACAGACGTATGCAAATATGGTTTTCTGTATTCATATTGTTGTGTAATGCAGTCAGCTGTGCCAACGACTCTTAGCTGAAATTAACCTTCTCTATTGTGCGCTTTTTCTGTTGTTCTGAAAATTTCCATCTCTTTCAACTGAAAAACAGACTGCCCTAAGTTTTAAGGACCGAATCCATGAATGTAACAATAGACAAGGTAAAAACTGTCTGAGATACTACTTTTAAGAGTTGATAGCAAATGCTGAAATTTGTTGAAAATAGTGGTAGCATGGTTGCATAAAAAGGAGACTTAAGAATCAATATTAAAAGCCCCTAAAAATAAGGTTATTGTTTTTCAGTGCTGGGAAGAAACAGGCTGTTTCAAAGTCAGCATATCTCGGTATATAAACATTTTTTCTTAATGCTGAACTGACTTCTTAGTAATCCATTTGGTATTATTTTAAGAACTCCTGAAATGGTATTTAGTGTTTCTGAATGTGTATGTAGTTTGTGTGAATCAATATTACTCAAAATTTTTTCCCAGATAAGTGTACCTTGCTAAACAAATGAAATAATAATAGTATTGATAAAGGCTCAGAAATTTCCCCAAACCTGTGCTGTGGAACTTTTGCATGGCAGTAGTAGACACAACATGACCATGGTTGCCACAAGTAGGTCTTCTGGAGAAGAAGGAAAAAAAAAACAACAAACCAAAACAAACCACAGCAGGGATGGGGAAGAAGGAATTTCTGTTAATTTGTATTGATCTGCGTTTCAGTTTTGTGATGATTCACTGAGACTTGTAAAGCTGTACATATGGATCTTCGCTTTGGCTTGCTGTCAAGTTCTTAGGTTTTGATACTGCTCTGCTTTCTGATTTTTCTTCCTCTTCCTTTTGAAGGAGAGTGTTGGCTCACAGCGTCAGAAATTCTGTTGTGTATCAACATACATATTAATGGCATATTTGAAATATAAGTTATTTGAAATAAGTTATTCCTGGCTTATTTCTCAGTGTCTTTTTGCCAAGCCATTTGTTTACTGAACCTTTGAAAATTGAGATATAATTTTCAATTAACTGAAGGAATGTACAACATTCAAATACCACACCCAGTCTGCTTAGAAGGACAATAATTTTTTTGTGCCTACATGCCTTTGAATGGTTAAGGGGCAGGTTTTGGACCAATGTCAGTTTATAGTGGAAAAATACAAGTCTGAAGCGATTGCTTGAGAAGGTAAAATGTGTAGGTGAAAGCCAAACAGTGGGAGAAAAGTATAGTTTTCTTAAAGAAATGTAACTGTATTAGTGGAGTAGGACTGACAAAGAGCTGTAGTCAAGTTTTGATTTTACCTTATGCTGGAGGAAGCTTTAAGATCATATTTATCTTCCTAAAGAAGGCACAGGGTGTGTATGTGTGTGTGTGTGTCTGTATATATGATTTGACTTTCCCCCTTGTCCTCTGCCAAAAATGAGATTATATGCTGTGTTTTAAGATACGTGATCAGCAATTTTTAATTGGTTTCATTGTAACTTTTTTTTAGTTGAAAGGAGGTTTTTTTAAAAGAAAATTAATAGTACTGCTTTTTGACCTTATTGGGAAAGCATGATTAATCCCTCTTAAGCCCTTGCTTGGTCCTCAGCAAGAACCATGTTCTCTGCTGTGCCATCTGTATTTCAGCAAACTAGGCTTTGGTAAGACCTCACACACATTTGGGTCTGTGACAGCAGAGGATGTGGATTTAATTCTTAAAAGGTGGGTTGGTCCACAGCAAATGTACTCAACACCCACAGAAGGCTTCCTTCCTCCCCACCTGATGTCCTCACCAGCTGTCCCTGCTCACTGCCTGTGGAGGTTCACATGGCTGGGCGTGGGCAGAGCTCTACTTACAAACTGAATGCTCTTGCACAAAAGGTGTGCTAGGGGCATAGCAAACTTCCCTTAAGAGAGCGGGGAGCCATTCCAGGATGATCCCACAGCTCAGATGGATTGAAGGTTGATCATCAGGTGCCAGGTCCTTAGGTGCACGAGGCTGTGCAGGAGGGTGTGGACAGGGTCTGAATTTCTCCCTGCTGACTCTGAAGGCATTCGAGAGCCAGCCTGTTGTAACCTTCTTGCCTGACACCTTCTGCAGTGAACTAGCCATAGAAGTTCTCCAGAGGATGCTCTGGCCAGTACCACACAAGCATGGAGTATGTTGCAGCTCCTCACTGTACCTAATGGTAAAAGCTTTGTAAATATTTTTTTTTGAGTCCCTGTTGTTACTGATTTATATGCTCTGAAGGGATCGTGTCAATAAATTAGACATCTTCATGGAGAAAACTTTAAGACAAATAAGAAAAAATGCCAAGTGTGCTCTTTCCTAGGTTCTGGCCCTAAATTGTTACTGTTTTCCCTTTCCCCTTCATCTTTATCTCCTGAAAGAGGTGAAGCTGAAGCCTTTTCTATTTTGTGCATGTATTCATGGGGCAATAAAGATGCAAAATTACTGCATTGTCAGTCAGCAATCCACATTATTGAAGGTAGGTTTTCATAGAATAGATCATTAGCAGGCACTCCTCCTTTGTGGTTTGATAGTAACTTGGTTATATTTTAATGGGCCATTTGGCCCAATTTAAACTTAGTTCTGCTAAAATGTCAGTAGATACTTATTTTTGTTTTCAAATTATGACCTTTATGAATAGAAGAAAAAGAGACAGTAAATAAAATCATAAAAGCTAATCTCATTCAAGATTCAACAAATCCCATTTTTTGAATCAGAAGCTCAATCTTCACTCTTCATTTTGTTTGTACCAGGGGTCTGTGTGTGGGAGCACAAGGCGGAGGCTGTTGTATGCTGTTCTATGAAGCTGAGTGCATAAAAGTGTAACAGCAGCCTTTTTAGCCCAAACCTTATTTCGTCTTTTGTTGGTCAGTCAGATATTTTGATACTGAGCCAATTTCAAACGTGGGCAATACAGTTCTGGAGCAATGCACTATTCATAGGCTTTCAGTCCTTAAGCAAGCTCTCTGCAGGTATGTGATGCCTCTGTCTACAGTAAGTCCCCGTTTAGTATATTCCAGGGGAAGGACTGGCAGTTTTTCAAGTGGAGGAAAAGACAAAAGGATTTAAGAGCTCAAATTTAGCTGAAATTAGAGCAAATTTTTACGAGAGCGGTATGTGTACATTTACTGTTCTGGGAATGCAGCCACTGGATTAATGTTTGTGGATCTGTTCTTTTCAGTTCTTTTTTGTGGTTTTAAGCTTACTTTTGAGTTTGGAGTTTAAATGTGAGGACTGGAGAAAAGCATGTCTGTCCATCAACTGTGATGGAGAAATACTACCTGTTTTGAGTGAAGTGGATTTTTTAAGTCCCATGCCACATTTAGCTCCAATGATTCCATGCTTCATAGTCCATGTAATGGAGCTACTTTATGCAAGTTAGAATGCAGTATTCTGTTAAGCGAAAAGCTCTTGGGATAAATCTATACTAGTTTAAGGCAAATGTCTGTATGTACATTTTCTCTGTGAACTGGTATAAACTTCATTTAACCTAAAGAGCCCAATGGCAATATACTGGATGTGCAATGTAGACAATATAGAACTTGGTGCTCTGCATCAGCTGCAGAGAAGCTCAATAGTTTTGTGATTGTTTTAGTTCACCTACATACATCTTTATACTGCCATATTTTGGCAGTGGCATGACAAATAATTTTCTGATTTAAAAGGTCATGGCAAAGTAATTTAAATGTCAAAATATATTAGCTATTGTTTTTGCTCTTTAATTCTCCCCCTTCTTGAAAATATTGGGAAATACAGCTGCATAAATAAGAAAGTGTCTGAGCTCCTCCAGTAATCCACCACAGGTTCCGTGTTTGTACCTTTCAAATTACAGTGGCTAGATGTAAGCGATGTAATAAATTGTTCTGTGACCCATATAGCATGTATAGGTAGAATGGCCACATAGAACAGTTTCTGGATCTTCCACAGTGCAAAAACACCACATCATTTAGCAATATTAGAAAGACCAGTTTAGAAAGATTGTCCAGCCACACCACAATAGTACAGCTGTAGGACTAGGTATGCCTAGTGGCTTGGATTGCTTTTCGTAGTTCTTTACAGACAATAGTATTTTGCTTTCATAGAAAAAATATCTAATGCTTCACACCTGTAGAAGTGGAGACAAAATGATAAGTTAACTGTAAAGGTTTGGGCTAACAAGTACCAGTTCAGACATCTGTGTGCCAGATATGCATGTTTCTGGGAGAGTTTTTCTGCTCAGTGGTCTGCAGAAGATGCTGTTCTTTATTTAATCCAGCTTTTGATGGATTTCTATGACAGATAGAGATTACAGTTTAGACAAATCATTTTTCCTTCTCAAGAGTTCCTCCATCTTGATCTGCCTTTCCTGTTTTTAGAAAATGCTCTTCTGCTGATGGTTGCTGAGACAGTGGCTCTGAATTTTTCTGCCATTGTTTTTCCATGCCAGTTGTTACCTACAGTGAAGCATCTTTCCTGGATGTCCTGGGGGTTCCTATAGACTTTGCGTTTTTCAGATTAAACAGTGCAGTTCTGTGTAAATTCTTGAAAGACAACTATGGAGTTCTTGCATCCTTAGGTGAATGATGCAACTTCCATAGTGAAATTGGTGGCTCTGTGTAGCCCAGTGAGGCTTCCCTTCCCAGAGTGGACAAGTTGTGTGTATGGCCTCACAGATGTCCTCTGCAATATATCTGTTCACTGATGGTTCCTCACTGGCTGTTAGCTGAAATATTTTTCCCAACTCTTACAGAATGAAATCAGATTCATCTGCAAGCACCTACTTCTCCTAAAACTGTAATGCTCACTAGCATTTTTCTTTTAGGGTTTTAGGGTTTTTAATTGATTTTTGGGGGGGGTTGTTTTTACTCACGATTAGAAAAGTTTGCCTTAGCTTGGTAGTATTCCTGTTGTTCTGCTTGGCTTACTCCAATTGTCATCTTCTGAGCTGCTGAATACCAGCTGTCAAATAACTTTCCACATTCTGTATTCCTCCTTTTTAAGGAAGGATGGCATGGCATGCACAATATGGGATGTCAAGCCATGATCTTGCAGCCCATGGACTTGCTGGCTGTGGTTCAGGTTAGGCTGGATTCTTCAGCCTTAACCTTCTCCAAGGTGTGAATGAGCTGATAGGTCATGCCTCAGTTGCCTGGAGAATTCACCCTAGTGCAACACAGGTTTTCCTCTCCTTTCGTTAAAGTTTAAGTTCAGGCACTGGCCTACCTCATGCTTCTCTAGCACTGCTACCGGAGAAGAAGTTAAATCTGAAAATTTAGGCCTCCACCACTACATGCCTCTGAATGGCAACCACAAGCTCACTTGTCTAAATTACACAAGTCATTCTTTCTTCCCCTTTGCCCTTTTCATTATTGGTTTCCTACAATGATACATTTGCTTCAAGGACAATCCTGTATGATTTCAGAGGAGAGGAAGAAAGCTGATGAGCTCCCAGGAAATTCCTTTGGTAATTGCATGGGTTGACCTTCTGATATTGTAGTATTAATAGTTGCCATTCAGATTTTATGGATGCTGTCTTTCACCTTCTAAAAGGACTGAAGATTATTTTAGTCTTGTTTGCTCACATATGCTTACATAAAGCTAATTTCAGTGTATATGTGTTCGTCCGTGTTTTCTCTAGTAACCTGGCTTATTTAAATTAGGTATGACAGAAAGACAAATGTCAAAGACAACAAATACAGTAAGCACTAGCCAGATGGAAGAAGGAGAGTCAGTAAATAATGCCATTGAAAGAGAGCTTGTGATTTGCTAGACACAGGGAATGTCTCTGTAGAAAGCCCCTAGAAGTGTCTGAATAAACTTCAGGTGACTTTACAGTCAACCACAGGACATGCATCCAGTTACTGCATGTAAGTCTGTATACGGGGAAAATACAGTTTTATTTCTTGTGGTGATCATGACTCGGTGCTTTTGCTTCACTGCAGAGTGTTTCATGAACAAGACTACCTGACCGTATAATTTGCTTTTTCATACCCTCGAACAGGATAACATAATGTGATCTGGCAAAGCCAGTACAGCATAGGATAAATGCAAATGTAGTGATTATTTTCTGATGAGATCTTTTAGAATAATTTAGGATCTTGGACTAACTGTTGAAATACCTTGCAAGGGGATTGAAGGGAATGCAAAATCTGCTAGTTATATATTTCCTAGTTTTTGTTTGTGAATAAAGCTTTTAAGAAAGGTTAATATCAGGTTAGATATTAGGAAATATTTCTTTACTAAAAGGGTTATCAGGTATTGGAATGGGCTGTTCAGGGAGGTGGTTGAGGCACCATCCCTGGAGGTATTCAAGAGAGAAGTTGACTTGGTGCTCTAGGATAGGGCTTAGTGTTGAGTGTTGGGTGGTGTGCTGTGTTGTTTATGGTTGTTGGGTTTTTTGGATTTCTTTTTTTGGTGTTGTTCGGGGTGTAGTATTTTGGGGTTTGTTGTAGTTGTGTGTGTTGTAGTGTGGGTTGGTTGTGGTGTGTGTTTTATGTGTTTTTTTGTTTGTTTGTTTTTGTCTTTTTTTCCCATTGGTTGGACTAGATGATCTTAAAAGATCCCTTCCAACCCAGGTGATTCTGTGATTCTGTGAAAAGTCTAATCAGGTGGTGTGAGGGGGTCTTCTTTTCAGCATTGTGAAAAAGGATGTTTGAGTCTGGGGTTTTGTCTTTTGTTTTCCCAAAAGATAAGTGATACTGCACATGGATTCATTTTGACAGGATCATTGTTGAGCTTCACCGAGGTTGTCCAGTCATTATAAAAGTTGTGCCAGCTCCAAAGCTGGACCAAGACTCCTGAGCCAGTTTTGAAGCACGTGGCTTGGCCTGTCCCACAGAGCGCATGTGAATAGTATTATTAGCTAGACAGAAGTATTTTTCAGACTGTCTTACACACTAATTTAAAACACAGGTGGAAACTCCTCTCAGCTTGTTTAGGTACATTATTTTTCTCGTAGTCTACAGATTCACAGTAGTCAATTGAACGTGCTGTTTGTGCATCCATTAGTTTAAGATGAAATACACTTTGGTAAGAAAAAAGAACCAATTTCTTTAATGTGCATAAAAGTAACAGAAATAATTTAGGTTTTAATTTATTCCTGATTCAGCTGCTTTGCTGCTGTGTACCTAAAAATGCTGCAACACCTGTAGCTTGTTTTACTCAATTTCCTTCTTGGGGAAACCCTGATGAGGGAGGATTTTTATTACATACATCTTACTAGATTTTACCGGTCCTCTATTTCCCTGCTATGACATTTAGCATACTAGAGGAAACAGGAAGAGACAGCGGCAGCCTAACATTCTTAGTGACTTTGGGTAAAATAAATAGTAGCCCATCATAGCAGGAACCTAGAAGTCTTATGTCAGCTGTGTGGAAGGAGCAAGCGTTCCAGTCTCTTTTGTTCCACCTCAAATGGCAGTGGCCTGTGAAGCACGTTCTGTTTAATAATGCACACAACCTTAAAGGACAGAAAAACCTTCATTCTCATGCTTAGTAATTGCATTAACTCTGTTCTAGGATTTTTAGTGTGATGATTCACATCCTTCTTTGGCAGCATACGGATGAGGAAGAAAATACTGTTTCTGAGTATTTTGTGCTAAGCTACATACGTGCATATGGGTGGTATGTGCTTACCCATATGGTGGTATGGCATCATTAACTATGAAAGATTTTAGTCTCCATTTTCAAGATGCCTATCTCTGCCTATTACGGCCTGTTGCAGCTGTCAGGAAGAATAGCTGAGTGACCATTTAAGTCAGTTGAGATCCTTCCGTTTTCTGCTCCCTGACTCCCCTCAAGTATTTTCCACATTAGCAAGCTTTCAGAATTTGTTGGAACCTACAGACTGTACTTTCATGTGTATGCGTCTTCCAAATTTCCTTACAGAACTCAGAAAGAAGTGGCTTGTGGTTTTCCATGGTATGAACCATTAAACTCATTAAGCTAATAGCAAAGAGTAGAAAAGAACAAGATCAGAAGGAAAATGTTATGCCTGTGCTTCTTATCCAATCCTTTCATTCTCAGTGGATCTGATAGGCGTGGGGAACTTAACAAAGATTTGGGGGCTGCACTCACCATCTGTCTGTCTCTCTGGTCCTCTGTCGGCCTTTTTCTTTTGTTCTCTTTTTTACTCTTTTGTCTCTTCACTTCTCAGCTGGGAGGGAGAGCTGCACCAATACCGTTCTCCCTTGTAATATGCATGTAAGATGTGAGGAACGTCTGCTTTAGATCAATACTTATATTCATCACAGAAGCACCTTGTAGTTTTGTCAGGAGAAAATAAATCTTGAACCTAAATTTTAGAATAATCAGATATATTTATTCAATTCCAGTTGAATCTGAAAAAGTGACTGAAGGATAGATTTTGATCTCTGAAGTGGATTGTGAGACTAGCCTAACCTGTCTAGATGAGAGAACCACTGGGTAAATGCAAAGTATAGTGAATAACCTTTTATTTGGTGTCTGGAAAATGCTATGATCAAGCATTAATTTGTGATTTTAAAAGTAAGACTGTGCTGGTATGTTTGCTGCTGAGAAATGTATGCCTGTCCTCATTCTGCTTTGCTGAGCAGTGCTGAAATTTTGTATAAAACGGATCTGATTTTTTTTTTCTTCAAAGTAATGCACCTGATATGAGAGAATCTGTCTTGTGTGAATTTCTTTTTGATTTCACAGTGAAACCATTTCACTCAAACTAGAAGTTTTAGGATGGTAGATGTTGATATAGTCCTTTTTCCTTTTCTGAAAATTTATGGCAGGAGAAGTGAAATGTTACGGTGCCCATTGAGATTTTTCACAACGTAGAGCCTCGTGCAATGAGCCCTGTTCACCAGATCTCAAGCACAGTGGTTTTGGATTGATGCCAGTTTTATTACCAGTATTACACGTCTACTCGGTAGCGTTGCTCAGCCTCACAGCAGGAGGAGTGGTGTCAGTGCTTCCCTTTTGTTTTAAGGTAACCCAAAGTCTTTCACATACTGAGTATCTGTGCAGTGTTCTTAATTGTCATGCTGGCAGAAGCTGAAGGCAACATGGAACTAAGCCTATAGACTATACCTCAGTACAACATAAAATTTTCCATGGCAAAATAGTGGTTTCCTAAGAAGGAAGAGAAGGCAGGGAATACAGATGTCCACTGATTTATTAATAGTCAGTGCTTTAAAAAGGGTCCATTTTCTGAGGAACGTTGATTTCAGCACTGGAAAGGGATTGGAGGGGTTAGGTGGAAATAAAATGCAGCCCTGAACAGTTTAATACCGAAAATTAAGAAGGAAGGAAGACAAGTAAATATTTAGATGTACTCAATGTTTACACCATCTCTTAATCTCAGGCACATATTATCTTGAAGCAAAATGTGGTCCTTAGAAGCGGTCTTGTCATTATCCCTTTATTCCTCCCGCAAAGAACAGTCATTGTTATTTTTAGTTCCTTTCACTATTTTTTGGCTTTCCTGGCAGCTTTTTTGGCATTTAAGCTAACTCTTTATTTGCTTTATATAAAGATCCAGTATCTGACTAAAGAGTCTGTGGTGTGGTCTGAAGGTTAACTGATGCATTTAGACAACAATAACTCTTTATTTTACCCTGAAGCATGCTTCAGTTGTGTAACAAACTTCACAGTCCAGTTGCAAGATCTCAGTGTCTTTAATGTTCAGACGAGCAAACTTATTTCAGACATTGCTTCAACTGTGATCGACATCCAGACACCATCTCTGCTAACATTTGGCATGCACATAGTAGAATGGCATCACTGTGACACATGTAAAACGTGTGTCAGCAATGTCCACCTTTTAAGTTGGCACATAAATAAAACTCTACCTAATTCATACTGTGAGGGAGGGGAGCTAGAGACGCGGTATGGTGCTACTCTGCTGGAGTATGGTCAGCATATGTTTTGAGTAGTAAAGCTTGGAACAGAAAGCTATGGGGAAAATGCCAAAACTTTTGCTAAATAAGTTGTTCTGGGACTTGTGATTTTTGACAGAACTTACTGGGTAGGGTAAGTGGGTGGATGGAATGACAATGAGTGGGAAAACTCATCAAAAAGATACTTTGATCCAGCATGCTGGTGGTCTCAGGATGAGATGACAGCTCTTCTGTGGTCTTGGTGAATGTCTGGACTAAAGTGAAACCATGCTGTTCACTGTAACAGTGTGCAGGAAAGCTACAGAACCTGACTGCATGATCTGGGGACCTTCTCCTGAGATGTGCGCAGTGCAACCTTACCATCTCCCAGACAGAAGATTTGCTAGAATCCGTTTTCCCTGTGCTTAGGTGAGAGTTCACTGCAGCAGCCCTGTATCAATCATCACTGTCCCTTTTCATTTTCTCAGTTAGTTTCACTGAAGCAAGACAAGCCAGAAAAGAACACTACATTTGTTTGGAAGTGAAATTCTGGGAGAAGGGTTTTGTCTTCTTACCTAAAAATATAGGAAGACACAAGACACAAGGGCACATTGCTGGCTCATGGTCATCCTATTGCCCACCAGGAGTCCCAGGTCTTTTTCCTCAGAGCTGCTCTCCAGCAGGTCAGCCCCCAACCTGTACTGGTGCAAGACGTTATTCCTCCCCAGGTGAAGGACACTGCCTTATCTTTACACTAAATATGCTACCTTATCTGAGTCAGTGTTTTGCCGTATAACTGAAAAGCTTCTGCTTTGCTATATGGTTGAATATAATAACTTTGAATACTCCCATTTCGCTTTGTTCCAGAAATGAGGTTGAGGGGACTGTGTTTGTTAGCTTTCAGAGGTAATAGTTTTCCACTGTGGGAAGATGTAAATTCTTTATTTCTAAACAGCTTAAGGTTCATCAGTATTTTTCCTAAACTTTTGGTCCTTTACATACATAGTAAATCATGCATCAAAACAAAATCCCTGCTGTTTCAGTTGCATTAGCAGGAACTGATTTTTACATGAAACAAGCTGTTACAGAGCACATGAACTCCACCACATACTGTGACCATTTTTGGAAGGCAAGGAGCCAGAGTTTATAGCAGATGCTGCTGTGGAGTTTGTCCTTGTGCCCACTCAAGAGCTTGATGATCCTCTGGTTGTGTGGTTGTCAGTGAGGAATGGCACAGTAACCAGAAGGTGTAACTCTCTGTGCGTTTGTGCTGGCATCATGATTTGGAAAGTTATTCTGTCAGAGGATGGCTGCAGCATCAAGTGAATATTGTTGTCCTTTTTTATGTATTTAGACTGGTCAGTATGAAAATATATGTTACCTCTGTGTTATTTTGCATCAAAGTGCTGGTTGCCATGGGCTGGACCTCTTTTTATTGCAGATTCAAATAGTAGTTGCTGTTAGCAACCAAATGATAAAACTGGATTTAGGAAAAATTACAAGGTTCCCGTGTTCAAAGTTTTATTGGCAGAATTACTAGCTCACAGTCTTTATTTTCCTCTCTCCCCAGCATGTAATCATGAGGCTACAATCTATTTCTGGCCACTTTCAAGAGGTATTAAATATTATGGTTCTAGTTTGTATCCAGGGTTTATTTAAGGAAAAGTAAAGGAGAGGCAAAATTCCTTTCTGGGGACTTGTGTAAAGTCTCTTTGTTTCTCCTCTTTTCTTTCAAGCTTCTCACTGAGTCTTTTGAGTGCTGTGGTAAGGTCAGGAGGCAAACCTGGAAAGAACTCAAGTTGTGGAGAGTCATTTCTGAGTGTTTAAAAATATCTCATTTTGCTCCTTATTTGCAGATATTTTTAAACTTCATTTTTTTAAAGTCCTGAAATGTTGTTATCAACTAAAATATAAAGGTTGCAATCATTTCAAGCTATGAGGTGTGGACATTTCCGAAATGATGTTCTCAATCATTGTGAGGCCACTGTGCTGAGGAGTAAAATGTCTATTTTCAGAGTTTGAAACAAATGTCATTGGTTTCAATATCAGACAAATTTCACTAAAAGTAAGTAATGCCACGTTACTTTACATAGAGATAATGCAGAGTTACATGCAACGATGTTCAGTGGTGACATGAAAGGACTATAGAGAGGAACGGCCTCTTCTAAAGAACTTGCTTTGATTTTGTGTTCTGCCTAATCGTAATTTACCTGCACAGTGCAGAAGTAACAGGAAGGGCAACCGAGCTTGAGCTAACAGAAGCAGGGCTTTGTTTCACACATTCTGAAATAATTTGGCTGCTAAATTAACACCTACTTCACTGCCTGCTGACTCATATGAAAATTGCAGTCACAGAACTAATCCAAAAAGAGATGCTTTTGAGTCCATTTTCAGCCAGTTAACATGGCTTTACCATGCTGACTGTGCTTTCTATTTTTGCCACAACAAAAGGATAGTCAGGGAGCCATCCAGAAGACAATGATAGTCCTTGGATCCCAGCCATCTAACATCTAATGGGCACATATTAAATATAATTCTTATGTAAATAATTTTTAATTATTTTTAGCTCCCAAATGAGCATTCTAAGGTTCTGATCATCTAGAAATATACAGATACATGCTTCTTTTAACCATTAGGACAGCAATTGTTGATTTCGTAATGTATACTTTTACTCTGGTTTATGGTACTTATTATAACTTCGAGTTATAAATACAGCGCTGAATATGTATCAACCTTATATGGTCCTTTGGGAGATGAAAGTGCCTGTGCTACTGATGCTTGAGTCTATGTGTTTACTGCCAATTTGTGTCTTAACAGACTTAATGAGCTCGTTACCTATTTGTGTGGCTGTCAGGCCAAGCCGGAGCAGACTGGAGCAGCCACAGGCTTTAATTTCTGCTGTGATCTGGTGGCACTTAGCTTTGGTTTTAAACATATAATTAGGACTGACACTTTGACCAAAATGTCAGTGCCATGCACCGGATCTGTCCCTCTTGGAAGGAGATCCCTGTGGGTGGAGAGGCAGGCTCTGCAGGTCTGTGCCAGCTCTCCTGGAAATACCTCCTTGAGAGGAGAAAACCTGCTGTTCACCAGAATAATACTGTGCAGGAAAATAAGGTCTTTGTAGTATGTTTCCATCTTGCCATAGGTTTCTGCAGCTCCTAGTCTTTGAAATAAAATGCATTTACTGTGATGTAAGGCGGCATGACAGTGCTTTCCTTTGAGCAAATGTTGTGATTTTCGAGGTTTGCTTTTCCTGAGAAGGAAACTTGCAGTTACTTCAGGTGTTACAGAGCCTTATACAACTTAGATGTTGAGCGAAAGCCGTGGCCATGGAAGTGGTAGTCTAATTTTATGGTCAAAGTGTGTAATGTCACCCCAGTGGAGCTGCCTTTATATAGGACCTTTGATCTTGTCCCTGCTTTGGACTGGCCACAAATGTTGCACTTAAGAGTCACACCCACATGATTGATCTGAAAAATGATGTGATTGTCATGGGATTAAACTGCACACTGAGGTTACTGTTGAATGAATTCTGGATGTGTTGCTTGCAAATAAAGGTATTTTTCTGAAAACACACTTGGAAATATAGAGGATATGATGTTTTTACCTCAGCAGCATAAATTTGGATAGCTGTCTTAATAGGAGATGAGGAATTATTGGGGTGAGGGATCAAACTGAAGACTGTTGTAGCATGCCTCTGTGAAAATAGTGTGCTGTTCTGACTGGTTCACCACGTTTTTGTGCTAATAAGAACATCTGCATCAAGGCCAATGTTAGCTTTCCTTGATAGATTAAAAAAACGCACTATTTTCAGGAAGGCACGGGTTAAAAAGGTACCTGAATGTCTTGTTTACTATGTAATAAACAGAGGAAATAATTTCAGTTCATTTCACTTGCAGAAGTATTTTCCATGAATGACTGTATTCTCTGAATTTTCAGACATTAGGTAATAGTATCTTTTCCTGTTTGTTTTGGAGACTCTAAGGTGTAATTTACGGGGAGATGTCAGGTTTTACTGAAACTTTAATTTTTTTATTTCTAGGAGCGCAGCCAGCTTCACCTTACAGTATTTTCTGAACTGTGTGTTACATTTTTCTTTTAAAGAGAAAGCTGTATAGAAAATGAGGTGTGGGGGTTGCACGCCATGCATAGATAGCAGCCTCTGTGTATAAATGAAAAGTTAGCAGGGAGAGCCGTGTCAGCTAGGAGCAGCAAGCAATTGAACTTAAGATGTTGACTGTGATGATGAGACTTGAGCATTTCCCATGGCTGTTCCCACCAAAGTGAGGACTGGAAAGTCTAGGTTTTTTTAAAAGAAGTGTCAACGATGCTAGCCAAGCTGTGAATTTTTGCATAAGGGCAAAGTATTATCTTGTATCACACTAGCAGTCTGCTTGCTTGTGGGTTATCTAACGATACATTCCCTCATCTATATAGCAGGAGTGGTATGGAAAGAGGAACAGAGTTGACCCTCTAAATGAACTCTTTGTCCAATTAGACATCCCTCAAACAGTGATTTTGGCTGTCTTATTTCACTGTGTTAATTTGGCTGTCAGTATTTTGCATTCATTTTGAAAAGGACAGTGGAAGACAAGACCTAGAGTTAGGAAACTTCACAAAGAGTCAGGTGTATTGATTTTCTAATTTACTTGATGGCGTCCTCCATGTAATTATGGAATAGCTGAGCAGGAGAATTGCCTTTATTCAAAAATTATTTTGCAAGTCTCTGAAAAACAGTAGGAGACTTCAGTTTGTGCTTCATAGACTATGACCTGTTTTGATATTTTTGATCTTAGTTTTTGCCCTGCCCAAATGATGTCTTCTATGCACAGCGTCAATCACCATCACAATTTTTAAATTAAACACTAGTCTTGGACTGACAGTTTACGGTATTATTACTATTATTGTTGTTGTTGTTGTTATCATCATCAACTACAGAATAAGAGAGCAGACAATAGTGGGAAATCAGATCACATCAGACTTCTCAGTGTTTGGGTGCTTTAATGACAAAGTCTCTTCAGTGCCGGGAATATGTCAGAGACTTCCTTTCAGCTGGTAATTTAGCGTGCATAAGGATCTTAATTCCTCTGTCTTTCAGTCTCTAGGCAATCTATGCAAGTCTCAAAACTGAATGTAATGGGAAAACTGTAATAGTATAAATCCCTTGTGTAACGGTAGCTAAAGCAAACAAGTTTTCAGCATAACCTGACTTTGGAGCAAATGTCATTGTTAACTAGGAACTGTGGTTGTGAGCCACTTCATCTTTCTGTAACAGTTTTCAGGAACAGCTAAATTAATTTAAGCTTCCTGAGCGGAACAAAATCATGCTCAAATGAGATTAGCAAGAGCCTGCAATGAGAAGTTCCTATTGCGAATTTCTCTCGCAAACAGACATTTATCTTAAATTCCTCTTTCAAAGAAGAGATTATTTCTTTTCTTATTTTATTTAGCTCCTTAGAATAGTGTCATACTGAGAGGGCTGCGGGATTGTGTCCACGGAACAGATGCATCATGGACAGGAGTGGTGCCAACTGCTGACACACTCTGGTATGCTCATCTATAAGGACCACCTACAAAGAAAGAGGGCATAATTCAATTTCCACACTTATTCAGTCCCTGGGCCCATCAGTGTTGGCAGTTGTGAGGGCAGGTTTTGTGATATGGATGAGATTTTTAGTAGGGGCTGAACTGAGGTAACCAAATTATTTAATCTAGCTACCTATTTGTTTTGATTTTATGTTGCATTTCTTCAGAAAAGAAGTTTACCTGGAAAAGAGTATTTAAGTGCTACTGTAAATGTTTAAGCCTCCCTTTTCAATTTGGTAAATAATTCTTGCATACAAGATCATATGCCAAAAATACAGTCATCCTTTTGCAAAATTTGAAATATATAGATACTGTGGACATATTTGCTGTAGCTCAGAAGCCAAGATTCCCACATCTTACATGGGGCTTGTGAGTGTCTAAATTTGATTTAGCTCTTAATTCCAATAGTACGAAAAATAGAGAGAAGGATCCCATTTTGCCACTACTGCACAAGCAAAAACATTTGAAGTATGGCCATGTAAAGGTGTCAGGATTGGCTTCACAGTATGTGTATAAATATAACCCCTAATTTTCTCATGTGATGAATTACTATAACAATACATTACATCCTGGTTTTATAGCTGAGATGTAAATTGTAAGCCTTCCATCCAGGGCCTTTCCAAGTTCCTGTTTTCACTGTTTGCTCATGCAAATATGGCTGGTTCCAATTGCAAAAGCCAAGGCCTAGCATTTCTCTATTTGCCTACCCAGCCACAAATTGTTTATTTTATAAAGTATTTAGAGACTTCTAAAGTCAATTTACTAGAATGAGTTTTTGGACGGGATTTAATATGCCTTAGTAATATGTATTTCTAATGCATTGGTTGTGTCCTTTCTTGGTTTAGATTCTGTAGTAAGTAACTTCCTGCTTGTTTTTAAAAATCACCTGTGTTACGAGCTGGAAAATAGACCTGTACTGATTTGCATCATTTTATAAGCGTGTAGTTTAGCATCATGTTATACTGCTCTGCATATATTTTGAAACGTGTTTGTTTGTTTGTTTCCCTACATTAAATTAATTTGATCCTTGTCAGTATATATGATACCCCTAAATCACAATGAACACAATGTGCAGATGTCCTCAATGATAAAAATTGTGAACAAGATGGTTAGGAGTATGTTACGTGTTGACTTCAACCTCTGTAGACTTGAGCAAGGCTGTTGCCTGCAGCACTTTTGTTTTATGCTATGCTCTTTAACGTTTTCATGTTTTGGCTTTGCACTGTAAGTTTAAAGCTAACCAAAGAGTATAAAATGTCAAAATAAATTTAAATGATCACAGTGCGTGTACGTCAAAATGATTACTCAGAAGGTGCTGTGTGCCCCACCCTACAATTCTTATACAGATGAGTTTCACTGAAATCTGTGGGAATTCTGTCTCAACAAGTACGACTGCAAAAATCAAGTTTGTTCTGTCTTAAATGCTTCACATATAAATCTGATGCAAAGCAGTTGCAACTCAGATTCCCTAGTTTTATACAGAATATATGCAAGTCTGGTTTTGAGCAGTAGCTATGCCCAGGTAGCATAACGAAAAATAAAGTGACTATTAAAGCCCACTACACAAACTTGTTTGATTTTAATATTGTCAGAAATAACTAGCTTGTGCCCTCTTTTTTGTCAGTTTTTTCTTTAACACAGTTGTCACAAGCAGTCCCCTTCAAAAGTTTTAGCCGTTAATTCATTTCAGTCACATCTATTCTGTCAACGTTGAAGTGTTGCAAGTATCCATTCAAAGTATTGTGTTTTAAATGTTGTCTTCCTTGCTCTTACAGGCTTTGTATGAAATCTATGTTTTTCCCAGTAATAGCATATGATTATATGTACATCTGGCAGAAAAGTAGTCCAAAACTGTTTCTCCATGTCAGGAGCACTAACTTGCTCTGCAAAGGACAGTTTTACTTGCAAGTTATGATGTGCAAAAAATTATGTGGTATTTATCTGCACAGTTACTTTTCTCATCACTTTATACAAGTTATAATTAGCCCTGTATTTAAAAATAGGCTGCAGATTAGTTTTTCCACGTTTGCTGTTTTGTACAATTGGGGAAAACTGATTTATAGTTATTCACAGAAGGATTTTTTTCATAGTAGCAGTGTATCATGAATGTGGAACTGATTTTTAAAAAAAAAGGCTAAGCTGTCTTATGTTAACTAATGTGTCTGTGATATTTACCTAATATGTTTATGGAAGAGTCACATTATATAATTTAATTATGAAAATGTATGTGGTAAGTCAATATAGCTGGAAAATTAACAAAAAATTCAATGCAGAGAAATACAGATCCTTGATTTGAGCCTGTTGTCTCCATGCTTGACTTTCATTTTTGTATTTTTTTTCATTTTACTTTTCATTGACTAGTAATTCCACTTCAGTCAAGACAACTTTTATATGCCTTTCATAATAAGCTACTTTAGGCACAGCTTTGAGCATTATTTCAAATAGAAGCTATTTGTGGTGTGCCGAAGATATTTTGTATGAGAAATAACAATATGTGGATTGTTCATAGTAGTTGCAACAAATACAGCTGGTTTTACTTCTGTTTATAGCCATTTAATTACATTTTTATTTGTTTTGTCTTAAAAATTAGGAATTAAAATGTGGTAAAAAAAAAGAGTAACAGCAAAATAGAGTTTGATAAACTCCTTTTATAGGTGCTAGATAGCATCATGTAGTGTGAGGTCATTCTGCCCTGAATTGTATGTTACTGAATTTAGTTGTTTCACCCACAAAGAGCAAACCTGTATTTGTGGTGTTTCCCCATTTCCTCCCATACAACAAACGCCACCACCAAAAGCCTTTAGACGGAGATCAGGAGAGTTGCACCCAAGTGCCTTCAAAACAGCTTCTGAAAACAAAGCAGAAGTATTTTCTGCACCTGAAGTGCCAAGCAGCCACACGTCCCACGTGTTCGTGTGGTGGGCACACAGTGTCGCCTGCCTGCTCTGGGGAAAGACTGGCCTTGCATGGCCACCAGTAGCCACTTCATGGCTGAAGGTCGTTATGTGGCGTTGCAGCGCAGCCCTTGCCTGGGCACACTGTGTTCTGGCAGGTCTCCTTGGGGAAACAGACGGTCCTAATCGGGTGTCAAGTACAGAAAATGTGGGAAAATGAGAAGCAGGAGAGGGTTTTGACTTGAGTTGTATTTGAAATACTGGAAAAAACACGGGGGCTTTGAAAAGTGGTGAAAGAGTGGAATGTGTAAAGTCTCTGTGGGAAGAAAATGACATCCTATCAATGGATTTATTTTTTTTCCTGCAGAATTTTCTTGCCTTCTGTTGAATTTCGCAATACCAGCGTGTTTTTTTGTTCCCCTCTATTCCCTGTCAAAGCCCTCTCTTTCGGTCAAGTAAAGTATGTTCATTTTCCTTTTTGTTTTCTAAACAACTGAACTGGAAATCCAGTCAGCTTCAAAATGTTAGTTAAAAATATGTAACTCCCCCTCCCTGCTTTCTTTGTCACTTTGCCAGCTTTTGTGGTTTTACAATCCAGTTTCCTGGAGAGGGTTTTCAAACATTATTGTTTTTTGCTTTTTCCCCTGTTGCTGTGTGAGTAATGAAAAAAAAAAAAAAATCAACTGGAGGAACTGACTGTCTGAAGGAAACAGAACGATGACA
>VZRU01009357.1:478796-516343 GCA_013398155.1 Pedionomus torquatus | reverse complement strand
AGTGGTGTCCCACAAGGGTCAGTGCTGGGACCTGTGCTATTTAACATCTTTGTCGGAGACATGGACAGTGGGATTGAATGCACCCTCAGCAAGTTTGCTGATGACACCAGGCTTGGTGGTGCAGTTGACACGCTGGAGGGATGTCATCCAGAGGGACCTGGACAGGCTTGAGAGGTGGGCTAATGCAAATGGCATGAAGTTCAACCAAGCCAAATGCAAGGTCCTGCACCTGGGAGGTGGCAATTCCCGGCACAAATACAGGTTGGGCAGAGAATGTCTGGAGAGCAGCCCTAAGGAGAAGGGCTTGGGAGTGCTCATTGATGAGAAACTCCGCATGAGCCGTCAGTGTGCTCTGGCAACCCAGAAAGCCAACTGTGTCCTGGGCTCCATCAAAAGAAGCGTGACCAGCAGGTCATGGGAGGTTATTCTGGCCCTCTGCACTTGTGAGACTCCACCTGGAGAACTGTTGGAATGGGTCCAGTGGAGGGCCACAAAGATGATTAGAGGGATGGAGCACCTCTCCTATGAGGACAGGCTGAGAGAGCTGGGGCTGTTCAGCCTGGAGAAGAGAAGGCTTCGGGGAGACCTTCTAGCAGCCTTCCAGTATCTGAAGGGAGCCTACAGGAGAGCAGGAGAGGGACTCTTTGTCAGGAAGCGTAGTGATAGGACAAAGGGTAATGGTTTTAAACTGGAAGAGGGGAGATTTAGATTGGATATTAGGAAAAAATTCTTTCCTGTGAGGGTGGTGAGGCACTGGAACAGGTTGCCCAGGGAAGTTGTAGATGCCTTATCCCTGGAAGTGTTTAAGGCCAGGCTGGATAGGGCTTTGACCAACCTGACCTAGTGGGAAGTGCCCCTGCCCACAGCAGGGGGGTTGGAACTTGATGATCTTTGAAGGTCCCTTCCAAATCTAACCATTCTGTGATTCTATGATTTAACATAAGCATTTTGAGGCTGCAGAGTAGCTGGTTCTACAAATAAAAGCTAGAGTCTGGTAAAATTTAATTCTTAAAAATTTTAGAGTTTTAAAATCTTACTGCACAGTCATGAGAGCCTGCCTTACCTGATATACCTGAGAAGCTGTGCTGGAAGCGTTGGTTATGTGTGTGACCATGATGCTATCTGTGTTGGTATCTGTGCTAATATTCCCCATGTAGTCAAAGTGAGTCCTTTCTAGGTCTGAAAGTTTTATGGTTAAGGTTTCACGGTTATAAAAATGCAGTAAATCTGGGCAACAATGCTTCTTGTTTTCATCAGATTCTCTATTTTTGGCTGGAAGTGAAACATTTTCATTTTTGAGTAATTAGGTTTTGTTTGTTTGTTTGTTTGAAAACAACATTCAAAATCTTTGTGCTTTTCTAGAAAACTCTGCTTGTCTTACCATAGGATAGCTGTGAAAATTGGTGTTGGGATATTGGCTGTAATTATGTAATTAATAGCCTAAATTGGGAGGTAGTCTACAGAAATACTGGCAATTACACAGACACTACCTTTTCCACTGAATTCTGGTTTTGTGAAAGGGAAAAAATCAAAGATTCTATATTCAAAGAACTTGATTCGGAACCTTAAAGTTTTACCAACTCTTCTGTACGTTCTTCAGAGGAAACCAGAGAGTAACTGGGATTCTTCTGAAAGAAATATCTACTAGAAAAGTGGAAGAAAAAGTTGGACTTAGCTGAGACTACAGAAAAGGTTAGTTTTTGTTTTGGCTCAAGGGAAAGGGTGAAGGTTTGGCTGAACAGTATTTTATCTGAATTGGTTCTCTCAACATAGCTATAAATCAAGGCCTGAACAGTATACTAGTGAGTATAAAATACTGAGATATAAATCAAGACTTGAACACTGTACCTGTGAGTATAAAACACTTGATGTTGTACAAGTCAAGGCTCAAAAACTGCCTGTATGAAAAGGTTGGAGAGATAAATGGTAGCACATGAACACTGGCTGTTTGGAATATAAAGCGCTAGGGTTATATGTCTCACTTCAACATTAGTTCTTGAACACATGTACATCACAATTGCCACCTCAAAATGAAATACTACAGTCTCATACCTGCCTACTGAGATGGCAAGCACTTCAAAACTGATTTCCTGCATGCATTCTCCTTACAAATGAGTTTCTTAGTGTGCGGTGTACTTTGCATGGAAGGAAGCCATTTTGATATCACAAGGAGCTTGCGTATTTTGCATTTCTTGCACCATTTAAACCTGTATCACATTGAAGGAAGGTGGCTACTTTTCATCTACTTGCAAGGTGACATGTTTTCAACTGGCAAATATGTTGAACTAAGCTTTCTAAATTGTCTGTTTTGAAGAGAGGTTGTGAGTTGGGTGCCAAGCAGTTTACTTTTGCTAATTGTTCTTTTAACTTGTCTATCTGTGAGAGGCATTGTTTGCCTACTCTGCTGAGAAGGCTGGTCAGGGCTTTTATCTATGGGCCCACCTTATTCATACAGAGACAACTGCTTGTGAGGATCCCATAGCAAATTAGTACAGCACTGCAATTGCTGTGTGGAATCTGACTGACATATAGGGTCGTGGAAAAAACATAAACATCTCTTAATTACTCTGAGTCAAAATCATGGCCTTATGATCCAGGCATTGTTAAAGTTGTTAGTCTCCTTGAGGTGCTGGAAAAGTCATAGAGGAGGCATCGTAATTTGTCTGGTTTTAATTCATTATTTATTTCTTTTCTATAAATGGCCTATGGATGCTTGCTAAGTAAGGCTTGTGTGATCACCCAGTTATTTAGTAAAAATGTTATGGAAAAGATTAAATACTGATGCTGGCAGTCTTCCTGAATGCTTTCTGTATGTTGGTTATTAAAACTATTTTTACTTCCATATTGTTGAAAGATAAGTTATGGCAAAGCTTTTAGTTGCCCTCTCAAGGTCTTGTTAGTAAACCCAAGATGCTTGCCAGCTTTCTGGTACAAACAACAGTGAGATTTACTGTGATGTGCCATCTGTGCAAGGTAGGAGACTTGTTTTGCTGTAATACCTTGACTCCAAGTTGAATGACACTCCAACTTTAAGTGTTACAGATACGCGTAACAGCCTGTACTCTGAAGAGTTGTAGTTTAAACAAAATAAATGAGAATAAGGGAAATAAGTCAGGGCAAGTGCACTTTGCTTAGGTGCCGAACTTGGAAGTAGAGAATACCTGTCACAGTACAAAAATCAGGGAAGCCTAATGAAATTATGAAGTGGCATCTCCTTTTCATCTGTGTCTTTTCTCAGCCTTCTCAAATGGATTAGTAGTTTTCACAAAAAGAAAACTTTTATATTTCCTAATACTGCAGAACGGAGACTTAGAGGTAACTGGTTGGCAACAAAATAGAATAGTAGTATCCTCTTCGATTACTGTGGTAGTCCTGTATATCTGGTGATTGTGTCCTGTGTATCTGTGATGTGGTGATTGTGGATCAACTTATGGACAAAAACAAAGGTATCCTGTCTGTTCTCTAACTATGTAATTAATACTAGCAGTCTTCATGCTGGAAGATGCTGACTGTTTAGTTTCTAATGGTGGCGAATGGTTGAAATGACCTTGAGGTTTGTCCTTCCCTGATATGCTAGGAAAATGTCCAGTTCCTTAAAGTACTCCTTAGTGGAAGTGCATAAGAACCCCCACCACACTGTCCAGGGTTTAATCTTCTGTTCAGCACAGCAGCAGAAACCCTGAATTTAATTTCTGCTGATTCTGAACATGTGAGTTGTGAGGTTTTACCTAAGTTGATTTGCAGACAGTTCTCTGTACATCAAACTGTTGCCTGGTGGTACAGAAAAAGCCAAGATATCCCACCTTCCTAGATGAGAACAGGGCTAAATTAGGAAGAATTCCACCTATTGAAAAAGGTGGGGCTGTTTGGGTATTGCTGAGTAATACTGAAGTCACTGAAACCTGGGGTGGAACACTGTCTAGGCTCATACCTCTGCATTGTGCAGTCAGTGATGTATGGCTTCTGCTAAACAAAAAAACCCCAAACTGATTATGTAATTAAGGACTAACTTTTTGTCTATAAACAGACAAGAGAGGATTTGTAGTTGCATGTGTTGTAGTTGCACTCAGTCTGGGTCTTTCCTGACTTCTGAATTCTTGACTCTAAGGTCTAATATTTTAGTGTAGATTTTGTTATCCAGATACATTTTTCACTAACCTATCTGCATATTTCTAAATTTAAAAAACTTTTTGCTGTTTCAGAGCTCAGTTAGTTTAATTTTCTCCCGATGTTCTTTCCTTCATCGTCTTTTAATCTCGTCTGTGACCTTGTGCTGAGCAAGTAAGTGTAAAATCATAATCGGTTTCCCACTTGGTATCACAAAAATGATAGTTTCTCCTTCTCAGAAAAATCTCATTAGTTAAGAGTACATCTTTTTGATTGCTACACCAAACCCATTGGAGTAGGTATAACTTCACATGCCTTAGTTACAGCTCTTTCCTGTTGTGTGTTTCTGACTTAGGGATATTCTAAACTTTTCTGTTTACATAATCTTTCTCAGATGATCTCAGTGGAACTTAAAGCAGGAGAAAAAATGTACATGTAAATTCTTCCTTGCAGTCAGGCCGCCAACCAAATGTCATTTCTGTAAAGTCATTTGAACTCTGAAAGGTATCTAAAGAGCATGACAGCAGCTCTTCTGGTACCTTTTTCCTTCCTTTTTCCATTTAGTTAATGGTTTAATGAGGCTTCCACTCATGTCGTTAAAACTAGGGGTATGGCCAAGTTTCCATGTATCCTGATCACCTGTTAGTAACAGGCATGAAGCAAAAAACCCATATTTTCAGAACAATTTGAATAAACCCAGTATTTCTGCAAATGTGTTTGCACAAGGATTTATGCTGAACTGTGTCGTCACATTTTAGGAATCATCCTAGCAAATTTAGGGAGCCATCCAGGAAAGATGGGGTAATTGTATATGCTGTTAAGTTATACAGAATTTAAAAAAAGGCCACAAATCATAAATGGTAGTAGAAACAACAGCTGAAGTTGAGACTTGATAGCCTGAAATACCTATACGGACCATTCATCATATGACTCCAAATAATTATTTGTGAAGTATCTAGTGCACAAAGTGCTTCAATGGGGTTGTAAATCTGTATTAATGACTGGACTGTGTATAGTAAGCGCTTTAGTTCTTATTGGGTATGTGATGTGCCCTCAGCTTTGAAAACTTAAGTGGCAGCTTCTATAATTAAGTGTCCAAATGTTCCCCTGGAACAAGGTGAATGCTCCAGCCATCCTTTTTGACAATAGGAGAAAGCATCTTTCAAAGAGCAATTGAACTCAGAGGCAATTAATCACCAAAATGGCAGTTTAGATTATTTTAAGTGGTATTCTAAGGAAAGACCTCATCTGAGGGCTGAGTAAATGAATGTTTAGTCCTTGGAACAAATATGGAAGGGAAAGCTCTTTAAGGGTTAAGAGATCAGTGTGCAGATTTCTGGTAGAGTATCACCTGGAGACCCTAGACTCTTAGTTTGGTCATCACAGAGCAGCAAACAGTGGTTTTTTTCATAAGAGGAGGAAAAAGGTCTCAAAGAAGTGGTTGCTCTAGTTTGAAAAAGATAGCTCAGAAGTGCTTCTATTGCTGCACTTTCCCCAGAGAGGTATGGTTTTAGAAGAGGTAGTGTGTCAAATGCTGTGTCACAATTTTCAGCAAGACAGGCTCTGAAGTAAGAAGCGAAGAACACTGGTTATTCTTAGGTTGCTCAGAGTTGGAATTTTTATGGTGTTTACTTCACCAGGATTTACCTTGGTTGCTGTTATAGAACAATGATAGACTGCTAATGAAGCCATTGCAAAAGCAGATATTTTTGCCTTCTTGTGGTTCACTGCAAGTGAACAAATTGTCACTGTTCTTTTCAGTAAATATCATATCCTGCTTCAGTATAGTATAGTATAGCATTGTAGTATAGTGTTTCTGCTGCAGTTTCAAGCTTAGGATATTGAGCAATTACATGGAGCAATTAAACTCTGCTGCTAAGTTGATTCTATTCCTTCTGGCAAAGTCCTCACCTAGAATTTCTACCTGAAGAAGGCTGACCTCCCGCTGACATCTTTATGATGGTAATAATCTTTTTTCCTTGTTTTGGGTTTTTATTTTCCCTGTCAGAATTTTACCAGCAAATTACCTAGTTAGCATCCATGCACACAAATTACAGCTGTCTCTAAACGTAAATGTAGGTTGGATGTTTTTTCCTGTTTGAATTTTTGAATTAGCTCTCTTCCCTACTCCCCCTGGGCTTTTACAGTATCTAAATTAGAGTTGGCTCACTAAGAATCTATGTGAATGTCATCTTGTATTCATCAACTCAAGTGTTTTTATGCTGTATAGGTTAATTCAAATTAGCCCAACTGTTCCAGCCATTGGTGTTCATAACCAGGAAAATCTCATTCAGTAGCCCAGTGCAGTTCTATTAGTGCAACTGTTGAAGTATGAAGTAACCCCCCAGCCCCAGTTATAAATGAAACAGCAAGAAAAGACATTGGAATCAGAGGTTTCGTTTTCAGTGCAGCTTTACCAAATATGCATAAACATCCCTGGCTTTATCAGCCTTATCCATTCTCTTTTGTGTTTATTAATCTTTGAGTTGTGTAACTGTTTAACACCCCTAAACACTTTGGGGAAATAAGGTAGGATTTTACATAAACGCCATCCTAACAGATGAAGAATACACCTCATGGAGAGAAAGTAGTTCCTAAATTGTGCTTCAGGTTTATTTGGAGTCCTTAAGTACCCATCATCTAACTACCAATGTAGAGTTCATAGGGCTTAAAGTCAATTAAGCTTCAGTATTTTTTCATTTTTTTTAACCAATTCTTCTAACACACTGTTTTTTATTACTTGTGATCAGAAAATGAATGAGCTGAATCTTCTGTTATCTTGTGAAAATATTTGACGTACCCTGTAAGAGAAGATTAAATACCTCCTACAGTTGTAACTAGTTTAAAGGTGTCGTGGTGCTCTGTGCTTAGTGGGTTTAGCTACCCACTGCATATGTAACTGCAACAATACTCAGCAGCTGGACTACTACTGTGTATTTTTATTTTTATTTTTTTTTATAATATGCAGCTGGAGCTGGATTGGTTGTCTTTTTGCAGCACTACTGGGAGATGTCTCATAAGAAAATAATAACACATGATGAAGGGCAACATCTGAAGTTCATGCCATGCTTTTGTGTGACAGCCCCTAAAGACAAAGTTTAACACAGAATGGAGTGCAGATGAGCCCTGTTTTGTCTAGTCTTATGTGAAGTTGTGAGAGTTAATGCTGTTGAGGGCTTTGTGCTGCAGCAGGTTATCTCAAGATCATTGGGTCCCTGGACCTGACCTCAGAGAGGGAATCTCATGCCTCAGTTACCTAATGGAACCACTTTTTTCTCTTTTCTCTAGTGTTGCTTGCTTCTTTGGGAAGACTCATAACAGCCCTTCTAGTGCAGATCCAAGCACTAACCTGAACAAAGCTTAATTGCTCTATGCAGGCATAGGATCTTCTGGGAAAGAAGCCCTTCTAAGACTTGGGTCTGGTTTTCAGTTTGAATGCCATGACTGGAATGTTCTGCTGCTTTTATTCTTCAGACTTTTAACTCTGACGAAAGAGTGTTGCTGTGTTAAAGTAACAGGAATCCAACTTTTTTCCTACCTTTTTTTCCTCACCTAGAAATAGACTCATTGTCCAAATTTAATAAACAAAATTCATATATAGTTCATGACAAGTGTTGCTGGTGCATGTATTCCTGTGTCTTCAAGTAAAGACAGAGCCATACGCATCCTATTGAAGACAATATTTTCTCTCTGGGTGACCTGTCCTTTATAGCTTATGAAATCAGCCTCTGTGTAAATGTGCGAAGAACTTCAGAAGATTTTTGTTCCCTTGGAAAGGTAAGTTTCTTTTCCAGTACTGGAAGATGGAAAATGGAAGTGTCCAAAGTTGGAGGGTCGATTAAAGCAAATTTTGAGTAACACAATGCAAATGTTGTGTAATTTCAACTAAAAATGAGTTCTTAGCTGTAGAGTGCTGAGGGAAATAGAAAGTGGCTGAGATGAACATTTTGATGATTCTTCTAATGCAACCTGACCTGCAGGTAGGAGAAACAAAGTTGGGTGCATTCAATATAAATATTTTTGTTCAAAATTCCATGGAATCTAGCTTGCACCTGCATGCTAATAATTGTCTCTTTAAAAATAAAGCTTGCTTGTATGTAACAGCTTTAGTTAGAATCAGAGAGAAAAAGTGTTTGGAAAAAAACCCCAACCAAAACCCAAAACAATGGAAACTATCACACTTGGTTTCTTCTGCAAGTACTCTTTTTTGCCTTTGGATACTTTGGATAGGTAGCTTTTCTTGGCAGGGGCTGCTGGTGTTCAGGTTCTTTGATTCTTCCCTGTAAGTGATGTCAGGCTTTTCTGAAAGGACAGGCAGACACAGGGCTAAGATCAGTTGTCTGTACCCAACTGTACATAATTAGAGGTGATAAGAGCATGCGACAGGCAGGCTAAAATTGTCACGACTTCAAGAGAAGGGAAAAAAGAAGCAAGTAATTCCAGAGGGTGGACTGAAAAGCCTAGAGCATAAAGTCAGGAGAGGATAGGAGTGGGAAAACTAGTGGCTAGTGGAATGGTATAGTATTGAGGCTCAGGAGGAATTAAGGGGCATGAAGACAGCAGAGTTGGAATATTTTTCTCCAAAGGATTGTGGAAGGGATAGACATGGATGTCTCCCCTATGAGCTTCCCTGTGCAGTGGGAGGTCTGCTTTTCCATTTGCTACTGGTATCTATTTATTCAAGCTTTGTATTTATGTCTTAAGCTATTTTTGCTGTGACACTACACACTCTGAAACCTCTCCAAATTGTCAGTTTCTCCTGCAAAGGGGAGAGACATAAGTGCTCTACAGAAGTTAAGTAGACTAGGATACTTCTGGAAGTATCTTATATCTCTGAGCATGTGTGCCCTCTGTTTTTTCTTACAGTTTATGCCTAAATAGTTGTGAGGGAATACAAAACAAGGTAGATTCATCATATGTGCCTTGTTTTTCCTGGTCGTTGCACTGCATCTCTATAAGGTGAAATAGAAAACAAATAGCAGCAGCATTTTTTTTTTTCCTTTTTTGGTGATTTGTTTTTGGTGTGTTTTTGTTTGTTTGTTTGTTTTTGTTTTGCTTTAACTGTTAGAAGTAAGGATATTGCTTAAAGTGCTTTTAATTGAGGCTTTTTGCCCTTTAATTTTTCACCCTGATATATTGGAGTCAGCAGCACTCGTGTAATGAAGTAAATTGAGAGAAAATGAGTGTGTTCAATTGATTTCTCAGATGTAGGGCTAAATCCAGCTTGCATTTAATTACTCCTCTGATAATAAAACAGCCACCGTTGTTTTTTTGTTCTCAAGTTCTTTGAGTAGTTGGGTTTATCAAGATGTTTCAGGCAAAATCCAGTTGCTACTACTCCGTTTACCTTGGAGAGTTGACTAATCACTGGGGCATTTAAGCTACTGTATGGCAAAGGGAAAGCTTTAAGCTGAGTACTGAGAGTGCAGAAAATGAATGTTTTTGTTAAATTCTGAGCAGAGAGATAAGGGCTTCCTGAAGATATGCTGAGATGCAATGTTCTTTCTTGGTCTTATCAAATTGTTGGTGTAACTGTCTCTTCTGTACTAAACCATGATGCAATCCTGTTCTGCTGTGAAAGACTTGAGCTGTTGACTTGGTTGTTTATTTTTTTTTTTTTCCCTGGGTATTCTGTAACATATAGTTGTTACTGCCACTGAAAATTCAGCAGCTGGTCACAGGCTGATGGGTCTTTTAACAGAGTGTCTTAATTATCAACAGGCAGGAGACATTTTGATATTAATAACCTCTATGTGAAAGCTGTATAAGTTAATGGTCTTTAGGGTGTAGCTGTGTAAGTTGCAGCACAAGGAGGTCTCAGACAAGTGTTGCTTCTTGCCATTCTAGAAGTCTCAGCCAACACTGAATATGAGCGTTCTGTGAAGGTGTGGTGATTGTTTGAAAGAGCTTGCAATCAAGATGGCAGAGGAAGAGAGGAAAGAAGGGAAATCATGTACTTGAGATTGCAGAGGTCGGTGTGAAATGCTCCCTACTAAACCAATTCTTGCTGTATCGTTCCATCTTCTCAGAAGATCTCCTAGACAGTAATTGGAAAAATGCATCATTATGATCTAAACTAGAATATTGCAAAACTTTTTTAGGTGTCAAATGTTCATACTAATCAAATAATAATATGGCGAGTTAACAGACAAATCCATCATGCAAGTTCATTGATGAAAGAAAAATAGTAATATGACCAAGGCAAAAATTTCCTGGAATTATGTAAGTTCTTTCAGCACTGGAAAACATGGGTCTGTAGGGATATCCAGTGCAAAGTTTAACAAGTGATAATAATTATAGTTGGCTACTTATGAGGCTCTAAAATTTGAGGCTCAACCTAGCAAGTAGAAGAACTGAGATTTAAGTTGAACATAAGCTCTTTCTTGAAGTTAATTGTGATTCTTATTTTTAATTTTTTTTTTTTTTTTTGGCTGTACACAAGTTCCTTGCCATTGCAGAGAAGTTTCTGGCATTCTGACTCTGAATTCCCACTACCTCATAATTTGTGTAGTGTATACTGCTGTAGTTATTATTCAGAGCCCTTCTCTCTTTCAAGCTCCCACTTAACATTCTTGATCCCTTGAAGAAGTGTTCTGGTATTTGTGATCTGGGGCATGAAGAACATCCTCTCTCATTCATGTGTCAAAATAATCTATTTACACTTTACATTTTTTGACACTCATGGCTTTTCCTGTAAAGTAGAAGGACTCCATATGTTTGACTGAAGTCTCATCTAGCTCTGGAAATCTCAGTGACTGATTGCATAGGCAAAGGAAATTTGTCTGTTATAGCTGGCTTGGATGTCCAAAAATGCTTTAGCCAAAGCCATTCAAGAGCTCCTAGAATTGCCGCCTTGTAAGGGGAGTAGTCTTCATATGAATAAAAGTCTAGTTAAAGAAGAGAGTGTCCTGGAAAAAGAGATCAGTTTGTAGATGGAAAACCTACTCAGGGTAGTCAAACAAAAAATTTGTTATTGGGATGTCATGGGTAACACAAATTTATAAGAATCATCTGCCTCCATTGTTGTCTGGAATGATAATCTGTCCAGCATATTCCATGAAAACCCCGAGTCTCAGATTCCAACAGACTGAGAGAATGTGTAGGGAATTGTGTATTTTCTCAGTTCCTTCATAGGTGTCTGCTGTTGGCTTATGTTGGAGAGAAAATATACTGTGTGGACCTTTAGCCTGACCTCAGGCAGCAGAACTTTCTTTGAACTTGGATGTTTGATTATTCAAGTTAAATCTAGGTTCCTACTTGCTTTTAAATGTAGGACACGGAGTCATAGAAATGGGTTGCAAAAAACCTTGGCAAATTAGCATTTTAGGACTATATCCATGTGCACAGAACCAAATATCCTACTCTATGCCCTAACGATGCCTACCACCCCCTAAAATAAGTCCAAAAAATAGACTGCAGAGCAATGCCACCTTGTGATACTGACCATTATAGTTTGGATGATGTGAGATCTATCACTATCACAACTTGAATTTTAGTCAACCCTAATTTCCACATCAAAGCCGATGCATTGTAATAGCAGTTTCAGTCCCCTCTCAAATGCTGCTCTAGCAATATAATTTTACAAATCAGTATTAGTAGTAGCTCTTTTCAGGTACTTGAGAGTAATAAACACTGAAAGGGAAAGGGAGTTGTTCAGGACTGCTAAAAAGAATTTTTTCTCTATTTAACTGCAAACTGGATTCTTTCCAGGAGTCATGTGGCCATAATTCATTGGTAGGAAGTGAGGGATGCTGCAGTGTATTCCTGGATGGGGATGGTGGAAAGAACTACCTCTGCTTACTACTGAGGTCTAACATGTTCTGTATCAGTCTGGGATCTAAGTTGCAATATGTCTGCTCTCTAAATGCAAAAGTGATTTGATGGTGTTATTTTTGGCAGCTCCACAACTAATCTATGAAACGTGAGAAGCATGCAAGACATTTTATAAATTAAAGCCTACAACTGGGGGATGGGTAGCCCAGAACGTGTAGTCTCAGTTCACTTGCATTTATTTTGCTTATCCTTTAAAGGATGTGCAAGTTGTAAAATTGTTTTGTATTAGTTTGGCGTAAGAAACTTGCATTTGTTCACGTTAGACTTATTCACCTGATCATCCTACCAGTATTAGCATTTTCCTCCCTGTCTCTTATCTGTTCTACAACTTGGGAAGTATTTTTTTTTCATGTGACCTTTGGATTACGTGGGATGATTGTGCCTGAGGCCAGTCTTTCTTATAAGTAGTATCATGTATAACCTGATGCATCCTACCTCTACTGTTGGGCACACAGCCCCAAATAGTTCTAAGCATAAGGCTTTTCACTGTGAAAGCAGTCATGCACTTGACTCCTGCTTTTTAGAGCTAAAGGCCCTGTCAGCTTCCTGGAGTGTTAGTCTGAGGGAGGTAAGTGTCTGTCACAAGTAGGTCTGTGTTATAATGTATAGAACTGAGTAGACGGTTATAAGGACTGGAAAGAAAAGATGAAGTGTTCTTATTCTTGATCATGTATTGCTTCAAAGTATAACTATCCTCAGAACACAGATCTAAACCTCCAGGAACATTCCGTTCTGAAATCATAGAGTGGTTTGAAATGGTAGGGATGCCTACCTGTCATCTTCTCTGGCCCTCTGCTTAAAGCAGGTACAGCAAGATCAGGCCACTCAGCAACATGTCCAGCGAAATTTTGGGTATTGCCAATGGTGTTGGTTATACTACCTCCCTGGGCCCTTGTTTCAAAATTACTACAGAGGTGTCAATACATATTTTTTTTCCCCTAGGAGTTGACTTAACTTGTAGTTAGCGCCAGAGATATGAATCACATTGATACTATTTTTGCTTTATTAAAATTCAGATATTGTGCATTTCTTGTTTGGATACAAATAATTCTGAAGAACCTTGAATTTTGGCTATAACTTGGCCAGTAGCAGAGTATTCTGTACTTTTCAGAGTATGTGAACTGTTGATACAGGATTTATATATGGAGATCACTGATTTTTGTGGGATGAATCCTTGGTTTTGTTTGGAAACATTAGCGTGTGTGGGTTATATGACCTTTGTTGATCAGTACTGGAACAGGTCACAGTTGCTTTTCTGATTGAAATCAAATGCCTAACGGTCTCAGTTATATGCTTCATGGTTGAAGTAATAGGAATATGCATTCTTTGTGTCCAAAGGCAAAGTTGCCTCATTTACTACCTATCTACTTATAGCAGGGGAAATTTACAAGGTTCACGAATTCTTACTTTGAATTCTTAATATTAAACTAGAACCAATTCGCAGGAGGCATTTTGGACCTGTTCTGCTGGTTGTGCATCAGGATGGTCTTGATGTTGGCTGTTTTGTTCTATATGTTTTGCTGTTCTATAAAAAAGAAATGGGAATAAAATAGTACATGTGGTTTACGACTGTTTTCACACTGAAGTGAAAAAGTGATTTCTTAGGTATTTATGTAAGGATTGGGGTTTCTTAACAATATTTTTTTCCTTCCAATTCAGTTAACCTCTTCAAAGAGACTCAACCATTTACTGATTCTATTGCAAAAGAGCCAGAAGTGTAGAAAGGGCATGCATTTTCTCTTAGCTTAAAGACAGATTTTTTAAATTTTTTTTTTTTTTTTTTTTTTGCTTTGGGTGAAAGAGGGCACAAGTTCCAGCAAAATAGTCTGGCAAACTAGCCTGAGGACTTGGATAATGTATAAAAACACTGTGCTCTGCAGTAGCAGAACCAGCCTGTGATTTTAGTCCTAAATATCAAAGAAGTGATGGAAGAAGGCATAAATGGGGGAATTGTCGTGAAGCTTTGCTGGGAGGAAGGCATTTCCATTAGTTGCTGATTTTAAGTGACTCATCTTGGAGCATGGGAGCCTAGACTATGCTTCAGGGGTGGGCTGAGCAGCTAGATGAAGCCTATGTGTCTGGCTGTGTTCAGTGCAGTTCACCTGTAGAGTTGCAGTTGATTGCCTGGCCATGCTTTGATAAGGGTGTAAGTAAGATTCATGTCTTTCTCTTAAAAGCCTGAGTCACTCTGAAGACAAATTTATTGCTTCTACCTTATGAATTAGGAGTGATGAAGTGTTTTAAGCTATTGTATGCATATTCTCTTGCTCTTTAATAAAATGTTTCTTTAAAGAATTAAAGCATTTAACATATTTACCATAATGAACCATCAATTGCCAGAATAATGAAGCTTGAAGGGTTTGAATTCTGGTAGTTATGAGATTTCTACTTCTGAAAAGTTAAAGTGCTTTATTGCTGAGCAGAATTAACTGGATATTAATGTGCTTTTGATAGTGGTGGGTCGCTGACCAGTGACTGCTGTCTTATAGAAAGGTTGCTTAAAGTCAATGTCAAGAAAAATGCTTTTACTTAAGCATAAGACACCTATTAAATTGGATGGAGTATAAAACTTGTCTTCCGATCCCCCACCATCTGATTATGCTTTAATGTTTTGCTTAAGCATCAGAGTGTAGTTTGTTAAAACCAGCAGCCTCGTGGCACTGAGCTGAGAGAAGTGATCTCCCTGTTTTTAATAAGTGCAAGTTTGCTTCATTTGCATTCTCTGCAACCCTTTTTTAAATCCATCTTTTGAGGTATTTCAGTGCAAACCTAGTTGTATAGAAGCTGTGGGTAGGTTAACCACAGAGGCTGGAAACTCAAGTACTAGCTGCAGTGTATGTTCCAGTTGGCAGCTGAACTGTACAAAGACACAAGAAAAAAACCTGTTTAGTGATTTCTCTTTGTGCTGCTCCTTTGCCCTTCTTGTCACAAGTAGTCAGTGGTTGAACATTGTATTAGATAAGCTTATTGCTTTTGGACTGCCTCACGTCCAGGCTTGGGAAATAGTTGTGTGTGATGACTAAAACTTTCCTTAGTGGATAAGCTGAATTTTGGAATAGCTACCACTGAATGGTGGTAATATATCTCAACTTTAAATCCCATTTCAAGCGGGTAAAGGCCTAGACCTTTATTTTTACATTCAGTGCTATCTCTTTTCTTGCACTGTGTCTACCCTTTAACCTAATCTCCTGCCTTAGACTCCATCACGATACTAGATATCTGCTGTCAGTCCAACTTGGCTGTTTCTTTGCCTTTGTGTTAGTTTTTTTTCTACCTATTCAGCTTTTTCTAGAAAGTCGAACCGCTTTCTATCACCTTCACTGTGTCTACCTTGTCATGCTCTACTGCCAGAAACACTTTTGCAGGCCTTGCACCACTTGGTGCAAATAAGGTAAACTTGGTGCAGGCCTTTCGTCTCTGGCTCACACTTCTAAAAATCTTAGTTCCTTCAATTTTTGTTGCTTCCCTTTGACTTCTGTTTTGCTGGCTGAGCACATCTGCTCCTTTTCTGGAGATTGCCTACACGTGCTCATTTGAATTGTAATTTATGGCTGTCTGCTGGGGAGGGCTCTCCTGTTCCCTAAATGCATGGGCATTTGCCACTGCTTTCTGTGTGTTTCTGGCTTGTGTGTGTTGGTATAATTTAAATGAGCTTGTAGATATCTATCATAATGTTCTTGTGTGGATTATCTACACCCTAATTGTATAAATGGCATTACTGAATTATGTATATGTAAGTATGTGTATTATGTCATGTATCAGATATGTCATGTGGAAGTACTATGTCCAGTAAACTATCTGATGTGAAGTTTATCATGTTGGAAAATACAGCAAATGAGTTTTAAAGCTAGTCCCCAGTGTGCACAGTGGCTCCACATATATAGAGAATGCTGACATATTCAGACATCGAGAAAGAAATGATAAGGATGGCAAGAATCCTAGAAGTTACTTTGGTGAGACTCAAAGCACAGTGCAGTTTCTACTTGAGTGTTAAAAGATGCTATGAGTGTAGTACACAAAATGCTTTGTAATAGTAAGATGCTGTTAATACAAGTGATCTCTTAATTTGTGTTTCTGTACTGAATATCAAAGTATTCCTTGTGACCTCAAATATGCCCCAAAATTGGGAAGCTGTTGACCAGAACGAGAGCAGTTCATATTCCCATCTTACTGAGACACTTGTCCAAGTATTTCTACTAAGTAGCTGGCTGTTAGAATTCTCTGATATTGTCCTGAATTTCCAAAGAAAAAGAAATTATTTCTAAGTATTTCGAAGTTGTTTACAACCCCTCTGCTTGTGTAATTAGTACCTTGCCATCTGTTTCCATTTGTGTGTGTAAGAACTGTTTGGGTAGACATCAAGCTGTATTTTTCTCCGACTTGTCTGGTCACCTTGGAATTTGAAAAGCTGAGGAGTAATGGTGGAGAAACCATCCTAATCGCAATTAGACAATATTTCTATATAGGCCTCTTCTCTGTTCTGCTCCTTTGCTTTAGGAATAGATAAATGAGATTGTTACAGTGGGAAGACTGCTCTTAATTCATTCAGTATATTGATTTCAAAAGGAAGACAACTCAAACAGCAGGAAGTAGGGACTGAGGCTTTTGTGCAAATACAATGTGAAGGAAGGTATGGAATAGCAAGGAACTTAAAACTTCCTTTTTGTTTGCACAGTCAGAAGAGTAAGATGAGCAAACATATTGCTTATTCTTCTCTTCACCTTAATGCTGTTCTGTCATGTTTTTGTTTGCAGTAGTGGAATGTTGCTGATATAACTCCCGTAAGCCATTTGGCCTTTAAGTCATCTCTTAGGTTGATGATCCATTTTCAAAAAATTTTCAAAAAAAATTTAAGAATTTTTTCTTGGGGTATTATAAAAATCTGCTGCTTTTTGAGAATTGTCTAGGAAATGTTTTATTAAGTTGAGTACAGCTATCTGTCTTGCAAAACTGATCTAATGTTTGGGTGCAGGTGGACTGGCAAGTGATTCCTCACCCATTTCCCTATGCAGAAGAACTGAAATAGTATCATGATTCTCCTTATAAGCCACCAGCTATCCTTATTTTATCTCCTTGTTGTAAGTCAGGTGAGCAAGATATTTTGCTTGGATATTCCTAAACTTGAGTAATCTGTGCTGCTGGAATGTCTCTGGGTGGAGCAGTTGAGAGCTTTCCTATTTTAGATAAGGACCTGAATATTTACACTGTTCACTCTGTTTTAAAACTATCTTTTTAAAGTTCACTTTGTTGTAAAGTTATCTTTTGCTATCCCTGGTCTTGTATCAAACTTATGCCTGTTCCGAAGAATTGGTCCATCTTTATTCTTGCAAGAGCCTGAGTTTTGAATTACTTTAGCAGTGTCATAGAATGGTTTGAGTTGGAAGGGACCTTCAAGATCATCAAGTTCCAACCCCCCTGCCATAGGCAGGGATGCCTCCCACTAGACCAGGTTGCTCAAAGCCCCATCCAGCCTGGCCTTGAACACTTCCAGGGATTGGCCATCCACAACTTCCCTGGGCACCCTGTTGCAGTGCCTCACCACCCTCACAGTAAAGAATTTTTTCCTAATATCCAATCTAAATCTCCCCTCTTCCAGTTTAAAACCTTTACCCCTTGTCCTGTCTCAACACTTGCTGACAAAGAGGCCCTCTCCAGCTCTCCTGTAGCTCCCTTCAGATACTGGAAGGCTGCTAGAAGGTCTCCCCAGAGCCTTCCCTTCTCCAGGCTGAGCAGCCCCAGCTCTCTCAGCCTGTCCTCATAGGAGAGGTGCTCCAACTCAGAACTGAGTTTTCTTTAAGTAAAAATGGGAAACTTAATTTTCTAGTGATCTGAAAATCGTGAGAGGCCTTTGGGACTTTCTTTAGCTTGTTTGCGCAACTACCTTCTTAGTGCTGAAATTTTTGAGGGTTAAAATTAATTGATTGTGCTATGATTCGCTCATAATTCTGATCAGCTTCTTGCATTGTATAATATTGGCCGATGTAAAATCGAAGAAACTTCATTTGCTTCATTTTTTTTTGCAGGAAAAGGTCAGTCTGTAACCAGTAACCAATCCCTGCTTTAGTAAAACAACTTGCAAAGAAAGGCACAAGCCAAAAATGTTATCTCAAATTTAAATGCATTGATTTTAAGGGAAATGTCTAGGTTCAGTGGACAGCGACTGGAGTTTATAGAAACATGCCTCTTTGAAAGGAAGTCTAATTTCCATATAAATATGATGCTTGGAACACACTGCATATTGCTTGCAATAGTAATGTAGTTTACTCAATGAAGCTATTGTTTTCCAATACATATATATCTCAGAGAAAGTGGAATATTTTGAGAAGTAGAACAGGCATGATATCAGTGATGTCCTTGCTCTGCTAACCAGAGGACATTAAAATTGGTGCTGTAAACTCATAAAGAAGTGCTCTTGATTGTGATAAAATTTTTTATAAAAGTAATGTGGGAAAACAGTTGCTGAAGTGGCACCTTGATACTTGTGAGCTCTCTGGGGCACACACTGTCAAGCTGTTAGTGCTGTAGAGTCCCTCTGTGGGCCAATAACTAATAATGCAATCTTTGAGATTATGGGAAAGTAAGCAAAACAGCCCATATCTGTATAAGTTTGGAGGTTTTTTGGCTGAAGTGATATGCAGTAGCTGCAAATAAAATTGTAATGTAATGCTTGTAAGGGAAGGGCATTGTGAAGCTTCTGTTTCGCAAATGAAATTTAGATCTGTACACCGAAGAACAAAAATGTAAGACCTCTCACAGGATGGCTCCAACTTTTAGTGATTCCTTATAGTAAGTACTAATCTAAGACAAAGTATGCATCTTTGACTTCTATAAGTTCCTGAAGGGAGGTTGTAGAGAGGTGGGGGTCGGTCTCTTCTCCCAAGCTACAGGCAATAGGACAAGAGAAAATGACCTCAAGTTGCACCAGGGGAGGTTGCAATTGGATATTTGGAAAAATGCTTACATCAAAAGGGTTACGCAGCCTTGGAATGGGCTGTAAGCGGTTGAGGCACCATCCCTGGAGGTATTTAAAAGACAGGTTGACATAGTACTTAGTGGCAATGCTTTAGTGATGGTTTTTATCAGATTGATGGTTGGACCAGATGATCTTAAAGGTCCCCTCCAACCTAGACAGCTCTATGATTCTTTGCATCTGAGGATTTTCGGCAACAAAATACACAAAAGTACTAAAAAAAATTTTGGTTGGAACTTCAATCTCAGTTCATGTTGCAAACTGATTAACTGAAAGAGCTCCATCAGACCAGTTTTGGCCCAAAACAGTATATAAAGAGTAAAAAAGTGCTTGTGCATATTATATAAGCTGAAAAGTGATTTCTCTGGCTTGCAGATGTCACATGGAAGCAATAAAAGATAGGTAGAAAACAATTAGCTGGTGGTAAACAGCACAGAGTAAATAATTGAGATTTTTGTTTTAATGTCTCCTGGTAACTTGGAATATAATATTACTGAATATCACATTAGCAGGTAGCTGTGGAAATCTGAGTGGTTTGTCCTGTGTTGACATATATTGAAGTTGAACCACTGTAATAAATCTTCAATTGTAATTTCTGTTTTATATTGCTATTAAAAATTATGTAATCAGGTAGGTCAAAGCTGAAAACTGGTATGTGCAATGGTGTCTTTGCAGAAAGTTGCTAGTCTTTAATATTATAGAGCAAATTAGGAGGCAAGCAATTAAAATACACTTAGAAGGTTCAGGAATGTGCAAGGCAAACTATACTTGTAGCTTCTTTTTTGAGGTTTTATATTAAACTTATATTAAATATTAAATTTATATTATTAGGTTTATATTAACCTTCACATTGAAGTAAACGCCAGATGTCAAGTTACTTATTCTGGGATTTTCTTCTGAAGAAAACAAGGTTTCTTGTGTTGAAGTCATTTACTGCCAATTTTGGAACCAACAGATTTGGCCAAGGAGAGAAACCTTTAAACCAGCATTTAAGATGATACCTTTAACTTATTAAAAGGTCTGCACTGGTGAGATCTGAAGGAAATAGGGCTTCATGGCTTCTGATTTTTCGTGTAATTTCTACTGACCTCATGCTATTTATGGCACTTTGCTGTGGAGCAATGTTTGGCTGAGCTCCAGCTACTGCCAGCATGGTGATTTGCCTGCTTTTTAGAAAGTTTGCACTAACAACTTTATCTGGAAGTCAGAGCCTATCAAGCTCAATACCTTTCTGAAATCAATTATGCTGTAAGTGAAGCAAATTTAATTCCAACTAATGCATTTTTTGTAAAGCCAAGAGGTCTAATACAATCAATGAATGTGAAGAAATCTAAAGTTTTGTGTACTTCTGTTTAACTTGTATACCCTTGCAGAAACAAAATCTTTTCTAGTGCAATGTTTTCCTCAAGACAAATATAATTGCTAAATCACGTGGTTTGGAGTAGACTATTGTCTGATTGCATTAGTTTTGCATATATTCTCAACAGCTGGTGTATGGATACATCTATCCACACTATTCTTATTGAACTTCAATGGAAGCTTGATGAACAAATCAGACTTATGTACCACACAGCTGCATTTTTCTTAAAATCAGTTAGTACACCAAGAACTCTTTGAAAGAAAAATAAATGGAATAAAGGCTGAACCTTAAGCCCATTAGATTTTTATGCAAATAGGATATCCAAGGAAGTTATGCCATGTAATCTGTTTTACATAAATTGAAAGATAAATTAATTAATGCTGTATCTGAGGGAGCTGGACACCTTTTTTTCCAAATAAACTTGCTAAGTTCTACAGTTGGAAAAGAGCTGCCTGAAAAAGAAAGTGGCAAAATATCTTTACAATGAAGCATTCATTTTCTGTTCCCTCTGCATCTGTTAGAATTCTGTGTCAATTTTTAAAGGTAAAGCTTATGCAGCTCTAGCAATTTGAGTTTAGGAGAAACTCCAGCTAGCTCAGGATGAAAATTTGTCAAAGCTAACTTTAAGACTTGCAGTTTTCATTGAATTCCTTTTATTTTCACCAAAAGGATAAAAAGCAAACCAAAACAACACAACACTATAGCTGTGTGTTAAGTCGTCTAAAGTCTGGCAAAATTGGAAGGTATTTAATGGTTGACTTGAGCATTGGCAAGTGAGAAGTGCAGGTTTTGTAAGTGATCAGGTATCATAGTTCTGCATCTCAAATGTGGTACTGATGGGAGTTGATGTGCAGTTCACTGCTTAGATTTGAACTGTATTATGGATTGGAGCTGCATATCTAAACTCCTCATTACTATTATCTGATAAATATCAAAACCTTGTGGAAATTTTGATTTAGCTGTGTAGGGCGGATATTTACTGTTGGTTACTTATGTTTTGATTTCACAGAAACAGCCCATAGTGGTGTTAGTCATGTTCATGACTAGGTGCACATGTGATTCCTGCAGGTGCAGAATGCTATCCTGACATCTGCTGTGCTGGTATTGCATCCTGTTCTATCTTGATATGCCTCTAGGAGTGCAGGCAGAGGATTCTGTACTCAAGGATAGAGTTTTCAGCATCTCTTGGAGCTCAACATCTAATCTGGGCTGGTTTGGTTCTTCAGTTTTATCAAATCAAGTAGGAAATAAAATTCTGAGGGGAAAGGTCTTTGAGTCATCAGTAATCCTATTGATCCTCATTTCTTGGTGAGTTTTCCCAATATTTTATTGACTTTCTGAAAAAAAAAAAAATCCCAATTATACATAATTCCCAGATTATGTATAATACGTAGTATTTTGTACTCTGGATGCAAAGAGACCTAAAGTTACCACCAGCATCAATTCCTGTCAGCTCAGAATTTTAAGACTTGATACTTTCCTTCCTTTTTTGAGTATTTCTCTACTGCTTAAACCTACAGAGATATAGGAGAACTGGTATCCACCTCATAGGTGGCTGTACCTTCTGCTGACCTGTTGCCATAAATGCTGAACCCATTGTGCTGGTCTGACTGCAGATGGCACATTCCCCATGTGTGGATACAACCAGTCGTTGAGACCTAAGATAAGATGCAAAGAGGACTAAAGATGTGCAGAGACCTTTTTGAACTGTAACTGTGTTCTGAAGGCTTCTATGAAGCAAAACATGCTGATACCTAAACTTCTCTTAGCAAACCTACCAGACCTCTTAAATGGCATTTTTCCCATGCATGATCCCTGTAGATGACTCAAGTGCTGGAGATGCCATAAAAATAAAAGGTGATCTCTAATGCTAGGAGAAAGACAGAAGAATCATTGTTCAAGAAAGCTGTGGGATCTATCATGGGTGTTTGAGGACAGCTTAGACAAGTATCTATCAGGAATGTCCTAGTTTTAGTGATTATATGCTGAAATGAAATAAGGGCTGCCTGACCCTTTTTATGAGCACTGTATGATACAGAAATACTCTGAGCTGTAAGGAAAAATGGCTTTAGTACTTCTGTTTGCTTGTATTCCCATTTCTAAGCAACTCTGCTGTACTACAAGGTCTGCTTTTTGATGCTTGTTGTCAAACCCAGCCTTTGATGCCTACTGTCAAAACCTGTCAGAAGACTGGTACTGTTCTTTGAGCTCTGGACCTCCAAATTACTGGGCCTGGCTAGACTCCTACTGGTATGTGTAGCAAGGAGGGCATTAATGTCAAATGATCTTAATTAATGTCAAATGATCAAACTGGAAGTTGGACAGTGCTCTTAATTTTTAACATTCAGTTTCCTGTCCTGTTTTTTTCTCTGTAGCTACTATACTTCAGTAAGACTTTGATGAGGCATATTATATATTGTAATTGTATTTTCAGTTACAATTCAAAGTTCAGGGGTAAGAGTTGATGATAGTTCTCTCTTCCGACTTCCCACTGTGGAAGTGAGGACTTCTCAGTGTGCTGGTAGTTGAGGACCAACAACATGAGTTCTGCTTGTGCATTTGGTTGCTCACTGAATGTGGTCAAGTTTAGCCCCAGGTTTTTCATCAACCTTTATTTTGCATCCTTTTTAATTCCAGTGCGAAGCTCACATCAGCTTCTATCAAAAGCTCTTTCTGCATTACTTTCCTTGGCACAAGAGTTGGGTGGTTTCACAGGTCACTGTCAGGGCTAGTGGACTAAAATTAGACCTGCCAGCTGTATTTTGGTTTTTGGGCAATTATGAGTTTATACAGCTCCTCCAATATTCTGTCAGAGTGTTTTGTTCTCGTCAGCCGCAAAACTACTGAAACATAGGGGAGAGTGTATTTTCCAGTGTCAGAGAATGGTTTTCTTGGATCCCTGGCCAGAAGAATGCTGTTTCCATTTGTTTGATGTTCCCTGCACCAATAGGCATCCTTTGTGTAGGAGGAGGGAGCAAATGTCTCCATCTGGAGATGTGGCAATGATGTGCTGATGCTGTGACAAGTTTATTCCTTCACCCAGCTTTGTGTGTGACAGCCTCTGGTCCAAGGGGTCAGTGCACTCTGTGACAGTGTGAAAGCTGCAGGTATGGTTTGTGCCTTAAGTTCTCTGAAGTTAAAATGTGCAAAAAGCATCCATGCTGACAGATGCACAGAATGTTTCTGCCCAGCATGACACTTAGCATTCAGAAGTAGTTAAGAATCTGTCTTTATTTTATCACAAATAGCTTCTACTTAGCAATGCAACATTAGGCACCAAGCTTTGAAGAGGGCTTTGTGTTCAGAACAGTATCTTGGTACATTTCCATCCGTTATAAAGGGAAATGCTTTGGAAGAGTAAAACAGAGGTGAAAGCAACATTAACCCAGCTGCTTAAAGGATGTGTCCATATGCTAGGCTCTTGTGCATTAGAAACAAAAAGCCATAATTACAATTAAGTTGAAGAAATAAAAAGAAGTATAATCATAAGACATTGCAATGACCTGCTGATGACAACGATGTGATCAAATCCCTAAAAAAGGAGGGAGTGTGCCAGAAATTTGGAGATGAATAGCACCTGTGCAGTACTGTCCAGGAAGAACCCATGTTTTACTTTTCTTGTAAAGGTTAGGTTGATGCTGAAAGGATATATGCTGTCTTGATCTGAAAATTTACATTTCTGGTTGATGGGAATTCTGAGCTTTCAGCCTGATGCAAGGCTGGTCTTTACCAGGCAGAACTGCTTAAGGTACAGTTTGATATTACAACATCTCCAACAGCAAAGCCAGGGTGAGAGACTCCTGCCTTCCATGCAGCCATTCCTGCCTTCCTCTTCTGCTCATTATCTGCATCAGTGGGCCCCAGGAGGCATTTGTGGGGTTGTGCCTTGCAGTGGCTGGTGAAATAATGTGACCTACGACATCCCTGAAAATTGGGACAGTGGTGCAGCAAGAGTCTGTGATCCTGTAGATTTTTCTTGCAAATTACTTGAACTGTACCATTACTTTCTTAATATGTAGCATGGAATAAAAAGGAACTCTATATAAAGCAGGAATTCAATAGCGGTCTTCTGTCTGCTGCTATTAAGCAGAAGGAAATACTTTATAGGAAAAATATCCCTGCTTCATATTCAAAGAATGCTGATAAGGTTTGTTGCTAAGGGAACCACTTAATGCCCATCCTTGAATTGGGTAGTGTACCTGTGCAAACAATTACGCAGAATCAATGTCCTTTACTTCTTAGGGCAGAGGCCACCCAGAGACAGAAGTGGCTTTTATAGGAAGAACTCATTGTACCTTTCAGCATACGTGGTTGACTGATAAAATGAGGGCATGTTTCTTGCCACCTTTTTTTTTTTTTCCTGCATTAGAGAATATAATTACATCGCCGTGAACTGCACGCATTTTGATAAATATCCAGGAACGGAAACCAGAAAGGCATTTAATACTGGTTTATGTGGTGGTGGAATTTCATATACTGGCTCAATTAGCATTGCTACTTTAAAGAGCAGCAAACTAGAAATTAGCTTTCTGTAAAAGAAACTGGCAGGTTGTTACCGGCTACTCCTGGGGTTAAGTACAATGTGATGAGAATAGGGAAACTGATGCTGTGACTTCTACTATGAGGACTCAGTCTAAAGAAGGGAATGTTTTTCTAAGGAGAAGGCTGAAGTAAAAAACAAACAAATACACTTTCATTTAATTAGAGGGCTTTGCTTCAGTCAAATGTTGCTCATTCAATTAGGTATGCATTTTAAATTGTTACCATGATAATTCAGTGTGTGACTTTCTGACTTAATGCCTCTCAAAGTTGTTCTGAAAGCAAGGTTTTCTCTATGGCTTTCTACAACATATCACCATGGAAGCACAAAAGTAGTCTTTTAAATAATCTTTTGCTTCTCTGGTATTATTCCCATTGTATAGAAGAGGAAGAGGAGTACAATTTGAAGTTTACTTGAAGAGAAGCTGATTTATTTTTTTTAAATGGTATGGAAGATTTAAAATGCAGCATTCCTTGGCTTCAGGCTTCATTTGAGTGCTTTGGGTTTTGTTGTTTTTTTTTTTTTTTTTTTTGTTTTTTTTTTGTTTTGTTTTGTTTGTTTGTTTTTTAAAACTAGACAGGTATGGACTTAATATCAAGTTGCATTTACAAATTAAAACATTTCATACAGATTTGCAAATATTAGCAAAATATTTACTCCGCTGGATTGCTAGTATGGGCCAGGCTTTACCTTCTGGTGTGTAACTGCTGTCAGCTGAACATAAAATTTTCTATTAGCAAGTCATAATTACCTTCCATCACTGGCTCTATTCTTCCTTGTAGAAAAAACAGTATTTAAAATAAAAGTTGCCAGCCTTTGGTAAAACATTATGCCCAATGCAGATGCAGTCCTTGGGTTGTATTAAGAGCTATAAACCATCCTTTGCTTTTACAGTTAATGACTTGTTGGATATGCATGGCTATTTTTGCATTATTTTAATGTATAGTTAAAGGCCAATGTAAACAATTTAATCTCAGTGAAGTGACTCAGAATTCAGGAACAGAATGGTTTGCAGTGGGGGAAAGCTATAAAATCAGTGATCTGGGTTTTGGTTCATTTAAAGTGGACCTCAACTTGACTCGGCTCAGTTGGAGAGGTTATCAAAAGAGTGGGGTAGCACTCTAACATGACATGGAATTGAACACATGGAGACTATTTCCAGGCTCCAGTTCAGATGCAAGAGGCCTTGGGAAATGGAAGAGACTCCACTGTTCTGTCTGCCATGCTGGTCTGTGCAAAGCCAAATTCAGGCCTTGGCAAAAAACACAGTACAACTGCTCACATCAACAGAATCAGTGCTGCTTCAAATGTCAGAAGTTGTCTACTGCCAGACATTTTCTGCAGCATCTGCGCAGGGTGAACTGACCTTGACTCTTTTTTGTTGTGAAGACCTGACAAAATTAGCTCACCCTCTCCCATGGCCTGTGTCCTCTGGGAAAAATGCTGGAGAGAAAAGTTTGTATTCGTTAGTAAGAATGGGTCTGTTTGTACTTACTGAAGCAAGAAGGCCAGGTTCGGTCACAGCTCTGCTTAGTGTTCATGACAAACAGAGGGAATGAATCGTACTATTTCTAATATTTCTGTGGGAATTGCTCAAATGATTAGTTTTTGAATGATTCCAGTTGTGCAGTAGGAGCTGAAGGATTGATGTAGAAACTGAGTTTTAAAATGAAGCTGTTGGGGAGCCTAGCCTTTGGGTCTTTAATTATTTTAGATTGTAGCACTTTAGGCAATACTTCACAATGAAGAAGCATTATACACTCAGACTAAGATATTTCCAACCTTTTCTTCTCAGATTTTTAAAATATTTTAAGAATAATCTCACTAAGTAATGGTAAATAGCAATTGTAGAACTGTTGAAGATGTATGACACAGGGTATAGCAAGCATTATTATAAAGACAATTTCTTTTGCTTTCCTGAGGTATCCATGCAGGTCAATGTTGCTGATGGTCTCCACGGTACCCTTGCCAAATAAGTTCATGCTTACATTTTTAATATGCCTGCAGTGATAGAGACAAACTAGTGATGAAATTGAAGTTGATATCTTGGTTATCTGATATTTCCATTCTCACAGATTCCTTTTGAAATCCAGACTACATCGAATGACTGTAGTGAGCCATTCATAATCACTGGCTACTAGAGATTTAGTCAAGACCAAATATATACAAACCCAGAGATGATTTATATCAATTTTATTCTTCCACTAAATTGGATAGCAGAATTTCGTTGTTGCAGATTGATCTGCTTGGAAGGAAGTTAAGAGATGGTTGAGTGTAACTCTTGGAGCTGCAGATGCACATGGCATTGTTTTACTTCAGTGTCCAGTTTGAAGGACACAGGAATTGTGTAAATTCTTAGGTAATTCTAGAGTTTACTTTTGGAGTGCACTCAGGGAACTCTGCCTGTCCTTGGGAAAGGACAAGGAACAAGCTTTCACTGCTTTGCCTTACCTAAAGATGGACTCTGCTGCACTCTTACATGCTGACTGTAGTGACGGATGGGAAAGCCCCTGTTGCTGGAATGCTGAATTTTCAGAGTTCTTATTAAACCCAGATTGGCAGTTCTGCAACAGACCTTTCCCTGTTAGTTCAACCATTTTTACGCTCTTTGTGAATGTTGATTTCAGACTTCTGGATTGGTTGTTGTGTGTTGTGATGATTCACGGAGAAGTGGAACAGTGCAGCTTCTAAGACAAGTCCATGGCTGTTGTTTCTCTGTGTGTGTGGGGGTTGATTATGTTTTTATATTGGGTCAGCTACTTGTTTTCTCTGTGAGGTGTGAATAATTAATGAAAAATTTTAGCAGGTCATTTTCCTGAGAAAACTTTTACCCTCTACTTCCCTGAGGTTTCATATAGCAGGGAATCAGTGACTCATTTGCACTTCAAAAAAAGGCTGTAGCACAACATTCCTGATGTAGATAAAAATAATGGCTTTTACAGCTGAAGATATAGGACTGCCTTCAAAGGAGAATTACAGGAAAGAGAGAAATAAGTGTGCAGCCAGCATCTTCCTGACTTAGACTTCTGTTATTCAATGGAAATTGGAGCTGGAAATGCATGCGGTAGCTACAGACAAAACCATTCAAAGCAAAAATAGGGAAAGGGAGTGTAACTGGGAACATAACAAATGTTGGCAGTGTTGTAGCAGCCTGTCAAGCAAGGTGGCAGAGATTGACTGGATCAATGCAAGGAACAATTAATTGCCAGGCTCTGAGGAATAGGTAATAAAAAAGGCACGGGAGGTGCAATCATTCAAATCCTTTTATTGGTCAGTGCTTCAACAGCCGTGGTTTAAGACCTTTATAAAGGTGTTTTCCAGTTCTTTATTTAGATCACAAGTTCAGCTCTGTCTAGTCAGCTGAAGCAAGATTAAAACCCAGGTATGCTGAAGGTGTTGAACTTACAAACTCTGCTTTCAGATGTTCTGTTTACAAAGAATGTTCACTGCCTCCCTGACCTGCTTTGAAGCTGCTTCTCTCATAGTTTTTGTAGGATGGTTATCTGAAACTTATTTCATAGTTAGGTTCAGTTCTGCAAGCTTGGTCTCCTATAAGGTAGTAATGCTGCAGGTGAGACTTTTCAGCCTGAGCGGTGGGCACTGGACAAGCTAGCAGGGGGTGGATTGATTCCTGTCTTGTCGTGTCCGTCCATCTCCCCCCACCAAAAAAAAAAAAAGTTGTAATGCAGCTAGCAAGCCAGGTTTAATATTAAATTTAATGATCATTCATGCAAATGCTAAGTTTGAGATCTAAACCCATTATCAAGTCAGAAAATTAAATTTTCCTCAGGAACAGCAGCTTTATGGCCTTGTGGGTATCCACAGTGGGCCAGATGGTGACTCCTGTGCTTATTCTCACATTTTACAGGTCCAGTGCTGAAATCACAGGCCTGTTCACAAAGCCGAGGTACTACTGGTTGCCAGAGGCTTGCTATTTGGCAGTACTGCTTGGTGAACATTAAGCTGACTCTCTTCCTCAAATGTGATGCACAAAGGTAGAGTCCTGTACCCTGTGCAGATTTTTTTCTTGCAGTTCTGAGATGAAGGCACTGAGCTGAGGTACAGAAGATCTTGTTTTATTCCTACCACTGCTAGATCTTTCTGCGTACCCCTTCCAAAATTCACGGCACCAGCTTCCTTTTTTTAAAAAACTGCTACTAGTAATGAAGAGTTTTGGTAAAAATTTATTGATACCGTGGTAAGTCTTCTGTGTATAACAGTAGCATGCCATACAATCAAATGTGGATTTTTCAGGGTTGGGTGTTTATTAGAACTCTCTGACCTAAAGACTTTTGTGGATGAAATGCAGCTGTCATGGTCATTGCAGAATAAGCAGTGTTTGAATACAGAGCTGAATGGTGTGAGGACACAGATGGAGCGGTGGAAGAAAAGTCGGAGCACTAGTCATCTTGTCTGTCCTCAGGAATAGAAATACAGTATGGTAACTCTAAATCCAAAAGACACTAAAAATGCTAGAGCCAGTTAGCAGTGCAGGGTAATTCATGTGGGAAGTTTGCACTTGCTGTGGGTGATGCCATTAACTTTTTCATCTTGGACCCGTAATCTAAATTCTTTGAAACATCAAGAAGCACTTGTAAAACCAGCTTAGCCATGTGTCAAAATTTGTGAAAAGCAAGAAGAGAAGTCTGCATTCACACTTTTTTTTTTTTTTTTTTTTTTTTTCCCAACTAGTAGCTGTGTGTAAAGGTTTTATCTATTTGGAGCTCGTTTGCTTTCAGAAATTTCTTAAATACCAAAATCTCTCTAAGTAACATTTCTGAAGAAAGTGATGTATCTACAGAATATTATTTTTGTGAGAACAGGTAAACTTGGAGATGTTCCAACACTCCTGCCATGGGCAGGGACACCTACCATTAGACCCAGTTCCTCGAAGCCCTGTCCAGTCTGATCTTGAACATCTCCAGAAATGGGGCATCCACAGCTCCTCTGGGCAACCTGTTCCAGTGTCTCACCCCAGTCACAGTAAAGAATTTCGTCCTCACATTTACCTGAAATCTCCCCTCTTTCAGTTTAAAGCTGTTACCTCTCATCCTATCACTTCACTCACTGATAAAGAGTCCCTCCCCAGCTTTCCTGTAGGCCCTCTTAAGATACTGGAAGACCACTGTAAGTTCTCCCTGAAGCCTTCTCTTCTCCAGACTGAACAGCCCCAACTCTCTCAGCCTGTCATCACAGCAGAGGTGCTCCAGCCCTGTGGTCATCTTCATTGCCCTCCACTGAACCTGTGGTCTTTAAGGACCCTTCCATCTCTAACCATTCTGTGATTCTGTTTCTAGGAGTTCTGGGCTGAAAATTATTACAGTATTAAGACAGGAAGTAAACAAAATAAATGCAACTGTAAATAGCGATCCTTTGGTAAAGCCATTTAACAACAGGGCTTCAAGCAGGTGCTGAGTGGGAGAAGGCTGCATGGCTCATAGCTCTTCCCTGTTGTGTGACCTTCAGGATGTACCGCAACACCTCTGCCAGCAGAGCTGATAGTTTGTTTACAGTTTCCTTAGTTTAAACAAGTTTTTGGCTTACTGATAACTGTATTAACATGCTAATTAAAGTTACAATTATTGAGACAACTGCAATATTAGTTGTTACATTAGCAAGTTTTATAGCCTCCAGTTGTAGGCTGCGGCAATATAATTTTCTCTGAATATTTTATAAAAGGGACATTAACACTCTTGGTGATAAAGTAACGTAACAATGCACATAAAGCAAACCCTAAGGTACCACTATGTTGTTTGTGGAACAAATATACTAACTACTTCAGAAAATAATACATACTTTCGAGCTAATTTTTCATTTTTCCTCCCTCTGCTTTCTTCCTTTCTCCTTATTTTCCAAGCATTCACTTCTTGCCATCCAAAAATAAAATTTTGCGGTAGCTTCCACCCCTAAGTTTGAATTTTGAAATGATGCTATAGGGAAGAGGTTAGGAAGAATGTTCTGTGACTAGGCAAGGTTCTGGGACAAAATAATACCTGATGCAATCTTTCTGTTTTCGGTGTATTGCGTTACTGGATAGCATAAAGCATTACTGCACATCTGTTGGAACTTTTCTACCTCTGCCACTCTTTATTCTCTTAGTACTGATTTAAGTACCTTTGTCACTGTTTTGCTTAGCTTTGGCATGAGATGACAAGTTACTTGCCTCTTTCAGATTCTCCTTTATTTCTTCATTTATTCATTTGTAGAGGGAAGAAGATAGAGTGAAGGTAACGTTACAAGAAGATTGATAGAAAGTGTTTCATGGTAAGATCTCCAGCTACAGGAGATACTATTGATAGAGTAATGAAAACCTATAACGGCATAGATTCTTCAGAAATAGGAAATCAAAGGTCCTATCAACAAAATGTGCAGCTAGCGTAAGTGGCTAAGAGACTGAAATATCACCTGCTAAACATGTAAATCAGGATTTTACACCCTAATTTTGAGTATACCCAATGAGGAGTTGTTAATTCATACATGTCAATACACCAACAGTGCTGGAAAGCTATGTGTGCAAATTACCTTGGGTTTTTCAGACTGTATGGGCATGGATGTATTACGTAGGGCATATATGCTTCAGTGTGGTCAGGCTTCCTTCACTTAGTAGAAAGACCACATTATATGGGGAGAGGATAGTGTTTGGCTTCCTTGAAGTAGTTCTGGATTGCAGGATACTTTGGGAATCACAATTTTTTTTTTAACTAGTAGTTCCAGTTGTTTCCACTACACTGCCATGAGAAGAAGATCACTCCATGCACTCACTTCTCCCAACCAGCCCAAATGTGGGAGCCTCTGCAAACCCTGGGGAAATTTCCACAAGCTCCTTCCCTTCTCTACCCTTGAAGTTGCACTGAAGGACTGCGAACACTCAGACACTCCTATGTGCCTCCTGGATGAAAGCTTTCTTGGTAAAAGCTGGAAAGGACTGTCTAGTTCCATCTCTGTTCTTGCTGTTAATGATCACTCCGAGACTAGTGCTAGGTCACATCACCAAACTTCTCTTCCTGAGTGTCTTGACAGGATGTCTTTTCCATGTGTTATTTTAGATAGCACTTCTTGCAAGGTTTCTTCAGTGTTTAAGTAATTCTTTAGGAGTGAACTTCTGAATATTCTTTTTGCAGGTGTATTGCAGTGAGAGAAGTGATTGAATGCAATAATGGACATTGCAAAGGGATTTAATATCTTTTTGTAAAGTTTCTTCATTTTAAACCTGATGTTTGGAACAGTATGGAATTAAGCAGCAGCACTTAAAACGTGATAGTGGCAGGCATCAGTGAGTAAGTCTGTCTACATGATTTAGTGGAGGTGTAGTGGATGGCACTTGTAAGCTTCTCTGCTTTTGTTGCAGGTTTGTAAGGAGGAGCTCTGGCAAACCAGGGAGTATTACTTGGTGGATTATGAAAAATTAACCTGAACGCAAATACTTCTGTGGAATCTGACTTTATCTCTCTGCATTGGAACTAGATTACAGCAACAGAGAGCAGGCAATGTAATTAACTGTTCAGGTTTTTCCTACTGTTTCATGAGGAGTCAGGGTACCAGTGAAAAATCTAGGGAAAGACTTGGTTGTTTCAGCAGAAATGGATTTGCAGCTGCTGAGGAGAATTTGGCTATGTGCTACTTTCAAAGAAATGTGGTACGTCATTCAGTCCTGCACAGAATGTAATTTCTGCAACTAAGAATTTTTCAGAGAGCCCTGAACACCCAGAGAATAGAACTGGATTTCTTTCTTGCACACTAATTGTTTTTTTAAACTTGAAGTGTGTAAGTGCTTCATATTAAAAGCATGCAGACATTAGGAAAATGTTAGTGTACACATATATGAAGAGTTTTCCATAATTCAGTAAAACTTTAAAAATCTCAAGATAGACTTCTGGCTGAAAAGATGAAATCTGTGCTGATTTTAGACAGAGTGTGTGTCATCTGTCAAAGGACTGGCTTCCTAATCAGCTTGTAGTGCAATAATTGAAAAAAGTTAGTTGCTCTGTGGAAATCCACTACAGTTGTCTTATGTCTCAGAGGATGGATGTTCGTTTTAATTTCTGCATGTGCAAAATACTTGATCTATAAATAACTGGATGCCTTACAGAATTAATTTTGTCTTCACTCACAGAAACCAAGTGAAGTCCAGTAGCTTTGGCTGTAAAAGCAAGTATTTATTTAAAATTGTGACTTTGGGTGTTATCTGCAGAAGAGTATTGCATTGTTAGAAATGCTAGTGGAGAACAGCAAGAGGCACTTTGGAGGAGGTGCACCGTGTCCCAGCATTGTCCATGTTGAAGTTTTCAACCTTTCATCACAGCAGCTGATGAACCATGGTACTGGTAGTTCCTGGGATGCACATTTCTGTGCAGACACTTAACAAGGTGGTCCTTGGGGGAGCCTCACAGACTTACAGATATTCACATCAACAGCACCACAAAATCAGTGGATTCGATTGAACCCAGCCTATACCTCAGAAGAGCACCTCCCAACAGATGGTGCTCAGTGATACAGCATTGGTTTTCAAGGAGGTCATACAAAGTACTCCACACTGGAAAGCATGTAAAAGCCAGAACTTTCTGAGCTGGAGCCAAGGAATTAGAGTTCATGGAATAAAAATGCAATTCCTCAGACTGAAATAGCACAAAATCCTGCAGGCTTCTTTACTGCCATCTGGTTGCTAAGAACACACACCATGCTGTCATGTCAGAAAGTAGGAAGCATGGGTGAGCAATTGTATTACATGTACTGTTAATATTTAAACTTTGTCATTCCTCGTTTTCAACTTGGGGAACTCTTGGGTGCATAATTTTATTGTGGCTAAAGTTGGGTTCATTTCTGCAAGAATTCAGATTGGGTTTTTTTTCTGTTGTAACAATAGTAGCATCACAGACCAATCCTGGAGGAAATGGAGGAAATCCACCATTAATTTTAGCACCAAGGGGAGTTGAGTTTGACTACAGCTTGTCACTGTTATTTTCAGCAACATTTGTTCTTGAATTTCACCACCCAGAGGGAAGCAACTATCAGTCAAATCTATCCAAAAGATGCTGCATGTGGTTGAACCAACTTGTACCTTTTATCAGCTTTTACAGAGCATTTGGCATAGTGAAAGAGAAAAACGTGGGGGGTTTTGTTGTGTTTTTTGTTTGTTTGTTTGTTTGTTGTGTTTTTGTTTTGTCCCCCCCCCCCCAACCAATTCTAATCTCTAAATTGCTTTAGGGGAATAAACTAGGTTAATGCCAAAAACTCCCAGTGCTCATGTCACTAATCCCTTCTGGGAAAGAAAAAAAGCTGAGGCTTTTTCTTCTTGCAACACTGAGAAATGATAACTAAATTTACCAGGGGTTTGGTTTTATATCACATGGAGAAAAAGTTACCCATAAAGCCATCATAGGACCTAGTGCCTGTGTTTTGGTGGAGTCTTTATTACTGGAAGCAAGAATTTACCAACACCTCAGTGAGCTACTGTTCAGTGTTGTCTTTCAACCGAAAATGCATGGGGCATTCGTATGGGACTGCTCTGCATATTGAACACTTATTATTTTGCCAGATAAATTAAAGTTTAAATAGTCTACCCTTTGAAAGATTGCAGCAAGTTTCCTTCCACCCTGAAATTAATGTGTCATTCAGATGCTTCCTTAGGTATCCTAAAAATTATTAGTTCCTAGTTTGGTGAAATTCTCACTTGCATGAGACCTGCCAAGTAGACATTCAAGTTATGTTTATGCAAAACATAAGTGGACACTATGAAAACGTTCACAGGGTAAACGTTCCTTTTAAACTTCTTTGTGTATGGGTGGGTTAATGATTTTAACTTGCTTTACCTGCATAAATCCAGGTAATAGCATCTTCTATAGCTGCAATGTTCTAATTGTTCTCTGGCAAGCAGATTTTAAGACTTGCTGTACTCCCTCCCTGGTCCTTATGCATCTCTTACGCTGGTGTTTGAAACCAGTGAGCTTCCTGTACAGTCATCGGTCTCCATCTTCAATGTTAGTCTCTGCTCAGGGCTGATAAGTAATGAGATCCAGTGTAGATTTATGATGCCTAATGAAGATGTGGTTGCCTGAGAAATCTGCATGCTCGTGCCTCAGCTCATGCACATTTAGTGCGTTTCTGTGTGCTGAAGCTGCTTGATTACAATGAGATGTGATTTAGCCAGGTTTGCATCGTGACTGTTGTGGATCTTCTCCAGGTAACCAGTAGTACACAGGGAACAATTATGGTTCACTCTGCAGGCTTTGCTAGTCTGTTTTGAGTTTCAAGTCTTTTCATGGCCACACTGAGAAAAAAAGGAATACAGATGCCTTAGTAGTGAGAGAAGGCAGGAAAATACACATTAGTTCAATACTAACAGAATTTTAAGTGTATCTTTTAGCTGTAACAGCCTTGCCACCCCTCATTTCCTGCACATGCTCACAGTCTTCAGTGTTGCAGAAATTACACATCTTGCACCCATTAACAGTTCAGTGATGGCTCTGTGCAACTCCCTTTAGAGACAGGGGAAAGAGTGTGGGAGCAGTTTGGACTCCCAGCATCCGTTATCCCTTCTGCCAAATTGCTGCAGTATGGCAACCAGATGGGAGTTATGCCATTTCTCCGAAAGAATGAACCACCCTGTGAGCAAGGCTTTTCATTAAGGACAAAATCCTGGAACCTCAGGCACAGCTCTCCCACTGTGTTTGTGGTTTTATTTTTATTTTTTTTTTCATTTTTATTTTTACTGTCAATATATCTTGATTAGAGACACTGTATAGTGGAGAGTTTATTTAACAGGATTTATTTTTAAAATAAATTTATTTTAATCTTATAAGACATGAAGGAATAGAAGAAACAGAGCATATATAGCAGATGGTGAGCAGTAAACTCAAAACATCATTCTTTTGTAAAGGTACTGATGTTTACATTCCTTTTTAGCCACATGCTTTCGGTTTTCCTCATCCATTTCATGTGTTACCATAGGTGAAAATATTTAATTAGTGTTCACATATTATGGTGGCCTTTGTTTCAAATGTGGTTAAACATTTGGGACACAGCGTTCAAAGCTGCATTATAGTGTAAGATGTGCATTATAATGTAAGATGTGTATAGTAGCGAAATGCAGAGACATCTTTGGTCATCTGAACAGAAACTGTTCGCTCAGCTTGTCCAAGTAATTATGCTAAATGCATGTGTAATCATGGAACTGTCAGAGTTGGAAGGGACCTCTAATGATAATCTAGTCCAACTCTGCTGCTAAAGCAGGATTGCCCAGAGCACATCACACAGGACTGCATCCAGGCAGGTCTTGAAGGTCTCCAGAGAAGGGGACTCCACACCCTTTCTGGGTAGCCTCTTCCAGGGCTCTGACACCCTCACCCTAGAGAAGGTTTTCCTTATATTTGAGTGGAACTTCCTGTGTTCCAGCTTGTGCCCTTTGCCCCTCATCCTGTCACTGGGAACCACTGAAGAGTCCAACTGCATCTTCTTTCAGCCCACCCTTCAGATCCTTGTGAGCATGAAGGAGGTCTCCCTTCAGCCTTCTCTTCTCTGGGCTCAAGAGTCCCAGCTCTCTCAGCCTTTTCCCCTCAGGGAGATGCTCCAATCCCTTAATCAACTTTGTTGCCCTATGCTGGACTCTCCAGTAGTTCCTTGTCTCTCTTGAGCTGGGCAGCCCAGAGCTGGAAGGCAAGAAAAAGCCACATAAGTTATGAACATTGTTCCTTCAGAAGTTTGTCTCTAGAAATCTATTATCTAGACATCATATGAATTGTCAAATCATAAGAATTTAATCCAGGTGGTGGTCAACTGATGTTGAAGGTTTCCTTAAACATTGGGTAAATGCATTAGCCTGAAAACTGTTTGCAGAGAAATATTGTGTACAGCTTCACATACTTGCAAAACTTTGCTAGCAATGCACTCTGAGTTGTTTCATCCACATCTACATTTCGGCGAACCATTTGCTTAGGTATTTTATGCCATCTGTGGATATTCATCTGCAGTTTATATGCCAGATGTGTACTGGCAGCATACATGCTACCAAGAAATATAATAGTAATCTCAGTGTTGCAAATAGATAAAATATTTGCAATCTGCACAATTAGAGTGTGCTAAATGAATGCATTAAATTTACATTTAAAGAGGAAAAAATATGACTTGCTGTCTGCTCTTTAAATGTGTATCTCAAGGAAGCCATTTTTACAGGTGCATGAGCACCAGCAGATGGGAAACTATAATTCAGTTGACCCTGGCTGATCTGACATGGTGACATCATTTAAGTAATTTTCTCACGACTCGAGTATTCCAATTGTTCTATAGCAAACTTTGTATTGTGTAATTCTGGCTGACTTGTTGGATGTTTCAAAGCCACCATTTTGGTATTAGGTTTCTCATGTTGCTGCCACTGAACCAATTCCCTTCTCTTGGTCGATGCAGGGGGTGAGAGCACTATATACCTCTATTTTACCATGGATTCATTTTGAAATAGGAAAAGACAAGATGTGGTCCCCAGATGGGGTGCTGGAAGAAGGGAAGCCTTGTACCTGCTCTGATGTACTCACTACACAATTACAAAATCTCAGGCTTGAAAGAAAAGTGGGATAGGTTTTAAGACACTTCTCCCCGTTCTGCTTTTTTTGGGTAGAGTAGGTCAAAAAGGTAACATTACAATCGCTTTTCTGCAGTGGATAGCCAGTTAGCAACAAACCAGAGGCTGGCGTAGCACAGACTCAGAAAGAAAGAACTCTGAAACAGTGAGTGAGTTAATACATTTT
>VZRU01009357.1:429872-478754 GCA_013398155.1 Pedionomus torquatus | reverse complement strand
ATATATAAAGAGAGAGAGAAGAGGGTATGGGGGGAAAGTCTCTAAATGTTCAAGTTGTGTGGGAGGTATGCATACAAATCCACTTAACAGCTGAGTTACTGTAAGGCATATTTTTTCCCACACAGTGTATTGGAAGAGTTGAGGAGGTATATTTTAAGAGAGCATAAGATCTACTAATAAAAGTATAACCCACAGGCCTGCTTAGGTGAGTTAGCTCATGCAGAGCTCTGTGCTCTTGTGGCTAAACTAGGTAGCCCGGTACCAACTGTGGTCTAAATTTAACTTGGAAATCTCTATTACACATATCTGTGACTGTGGCAGACATTCCCTTAAGGCAGCACTTAAACTGGTGAGCCCCCCCTCTATGAGTAGGCATGAAACTTCGCAAATGAGTCCTGAAGCTTCCCACATTCCTCCAAGAGTTGCTTGCTCTTGTGAGATGTCAAAGGTCTTCCTGAAGTGAGGCCCCAGCTAAAAAGTAAGTGCACTGCCCCAAGGATCAGAGTAATGTTTCCTATATTCCAGGGACCAGCAGCAGCTCAAGCATGACCGGTATCTTTCTAATCCTCAGTTTCTGTAATCAAGACTCCATTAGAGTCTTTGTTTGCTTAAAGACCAGTATTCTTACATCCTAGCTGTAAGAGCTTTCTAAATGTAGCTACAGCCAGAGCAGCCATACCTGTCCAACCTGCGTGTAGCCTAGAGTCATAAAATCATAGAATGGTTAGAGTTGGAAGGGACCTTAAAGATTGAGTTCCAACATCTCCCACCAGACCAGGTGGCTCAAAGCCCCATCCAGCCTGGCCTTGAATACTTCCAGGGATGGGGCATCTACAGCTGCTCTGTTCCAGTATCTCTGCTAAATGAATGCATATCTGTTCCAATATCTCACCACCCACACAGTAAAGAATTTCTTCCTAATATCTAGTTTAAATCTCCCCTCTTTCAGTTTAAAGTCATTACCCCTCATCCTATTGCTCCAGTCCCTGATAAAGAGTCCCTCCCCATCTCTCCTGAAGGCCCCCTTCAGGTACTGGAAGGCCGTTATAAGGTCTCCTCAAAGCCTTCTTTTCACATTGAACAGCCCCAACTCTCTCAGCCTGTCAAATGAAATGTACTTTTGAGGTGTGAATTGCTCTCTGTAATTTTGTAGACTAAAGTTTGGAGGATCAAGGACACAGTAGATTGAGCCCTTGCTCAGGTAGGTGAAACTTTGTTGTTGGGAGACCTACATGATCTTTTCTCCAGTTCTTCTTGTGCAACACTGCTTGAATTCAATCTTTGTTCTTAGGAATTTGCAGACTAGTTGCGATGAATATTGAGAAGCAAATGTGTAGTGGTAGGAGCTCTAATAATGGTGGCTTTTTTTCTTATTGGATAGGATATAGAATATGGCTAGAAGATTTCTCAGGAAGTATAGTCTTGGGTGTAATTCTTCACTATACTTTTGAGGAAAGAAAATGTTTTCTTGCTGTTTTAAAGGCAGAGCTCTGGTCTTGCCAGACAAGTTTCAGTGCTGGTGTGACAGGGGGTTCTGACTTCGCATCAAAGTTTGGGGAAGTTTCTTGGCATTGAGGCAGAGGAACTAGCCAAAGCAGAGGCTCCCAGGCTTTTCTTAGACTGCTAGTTATGGTAAGATGTGTGACAACATTCTGGGACTTAATTGTCCTGCATTTGGTTAAGAGACTTAGGTGCTACAATTTAGAGCTGATTCTCAATAAGGATGTATATCTTTTCTTTGGGGCTTTTAAAAGCCCAAGTAGAGATTAAGGAAGAGTTCAGATGACTGCATGGGACTCTATCCTGACTTTAAAAGAAGTCCCCAGAACATAGTTCTTGAAGAGCTCTGTGTTTACTGTCTGTAGAGTATTTCAGCTATAGTAAGTGTCTGAAGAGGAACGAAAAATCTTGCACCATTTTGCCAACTAAGCAATCAAATTTTGTGCCAGAAGTATGCAGGATAAACCACCAAGCTCTTGCTTTGATATTCACCCTTTAGCTGGAAAGCACTGAAAGCTTAGACTGTTGCAGACAATTTTAAGTGACTTTACATTTGAAAAGCTTGAGAATATTTTTCATATACTGCACAATATTCGAATTTCTATTTACTTATAAAAGTTTAAGTGTTCCTACTCCATTTTGCAACACTTAGAAGGGGCATCCTTGGAGAGGTGCATATTGCCAGGCTCACCCATGTATTTATGTGCCAGTACAATGTGCTGCACCTGGAGCATTGTCTTTGGCAATAATCTGGCTGTGTCCTTTCCACCCTCCTTTGCCTCCAATGGGAACCAGTTGCCATGAGGCTGCTGTTGGTAATGAGCTTCCCCACCATGCAGTGTAACAGGACAAAGCTGCGAGGGTATGAAGTCACCTTTTCTGAGCATTAATCATTCAGCACTCCAGAGCAAGGATACACCTGAGTATCTACTTTTCCTCTGAGTTTGGTGAATGGCTTTGTTACTGAACTCTTCTATCCACAGAAAACTTTTCTGAGCTTGCTGGAGCCTTTAATCTGGACCAGCTGGTGTGAGTAAGAGCTTGGGTCCTCTTTCTCTGTATGCTTCTAACCTACATACCTTCTCCTGAAGATGAAGAAGAGGTGGTGCAGGTGGTGATAATCTGTTGACTTTTGTAGTCCCTTAATATGCTCAAAAAGAACGTCTGTCTTCCCATTGTCATTCTTCTGGAGGAAGAATCCACAGTTCATCATCTTTTTGCATTATCTGTTCTGGAACATGCCCCTGAAATCATAGTGCTACACATGAAAAAGCACCTTTTGGGAACCAGTTTCTCCAGCTTGGCTTTGCAAAATGGTGATACGCACTGCTAGACTGGGTTAATCCATGTGCAAGTCACCCGAGAACATGTCTTACGATTTATGAACACTATTATTAATACTTTTAATCAAAATGTATTTAAAAGATGTTCTTATTGCTTATATTTAAGACGGCTTTTCAAGTCAGAGTAGTTTAGTCATGGCTTATAACCACTTACTCCTTCTTTGCACACCACCTTTAACATATGCTACCTGAGTTTATAATATGCTTAAAGCTCCTATTAATTTTATTGGACTTTAATAAGCTACTTATAAAGGTATTTTAAAATTATGACCCTATTCCTTGAAGTCAACTTGCCTGGTATTTTAAATGTCGGCTCTAGAACTTCTTTTAGTATATAAGACTTTTTTTCTATTTTAATTGTCACATTTAAAATGCTGAATTTTGTACATGTGCCTGTTAATTATTTGCATAATGAATGGTCTGCCTCAAACTGAATGGACAATATGGGAACATTTTTCAAGCATCTTACTGTGTGGGGGATGTCCAAAGGCAGAGGATACTGCCTGTCACTCGGTGTTTGAGGTACAGCATATGGCTGTGTTGATACAGAATCAGAAGAAAGTATTTCATAAAGCAAAAGTGAATCAAAATCACATGCACAATTGCTACAGGGAACTAGGTTGTAGATTTGCATGTGAAATGTGTTCTGCCATACTTTATAAGAGACAAGCTTCAATAGGCTTTGGACCCTACTGGGTAGGAGACATTAGGTTATCCATTAATGTTTAATTACATGAAATGTGCATTCAGCAGATTGTGCAGTTATCGCCCGAAACCCTAAGGTTGGAACATGGGAGCTGCTGATATCCTCTGATTGCGCTGCTCCATGGGTGCCAATGTTGCAAAGATCAGATTTCTCATTTGTGGCTTCTTTGCAGTGGACCTTTTCTTTGGCAGTTATCTGCGCAGTCCTGTTGAGATAGCTTTGCAAGTTTATTAATAAATGCAGAAAGCTGCTGCATAATCTATTAATACAACTGAGATTTTCAAGACTGGATAAAGGTAAACACATAGCTAGCTTGACTGAAACTTTTCCAATGTAATTTGTTTCTTGAGCAGAAATATTTCAATTGTCTCGACTTTTATTGGTCGGTTTTCCAGTTTGTTGTGTTGTTTGTGTGTTGTGGTGAGGCCAGGCAATGCCTGTTCCCTCTACCCATAATTTGCAAGTAGAAGGTAGTATAAAATTGGAAATAGGAGCACAGCCTCTGCTCCAGTTTGTACAAGAAGGGAATAGGTAGCATAAATAGCTGTGCTTAGTTGGCTTTGCCCTGGCTGTTTCAAAAGATATTACTGTTATAAGCCATTAGGTTTTTAATTTCCTGAAAAAAAAAAATCTCTTTTGGAGATGAAATATAACAGAAAAAAAATNTTTTTTTTTTTTTTTTTTTTTTTTTTTTTTTTTTGTCAGGTGGTAGCATATAACTAGCTCAAAATGCAGCTGCAAGAAGAAAGGACACATGAAAAAACTAGCAACTGGAGAGAAAAAAGAAGTGAGCCGATCTGCTGATAAGGAAAGGACAATTCCCTAGTATCAGGAAGTTGAAAGGAGAAGTAGCAGTACTTTAGGATAAAAATGAGACGTGCAGCAAAAGCACAGTCAGAACAAAAAGTGTTGTATACAAACAAACCTTAGGCTGAGGGATATCACACAAAAATCTGGCAGTCTGACTCTTCTTTTTATCATCCTTTGTAACACAAAGAGCCAGGCAGTTTGGGAGTAAGGGATTAAGACTCTCAGTCATTTGTCACTGGTTTCAATCAAGCCAGGTCAGTAGTGACTAGTATTTGTGATAGCTGTAATGGCAGCCTTTGGATTTCTCTGAAATTACTCAGTCATTTCCCAGCTATTAGCTGACAGAAACCTTTTAAATGATGGTCTCAGTGGAAGGGGAAATTAAATGCTGTGTACTTTGAAAGATGCACCCCAGAATGAGCAAGTACCTTGAATGCCTAATTTTGTCTATGCAGTAACTTGGAGCAGCATTGGAATCATCTTATAACAGCTTCCAACAGTCAGGGCTCTACTGTGTTCCTTGTTCTATGCTAAAATGCTACCTATTCGATGACAGGGCAAGAGTTTGTGGGAGAGTTCCCATTGTTTAGAATAACTATAGGATGCTGCAGTGGCACAAGCTCTTGACGTTTTCTCCAGAGATGTCTGTTAGCAGTGATGTGTTTCTGTGCTGAGAATTCCAGTTCCCCTGCTAGGGAGACCTCAATCCATCTATCTTCACAAATGCTAAACCAACTTGTACTGAAAGAATTAATCCATTGCTAAGTGTGAGGCTTAACACTAATGGTGGGAGAGCTTGTGTAGAGTGTCAAAAGCAATTTATTTCTTATTCATGGGAAGGTGAGGGCTGATGCTACTCCAGTGGAGGAGTTACCTCCAAAAAGGACCTAAACAACAGACTCCTTAAAATAATTATTCCTTGCCAGATGAGTCCCCCATCACACCAATCTTACTGTTAATTGTTTTCCAGATGGAATATTCTCTCTGTTAGGTACCACTGAGTTAAAAGACCTCAGAAAGTGACTGTTGGTACTCTCTGGCAAACATTTGCTGCAGTAGTAGTAAAACATGAGAAAGGATTTGTGCAAATAAACTCCATGCACAAATAACAGTTGCAGAATTTCAGAACTGGTCTATCTTCTCTTGCAGACTTGTGATTGTTCCACTTGCCCTAGAAGTCATGGACTAACCAACCCTTTCAAGAAGAGCTTGAAGTAGCAACATAAAAGGTAAGAGATTTAAGAGATACCATTCAAGCAAAATAAAGGATCAGCCAAGGAGCACTTCTCAGATTTTGAGTGGAAATCTGAAGAAAAGTTCAGATTCTCAAATTCTGAATATTCAAACTGATTGACTAGTATAAATGGTCCCAGTGTTAGAGGAGACAGACTTAAGAAGCGTACTTGGAGGAGGTACCTTACAAAGATGAAGGAAACAAGTAAATAATGCTTTTCTCTGACATGGCCAAGATTACTGTTTGTTTCACATTATCAGGTAAAGGTTAAAGTCTAGACTAGACATTGGAAAAAAGACTTTGAAGTAATGATAGCATGTATTAGAGTGGCTTAAGGGGATAGCTAAGGCTCTATCATTGCAGCTCTTAAACCGGAGCTGACAAGATACTAAGAAGTCTAAGCAAAAATTTCTAGGCAGAACAGGCAGGGAGGTAAATCTAACAGGTCTAGGGCTTATTACCAGGTGTGCCATCATCCTAGGGAGGCCTGATTTATGTTACAAAATGAACTGTGTAATCTCCTCTGCAGTTGTAAACTCATACAACTTTAGTCATATCAAATGGAGACTGGTCCATAACCATTCAGATCTGGACCTGTACACTGGATAATGGCCCTTTTTTTTTTCTCCCTACTGTGTCATCCATTTAGTTCCATTTTCCTGTCTCTGAATAACTTTCATAGCCTTAAGAAAACAATATTACACCAGCCAGGAGCTATAAATATGCCTAGTCTTTTCAGTTTTCCCATTGTCCCTGGTCAGGTTTTAGCTTCAGGATTACCAATCTGAAATGCATTATAACAGCCTTCCAGTATCTGAAGGGAGCCTACAGGAGATCTGGAGAAGGACTCTTTGTCAGGAAGTGTAGCGATAAGACAAGGAGTAATGGTTTTAAATTGGAAGAAGGGAGATTTAGATTGGATATTAGGAAAAAATTCTTTCCTGTGAAGGTGGTGAGGCACTGGAACAGGTTGCCCAGAGAAACTGTGGCTGCCCCATCCCTGGAGGTGTTCAAGGCCAGGCTGGATGGGGCTTTGAGCAACCTGGTCTGGTGGGAGGTGTCCCTGCCCATGAAATTTCTGATTTCTCTAGCATACCTGAAAGTATCCCTGCCTTGGGCTGGATGCAAAAGGCAAGTTTTGCACATAGTCCCCTCTCCCCTCAAGTAGGAGCAGTACATGAATGCTCTTTACTCCAGCCAGAGGAAGGTGAGGAAACGCTGATACTTTTTGCATAAAGGAATGAGCATAGTGTCAAATCCTAAGCCTATGACTGACTTCTGTCCAGTTCCCTGGGTGGTTCCAGAGTCTCACAAGAGCCTGGCAGAGCCTGAACTTACTTTCTGCAGCTGCTCTCACCCTCCTGTTGCAGAACGGAGAAAATTGTCAGAGGGCAGCAAATAAAGGGAAGCTGGCTGAGCGTGTAACATAAACTTGACAGTTCAGCCTTATCCAGACATGAGGTGTGGTGCATATAGAAGAGTAAGGGAGACAAGAGGTAACTTGAACAATGTGAGTTTAAGTGAATTTGGAAACGTAAATTACTAGAATATCTACGTCTTTAATGAAAGTTGTAAGTGGAGATCTATGGAATGTGCTTGCATCCATTGTAGGGAGTGAGGCAAGCTCTCCCAAAATCCTAATGTGAGTGATGATGCTGTCACTGCTGTTGGATCTCTTTGAAGCCCACAGACACAGTAGCGTCCCTTGACAGCTTTTCTAGATATGTAATAATTTATGAAGCACTATTGGAATAATGGAGTCACTTCAACCTATCATCATTTTTTGATTAAAACAAAAGAAGGTGCAGAACAGACTGCAATTGGATTTTCTTAAGAATGAGTGTTACTGAAGCCAAATCAACACTCAAGGCCCAAATGGGATTTTAAGCAAAATGATTTTGAACTAGAACGACTTCATAGACAGTGAGATTTGGTGGATTTCTGAACAGCAGTAATTCTGCCTTGGATTTTGCTTAAGTGCTATGTTCTATTGCCAGGTCATATTTCCTCAAAAAGCCTAATCTAATTAAACTCATCAGAACCAACAGCCTGAACCCAACTTGAAGCACATCTCAACACAATCCTCTTTTATCACCAAGTGTAGACTTGGGATGGAACCCAAATTTATATTCAGAGGTGCTGATCTGTGGGAGAAAATGGTTGCTTTCAGAAAGGACCCATTTCAAGACCAAAAAGGTATTGTTGTGGGCCCTTAATCATCCACTTAATTTTTCAGTGCCTGACCACAGCTATATGTGCTTGTGGCTATTAGCAAAATAACCTCCTAGAATAAGTGTTACTTATATTATTTTACTAACAAGAGAAATCATTTTAATTCCAGGCAAGTGTGCCATTTCCCTTCACAGTCTGTGTAAAACCAATTAGCTAAAAACACACCATTAGAACAAAACGGGAGCAGGATGTGTTTCAGGGGAGCAGTGTGAAGACAGATCTCAGTACTTTTGCTTCCATAGGAAAGAGTCCTTGGGAGAAAAATAAATATGTGAGTGAAAGCGAAGATGGAAGATTAGGAAGAATTTAGCATGCCCTTTTGGAGAGAATGAGAGATAAGAACTGTTACAGGGGAAAATCCATTGTGGAGAAAATTGACAGTTAGGTAGAGATAGTAAATTTAGGTTTGCAATATGTAAGTGGGCTTAGAGAAGTAAAAGACAAGGTGAACTTTAGAGAAGAGTTCCTGGAAATAAGGATAGGTTTCAGTATGGGCAGCAGTTGCATTCCAAATCACAGAACTTGCACATTCCTGATTTTCCCTAAATGACGTTGCTACGTATCAAAACTGATCCACATTAACCATATTAAAGAGTGAGATGGAAGTCACTTTTATACAGTATTCTAAATAAGCAAACTGATTAATGGACTCCTGTTGACTGGGCCGTTAAATCTGGAAAGCAGTTCTGAAAATGTGTTATCTTCAGGAGTCTGAGCTTCTGGCTGGATTATGACTATTCCTAATGTAGGCAAATACTGTCGTGCCTCCCCTTCTCTGACTACAGGAAAGTGCTTTGGTTTGTTTCTTCGAAGGTGGTGCCTAAAGTGACCTCTGCTTTAAGTGATTTTGTCAGACTGGAAGATCTCCCATTTTCCTCACCATGCCCTTTCCTGTACTCTCCCTAAATACCTAGTAGGGAGTGAGAAAGCTTCATGGAACAAATTCCTAAACATATGGTATTTGAAAGGATGTGGAAGGAGTGTGTATTTATTTTTTATCGTCTCACTTAAGCAGCCCCATTATTCAACGGCTCTTACAGTCTTTCATTATTCATCAGTCGTCTTTCTCCCAGGTCGTTTGCCAGGCAGAGTTGCAATGTGGAACAGCAGCTTTACTGAGTGTGAAATGGGACAGATACTAGATTTTTGTTATGCAAGGGAATTACCTGTTCCAGTAAAGGTCTAATTCTAAGAGCTTCTAGCACAGTTAAGCAGAAAAAATAAGTGCAAATATGGACATAGTCTTAAAAAATTAAGATACTCATGCAATGAGTAACTCCCTTCTGTAGAATTTAATCCAGGGCAGATTTTGCTAAGGAGTCTAATGTGGATGGGCTTTCATCCTCATTTGGAAACTGCCACAACTGCATAGAGCACCAAGAAGTCCAGCCTATTTCCCCCAAAGCTACAGGGCTCTTATAGCACATTCTGGCTCTGGAGCAGATGCGCTGTCAGATGCTGTCTTTATATTATGGATGAGCCAAATGAGGGGATTTAGAAGAGCCACCTGTTTATCTTAAAGAAATAGCTACCCCATATTCACCCCATAGTGCCAAGATGAAAAGCCTTTTTGGAAAAGAAAATATGGGAATTGTGACTGGATCCTGTGCTTTAATATGTCAAATAAGCACTTAAAGACTTGGTATGGTGATGAATTTACCTACTTTTGAAGGGTATCCCCATTTGGGGATGCCTAGTAGTCCCCTCTGTACCCTTCTAACTGGATTACCCTGGGATTACCAGATGAGTGTCTGTATTCCAAAACAAGATACTTCCTTCTCTAGTTTTCTGCAGAGGCAGGAATGGGATTTTAGGACCTTCTGCTACAGGTGCTACATGTAGGGCTTTAAACCTAAAACCACACACACACACAAAAAACCCCCAACCAGATTGTGTGTGCATGTAATTTACCTTGCCTGCCTATGGCATCAGATATCACATGTGCCAGATCAGCAGTGGTTGAGGTACTTGATACCCATGCAGGAGGTTGGAAGGGTTTTAGAAGCAGGCTCTAGGATGCTACAAAGCCATTTCATGGGGAAGGATGCTCCTTTCTTTTGTGCTGCTTGAACTTCATCACCCTGCTGTGATGCTTAATGGAATCAGTGCAAACTGTGAATGCTGATTTTTATTTTTTTTGAGCCATGTATACAACAAACAGTTGCTGTGATTTTAATCAGCTGTGAAGTCTTAGGAACCTTCTCACACTTCATCTTTGGAGGCAGCTAATGGACAATCCTAGCAGGTGTTACTATAACATCTCTATATTCATAAATAGGAATATGCTGAAATAATCTACTGAATTCATGGAAACTCATTGCCCAAGGCTGTCCGAATGGAATGCTCTAGCAGCAGGCAATTTTTGCCAGGACAAGAAAAATGTTAGGGTACTGACAGCTAAAGGGGCCCGTACTCTGAAGTTCTTAGATGCTTAATCCACATATTGTGGTCAAAGTGTTTTAAGGACAGAAAAACCTCAGGCTGAGCAGGCAAGAAGGGCCTGAAACACTTGCCAGGACTTTGGTTGGGGGGGCGGGGCAGGTGGGAAGAGGTCATATTTTTGCTGAGCTGTACAGGGCTGATATCTATGAATACAATAAACACTTGCAGCATGCTTTGCACAGTCCTCAGACTGGAGCAGATATGCCCAGTGAAGGTGAAGTGGCAATTGAGAACCATAGTGCCTGGGACAGTAAAAAGCTAGTTACAGGTGGAGGATACCAGTGGTGTGCTACTCACTTCAAACTTTCCCAAGGAGAATGATGCTCAGCTGCTAAAATGCTGAGTACTTAAAAATTCAGGTCCCAGGGCAGCCTAACATGAGACAAGGTGCTCTGACAAATTAGCGGGAGCTGCTAGTTTATAGCTACAAGTGCATATTTAACAGAAACATATTCTAGGCAAACTTCAACAAGATGCAAGGAAGCTGTTTGATACCCAGGTGTGGTGCCTGCAACCTGAATTTTCCAGGTAAAGTGTGCTCTAAATCAAACCTACACTAGAGCACTCAGAAGGAAGTAAATATTTTACTGAAGTAGGAGACTATTCTGTGATTTAAACCTAGCATAAAGTTCCCAACCAGGTGCACATACCTTTCAGATCAGATCTCCTGAAGAGCTGATGGATTTCCAAGCTGTTGGTGTACTAACGAACTATTCTTATTTACTTAACAAGGCAAGCATAATTTAAGACCTAGACATGTATCCTCACCCTTTTTGCAATAAAGCTCTCAGTATTTTTGGCATGTTTTGTGAAGTTTGAAAGCCAGTTCTCCATGCAGTTCTTTGACGTGCCATTGTAATGTGTTGTGACTGAGTGCTGTTTAAAACCAGTTAACGTTCTCTAGTTTAGAGCATGATTCTAAGCCACCTGAAATCAGTGGAGATAACCTGATCTGAGGTTTGGATTGGGCACTCTATGCCTTTCCACATGACAAGGGGCAGAAGTAGAGGCAAACTGACACATCTGAACAGCTTTTCACACTTCTTGCTAGGAAATAATTACAATCTAAACCAGTTTCTTTTTCTCTTTGATGTGGATTTAAAAATACCTTTCTATTAATGCAGTCGCGTGTTTAACAGGCAGTGCAACCCTCCTTTTTATTCTAAAAATCTGCCTATTTAGAAGGTGTGTCTGTATGCTCGGCTACCTGGAGACAAAAACTGCGGAGCAAAGAAGGGAACTGTGGGGATGCCTATGTATCTGAATGGACTGCTCTATTCTCTAGGAGAACTTGAGTTATTTCAGTATTTAATTTATAAATCTAACTTGTCATACGCTGATATCAAAGACTATTCTGAATGTCAGTAGCTAATCTTAGATGGTTTACAATCTGTTGGATATAAAAAATGGCAGCACTGATACTTTCAGTGCATCTGGAAATCCTGTGTACGTGGGAGATGCTCTGATGTTACCATGGTGAAGCCATAAAAATAGGTATAGTATATCCAGGCCAGTAGTGGTATGTCTTCCTGGATTTCAAAGTTCAGAAAGTTGAAGTCAAATATTTGAAGTAAGATTTATAGTTTATTTCATCATTATATTTGATCACAGCTAGTGCCCTTTGTAGAATGTCAGAAGAGTTCCTGTGGGTTTTTTTATAGTATGAAAGCAAATGAAAATACAAAAATGTGAAAATGGAAATATATAAAAATGCATTTTATTTCAGATCTCTCAAACCAACAAATTCAGCTTTTCGCTTTGCAAATTAATTGTATAAATCTCTTGTGAAAGCAATATTCATAAACATACTGAATTCAAGTCTAGTTTAACCTTGAACACTCGTTTTTATCATTTATTCTTTGTTCAGAAACATATAGTGGTGCACCCCAGAACATCTCCTGTTCTTGAACAGTCATAGAAAACGTGAAGCCACTCAATAAGGAGTAATTAACAATTCTACTACACTGAGGCAGGAGGTCATTCATTAATGTTTACCTGAAGTTTGTCTGTAAGTATTAAATATTTAGCATGATGAAGTCACAGTACAAAACCAATTTGATTCTTTTTATAGCCTGCATTAAAAACATCACAGTTTGTGCTTGACTAGTGTTGAATGAGGCATAAACTGAAATCCAGCAGTGACTGTTTTGATTTTCATTCATATTAACTTGTATTAGTCCAGTTCAACCAGCCCTTCACTGTATCTCAATCTTTCCCATAAATCCCATTGTGTTACACAAAGTGAATGCTACATGAGCAAGGGTGGCAGAAGCAGATGCTCGTTTCTTTGGAATTTGGCTCCAGTAAAGTGCATGACTTACAGCAAAAAAACCTACAACCCCAAGAACGGCAGAAGACAGACAGTAATTTGAGTCACTGCAAGCAACTGTCATAACAGGGAGATGCTAAATGACCTAAGCGAACACTTTAAGCAGGCATTTGTATTTTAAATTTAGCAAGTGAAGAACAGATCATGCTATTACACAAGTTTGGCTGATTACTGTATAGTTCCCCCTGAAGCTGAGAAAATTTCCAAATGAAGGAAGGACAACGTCTATATTTTAATTTCATGCACTATAAGCATAGTCTGCTTGGGGGGAACAGTGCCCTATTTTCCTCCTCTCTGGAAAGGCGCACATCAGGAGACTGCAAGGGGCATCTCTCTGTCAGTATAGGCTGCAGTTCCTACTCAGCCATGCAATAAGTTCCTGATCTCCTCCTAATGTAGGCATCTACGGGAAAAACACTGCAGCTGTATGAATTAAATGTTCAAAGTGCATGTTTATACTAAAGTGGTTTTACTGTCTGTCCGTGTGTTGTCTGCGTAAAGGTTGACTATAAGTGTCACAGAGGCAGGCTACCACTGTCCTATTTATATTTGATTTATTTTTCTCAGAATGGCAGTCTTGCAGGACTTAAATTCATTCCCAAATGGAAGAACTGAAGTAGGAGGTTGATTAACAGAAATCAGAATGTGCGCACATCACAAAGGTCAGAGCTGGAACATGTTTGACCAGGCATGTACAGAGCACATAACTTTGTTGGCTTGGATGTTGACTTGAAAGCAAACCTCAGTTTTCTTAATTTTGACAAACAGTAAGGGCAGAATATAATCTATGATTAGAGAGCATTTGTTTTTTATAATCATACCATTTGTTCTGAGGGATTTGGAAAGACATCTGATTTTTTTCAGCAATTGTGATCTCTTGTTGACATTGCTTTCTTAAGATAAGCATCTTGGTTTTTTAGAATCATCGAATCATAGAATGGTTAGAGTTGGAAGGGACCTCAGAGATCATCAAGTTCCAGCCTCCCTACTATGGGCACGGACACCTCCAACTAGACCACACTGCTCAAAGACCCATCCAGCCTAGCCTTGAATACTTCCAGGGATGGGGCATCCACAGCTTCTCTGGGCAACCTGTTCCACTGCCTCACCACCCTCACAGGAAAGAATTTCTTCTTAATATCCAATCTAAATCTCTCTTCTAGTTTAAAACCATTACTCCTTGTCCTATCACTACACTTCCTGACAAAGAGTCCCTCTCCTGCTCTCCTGTAGGCTCCCTTCAGATACTGGAAGGCTGCTAGAAGGTCTCCCCGGAGCCTTCTCTTTTCCAGGCTGTACAGCCCCAGCTCTCTCAGCCTGTCCTCGTAGGAGAGGTGCTCCATCCCTCTAATCATCTTTGTGGCCCTCTATTGGACCCATTCCAACAGGTTCCATGTCCTTTCTCTGTTGAGGACTCCAGAGCTGGACACAGTACTCCAGGTGGGGTCTTGCGAGCACAGAGTAGAGAGGGAGAATCACCTCCTCCAGCTTTGCTGGTCATGCTTCTTTTGATGCAGCCCAGGATACGGTTGACTTTCTGGGCTGCCAGTGCTCAATGCTGGCTCATGTTGAGCTTCTCACCCACAAGCACTTCTAAGTCCTTCTCCTCAGGGCTGCTCTCCAGCCATTCTCTGCCCAACCTGTATTTGTGACTGGGATTGCCACGTCCCAGGTGGTCCTTCTGAACTTCTGCTGGTCCCTGTTTGTTTTGCTTTCTCTTGATTTCAGTCATGATCCTTTAATGTCCTACCTGATGAAACCAGTTTGGCTGAGGAAATTTCAGCCAGCTCTCAGCACCTATATTCTGGAGCTCCCAAATTTGTTTCCTTTTTATAGGCTAATAGGCTGTCATTAATAGCCAGTATGTGACAAACTTGAGCCCATTAAAAGAGGCTTTAGCATTTGATAACTGTTGCTTCCTATGAAGAAACCTGGAACAGGGGCTCTACAGCAGCAGAAATGTAGTCCCTGATGGTGCTGATACCATGATCTCTGCCTGCATCAGGCTCTTCAGGTGCTCCCTGTACCGGATTGAGAAATAACCTGTGGCATTTGTATTCTTGCCATTGGTGTTATGCTTCTATTTGCAGAGAAAGACTCAAGTGTGTCATTGTGGTCTAGTGGGACATGTCCCTGCCAATGCTGGGGGACAGGAGTTGGAACTAGATGATCTTTAAGGTCTCTTCCAACCTAAACTATGATTGTATGACTCAAAACAAAGCAGAAGCTTAAACTCACCTCTGCAAAGCTCTTGAAGTTAAGAAACTATCTTCTGAGCAAATTAACTGGTAAACACAGAATGAAGTTCTTTGTATTCCATGAAGTAACTGATCCTGCTGATCCTGGAAATCTTTCACTTACTCAAATGGCCAGGAAGAAAGTATGTCTATTATCAGCAGGGAAGAACTGCCCAAGAGAGCACTAATGTCTGCAATACTTGGATTTGGTGTTCACTATTCAAGAATTCTGTATGATCTTGGATATAGCGCTGTGATTTTTTAGTGGTGATACAGTGAAGTTGTGAAGATGGTGCTATAGAGATGGATGAAAATGAGGTACCTTCAAGCATATGTTCTGTATTATATATAGTGTGTGTGCATGTGTATAGATATACAGAGAGATGGATTATTTTTAAATAATGCATCAGAGTGGTTATGAACCGTTTATTTTTGCAAAATCTTTGATAAATCTTTCAAGTGAATTTCAGGTTGTAACTTTGTTTGGGTTTTTGCATTTATCACGTCATCCAATTCCTTTTAAACAGTGGAAAGGAAAACTGCCAAAAAGGAGAGGAAAAATAATCAACCAAACTGAATGCAAATTTAAACAACTTCAGAAAGCATGATGTTCTTTGAAAAGCATGAAGTTTTTAACCAGATTGTGTGATTAAAAATTGGGTCAATCATGTTTTTAATTAAAAATGCAGATGTTTTGGCTAGTTCTTGTTTTAGCATCAAGCATGTAAATGTGTCATTAAGAAATACTTTTAGTCTAGTAGCTGAATTTCAGAAAAGCAGCCCTTTAAGAATGCTACTTTCCTGTAATGTGTGGTGAAAATCTTGTGACTTTTTTCACTGGCACTAGTAAGGTATTTGTACCAGTGAATTCCTGGACTGGCAGGAAACACAGAAAAGGTACTTAGTTCTTGAACAGACACAGTTTAAACCTGTGGCCTTTTCCCAAATCTTTATGGATTTAAAAAAAACCACCAAAAATGTTCCCCCCAAAAATGTAAACTATAAATATTAAAATTAAAAATATTTATAGTTGGCTGCTGCTATTCCTAAGAGCCTGCTTGAGTTGAGGAGGAAGCAGGATAAGGGAAGGAATTTTGAGCAGAGATCACCAGTATTGCCAATCTTCACAAATCTGTTTTTAAGTCAGAAAAGAAGGCTTCTTCCCTCAAGGCTAAGAATGAATCACTGAAGTGGGAGGTATGGTGTCGTCCAAGGAAAGAGAGAATCTGTTCTCCTTTGCAGTTGAGCCAGCTGTTTAATGGATTAAATATTACTTTCAGATACACTGGTGTGTTGCAAAGCAAGGCAAACATCCTCAACTTGTAATGTTCTACTACATCAATCACTGTGTTGTGTGTATACATAGTTTGACTCCCCCGTAATATATACGTGATAGATGGAGCTATGATTGTGACATATCAAGCAGTCCTTTAAAACTTCTGCTTGACCAAGTGTCTCTAAGAGTTCTTCAGCTTGCATTATTCAGAAGTCAGTCCTAAATCCCTAGATCTGTTGGTGACCTCCACTTATTGAGAACAAATAATTACAGCTTTAATGTGAGCAGCAACAATGCAGATCTGTTAAAGGCAATCATGCTGTTGAATGAAACAAAATGTTGTCCAAGGCATGGCTTCTCTTACCATCTTTTCCAGGATTTGGCAATTGGTACTTTTAGTTCTAAAGTACTAATTTTGTATGTCGATGTGAAAAAAACACACTTAAAATCTTAGGATTGTCTAGGTTGGAAGGGACCGTTAAGATCATTTAGTCCAACCACCATCTAACTGATAAAAACAACCCACACTAAAGCATGTCACTAAGCACTCTGTCAACCCATCTTCCAAATACCTCCAGGGATGGTGCCTCAACCACTTCCCTGGGCAGCCCTTTCCAAGGCTTAATAACCCTTTCAGTGTCAAAATTTCTCCTGATATCCAATCTGAACCTCCCCAGGCACAACTTGAGGCCATTTCCTCTTGTCCCATCACCTGTGACTTGGGAGAAGAGACCCACTCCTGTGTCTCTACACCCTCCTTTCAGGGATTTTTAGAGAGTGAGAAGGTCTCCCTTCAGCCTCCTTTTCTCCAGGCTGAATACCCGCAGCTCCCTCAGTGTCTCCTCATAAGACTTATTCTCCTGATCCCTCACCAGCTTTGTTGCCCTTCTCTGGACCTGAATCTCAATGTCTTTTTTTGTGGTAAGGGGCCCTGATATTTCCTGATATTCTTCTGTAGGTTCTGGATTCCAGGCACATAATGTTATGTGCTATTTTCTGTTTCAATCTCCACAGTAAGAATAACTCTAAAATCAATTATAATATCTTGGTTTCACCTTAAATACCCAATAAGATCTTTAAAAACTCTAGCCAAATGCTTTTATGCAATTGGAAACCTGTACCAAAAAAAAAGGAAAAAAAAAAAAAGGGCAATTTGGAATGTATTTGTTATTAGTCTTTTTCCCTCTTGTTTGCTTAGGGTTTCTCCAAGACTTGTCTTGGACCTTGGAAGTGAAGAACATGATTTGGTAGTGTTTAGTTTTTGTTACTACTTTCCACTGTGGACTTCAGAGCTTTTGGAAGGACTGGCAATCTCATCAGCTTGATCAGTGCTTTTCTGTGGCTGCATCATTTCCCCTTTAATTCAGGGTGGAACTTCCATTTGTCTCTTCTCTAACTTTATATTTCAAATTTTCTCTTCACTTGTCCCACTGTTTCTCAAAGTGTAAACTTCAGTCTCTAAGGAAGATTGAAATTAGTAAGGATTATGAAAGCATTGAGATTGTTAAACATTCTGTAAAAGTGAAAAATGTGTTGAGAAAAGGAAAGCTTTAGTACAACTGTGTTCCCAGCATCAGCTCAGTTCTTTATTTTCACTGGCAGCCAGCTATTTCTAGGAAAGCTGAGTGGTTGCCACTAGTGCAATTTGACTCTATTCCTTGGCCAATATGTTTCTAGAAAGACAAATGAGCTAAAGCAGGATCACGTTTCTGAAGTTGAGAACAGTGGAACCTGGCTGCTTCCCTCTCCACTCCTGTCCTGGGTTAGGCTGAGATACCCTTCTGTTTCCTATGGTGTTTGCATTTATACTGCTAAAAATTGTTTCTTGATTAGAACACTTCTAGCTTAGCTTTTCTGAACTGTTAGCAAAGTGTTGCTAATCTATTCACTGCACATTCAAATTATTGAATACTTTGCTCGTTTACTTTTGCTCTTCAGAGACAGAAGACGTTGTGTTTGGGCAATGACAGACTTGGTAGCAGAGAGCTTTGTCTTTGTCTGAGCCCCCTCCCTTTCTAGTTTTGGGCTGCTCTGTAAATTTGCTCATGTGCATCTTTGTAGGTGGATTTGCCAGCAGAGGGAAGATACAGGTCTGTTGCTGTAAGCCTGCTTATCTCAGCATATTATGTATTTACATCCTGGCATGATGTCCCTGTACTTTAACTCTTGAGTATACAGACTCTAGGTACGTTTATTTTTTTTCTTCAGGCTTCTGAATTGGTTACCTAAGTTTCTCAATTAAAAAGCCTTTAAAAATCAGATAGCTTTACTTTTCAGTAAGAAGTATTTTTACTTTGCCTGCTGGTCACGACTGTTAGTATTATGTGTTTCTTAGTCTAAGATCTAAAATCTATGTAGAACAGCTGAAGTCTGCTCCCTAATTAAGTGCTTTGTTCCTAGCTGCAGTAGTGGTGAACTCATTAAAGCGAATGACATCCTATGTGAAGGTATTTAGTACTGAGGAGATTGTTGGAAAATATGGGTCAGAGAGAAGTTTCACTTGTCAGTCAATCCCAACTTTTAGAACATGAACTGACCTGCATAATATCTCTTATGCCTTCCTAAATTTATATTCAGTACCAGAACTGTATGTTCACTAGAGGCAGTAAGAGGTATTGGCCATTAAAAAGTGATATTATACTGCACTAAAAAACGTTGTAAGAGGAGCTCCAGATTTATATGGGAAAAGATAAGCATCCTTTCTTATTCACAGTACTGTAATTACAGAAAGCAATCTTTTTTTGAAACAGTTATGGAATTTCTGCTTGTTCATTTACTATCCTGACCATCTATTTGCCACTGTACTTTCTATATAATTATTATGATACAGTATACAACTGGTTGTGATTCCAAGATGGTAGTTGGTAGGCAGATACATTCTACTAAAAAAAAGCCCCTGCTTCACAAAGCTTCCTGATTCACAGATGGAAAGCAGAGGAATAGAAAAGTGCATCCTAAATTCAATATGTTTTAAAGCTCTACTTTTTTTTTTTCATCTGTTAAGAGCTCTTTTATCCAGCTCTTTAATAAATTAGCGCTGCAAAACTCTTGCAAGGAGGTCAGTGATATACTCAGAAGCTATACGGTTGAATGAGTGCTTTTGTAATTTTCATAAATACTGTTCTTAAAGGAGGACTGTTTTGAAGCCAGGCACACTGAAGCCAAAATCAGTGTGCATCAGTGATTCAAAACACTTCTCACAAATGGTCTTTCCTTTTCTGTCTCCGGCCTCCAGAATTTTCTAGGCCCATTCCATCTCCAGTCTAATTAGAGCAAATAACCATTACAATTTGATCTTTATTCTGCTGTTTTTATGGGAACAAGCTGCTTCCAGATTATTAACCTGGTATAACGGATCACAATATGGTAACGTGCCCTAGGGCTTGCATCACACTGAGCCAATTGCAATACTAAGTCATCGCAATGTCAAGTCTTGTGCAGTGATGAATAGAAATAATATGTCCTGAAAAATGTGTGTGCTTTGGATTCAGCACGAAGAATGTATATGGAAAAAAAAACCATTTTGCAGTTGCTGGAATGTTTGCATCTATCTTAAGGGGTATATACAATCTTTGTGTATGAACTGTGTAACAATTTCAAGAAAAGCAATACTGGAATTTTTTCTCAATATCCAAGCTAACGAAATGAGATTTTTGTCAGATCTAGAAATCATAGAATCATAGAATGGTTAGAGTTGGAAAGGACCTTGAAGATCATAGTGTTCCAACCCCCCTGCCATGGGCAGGGACACCTCCCACTAGACCAGGTTGCTCAAAGCCCCATCCAGCCTGGCCTTAAATACTTCTAGGGATGGGGCATCCACCACCTCCCTGGGCAGCCTGTTCCAGTGTCTCACCACCCTCACAGTAAAGAATTTTTTCCTAATATCCAATCTAAATCTCCCCTCTTCCAGTTTAAAACCATTACTCCTTGTCCTATCACTACGCTTCCTGACAAAGAGTCCCTCTCCTGCTCTCATGTAGGCTCCCTTCAGACACTGGAATGCTGCTAGGTCTCCACGGAGCCTTCTCTTTTCCAGGTTGAACAGCCTCAGGTCTCTCAGTCTGTCATCACAGGAGAGGTGCTTCATCCCTCTAATCATCTTTGTGGCCCTCTGTTGGACCCATTCTAACAGTTCTATGTCATTTCTCTGTTGAGGACTCCAGAGCTGGACACAGGACTCCAGGTGGCGTCTCACAAGTGCAGAGCAGAGGGGGAGAATCACTTCCCGTGACCTGCTGGTCACGCTTCTTTTGATGGAGCCCAGGACACGGTTGGCTTTCTGGGCTGCCAGCACACACTGCCGACTCATGTTGAGTCTCTCATGAGCACTCCCAAGTCCTTTTCCTCGGGGCTGCTCTCCAGCCATTCTCTGCCCAACCTGTATTTGTGCCTGGGATTGCCGCGTCCCAGGTGCAGGACCCTGCACTTGGTTTGGTTGAACTTCATGCCATTTGCACTAGCCCACCGCTCAAGCCTGTCCAGGTCCCTCTGGATGGCATCCCTTATTTCCTGTTCGGCTTCTCTCCAATGTCATTTCCAAGGACAGATGCAAGGGAGTCAGTGAAAATGAAAGGATAACCATTGTAGTAGACTGTAGTCACATGATACTAAAGCATTCTCAGTAATGCTGCTAAAGGAAAGCACGTAACAACTTCTGTCATTATCCTGCCAGACAACGCTGAAGATACTGTTTCCTGAGCAGTGGTTGTATATTGGAGACTTCTAGTGCTGAGGTCCAAATGCTCAGATCTGCCTGGTAATCTGAGCTTCTCACTGGCTCCTCCTCCTTCAAACAACATTTAGCAAGTATTATTTGAGTAATGTAGACTTTACCTTCACCTTCTGCCTGCCTAGATTTTTGGGTAGAACACTACTGCTACAAAGCTGGAGTAAGCCAACAACGTGCTGTCCCAGGGCACAAGCTGCCCTGTAGCACTGACATGGCCACAGGAGTCAATATCCCAACCCCTCAATTCAGTTCTACTCTTACTGGTCTTCAGAGGTCCCTTCAAACCTCAACCATTCTCTGATTTGATAACCAAGTCCTATTTTCAGAACTGGGTTTCACTTTTCTCCATGGAAAAGCACATCAAAGGAGATTATCTTTTGAAGGACAATATCTACTTGTAACAGGGATAAAACAATTTATGTATGTGTGTTTTCCTATTAGACCAGGTACTCAATAGTTTCATCAGCTTAGAAAAGCCAAAGTAGCAAATCTATGTGATATCACTGCTGAGCAGAAAAGTAGCTCATCTCTGCAGTACCCAGGCTCAGTCTTTTCCCATCTGCCATCCCATTTTGAAAGGAGATAATTAACTGTTCTCTTCCTCCCCTTGCCATGGTGGACAGGGTTGTAGGAGGGTTGTATGTCTGGCTGTTGTGCCCAACATTAAAATGAAGGAAAATGGCTTTGAGTTTATTTTATATTTTCTCCAATTAGCAATCTCCATAATGGAAAAAGGTGTTTCTGAACTGTAAGGGATAAAATCTCACAATAGCATGTGAGCATTTATTTTTTTTCCTCTGTTATGACTTTGTAGATTTCTTCACAAACTTCCTGTAAAATTCTTACTGCTTTGCACCTGGGTAATTCAAGGTCCTGTGCTGTCTGTGGCACTCAGATGCCGGGATGCTGAGGCATTTGGGGTTCATTTAAGGGTCTGAAGTCCTGGGCTGTTAGCTTTCCTCTTTATTTCTCACCTTTGCTTAAAAGGATCAGTCTTTGAAAAATACTGGGTCATCAGCAGTTTTCAGGAGTTCGGAGTCTGATTAGTGTTGATTTGAGTTTCTTTTATATAAGGTAAGTACATCCGGGCATAGATATAGTAATGCTCATGTCTTTTGAGTATAATGGAATTGTAAGCTTGGTGCATAATATAATGGTATGAAGGCAGGGTCTTATGATAAGGGACTGCAACAAGTGATAGGAGGAAAAAAAGCTTAGAAAATATGCCGGAAGAAAATATGGCTGATAAGTAACATGAAGTAGATCTAGCATTGAGAGAAAATGTTCTGAAATGTTATACTGAGACAGCCTATTTCAAAAGACTGTAATCCCTTGAGGTGGAGTTAATATAAGGCAGAGTATAAAAACTCTTCTTTAATATTGTATCTGGGAAACCAAAACGCAGAAACTGCATCATTGGCTCAGAGCTGAGTTAGACCTTGACCTTTGTGTGAGCTCTGCCTGGCTGTAGGTGTCCAGGACTCGTTTCCTCTTCAGCATTGTCTACGAATGGAAAAGATCCTGCTGGGCTTAGCCTGTGCTCAAGCTTGTCCAGGGGAGGGCTGAGTGGAATGATGAGGCAGCTGCCGCACACATGTCCAGCATGTGTCTAGGTGCTCTTAGTGGTTCCTAGTCCCCTGAAATCTATTTGCTAAGCAACAGGGCTGTCGCTTGTGTTCTTCATAACTCTTGTTTGCCCTAGGACACTGGGAAAATGTTGGAGACATCTCATTTAGGCAGTACTTTTTGTGAGTCTGTGTTTGTGTCATTCTTTCCTGTGGGCGTAAATAGTCTCCAGGTGGTTTTGGTGCCGCAGTCACATGAAGGGAGCAGTTAGCAAATAGGAAAAGCCTGTAGCTTCACGGCTGGGGCAAGTAGGTCCAGAGTGTCTTCAGGTGTGGAAAGAGACTAAGAGTAACAGCATTCCTCTAGCCTAAGATCTGTGTGGAGTCTATTTTCTAACCTGTGGGCATCGAGCCTTCTGTGATGACTTTTGTCTCAAACTTTTCAATTTAAATCAGTCCTGTACATGTGTCTCCATCTGGGCCTGTAGCACCTGTTATGCACCTAACAGATAAAGCACAGCCTATTTACACTTCTTGCCTCTCTTTCTTACCCTCTGTGTTACTGTCCTCCTTAGCTCTTTATTAGAAGTGTTGATGTACATAGACAATTGCTATTTGGTTGCTAGTGCTTGGAAGAGTAGAGTATGTTGGCTCACTGAAAGCTGTAGGACCTGGTCTGCTGTGGGGATTACCTGTGCTGTCTGTGAATGGGAGTGTTCTCTAGACCTTGCAGATCTTCTAATTTCTTGGAAGCTATGAGTCACAAAGTTCAGGGATTCAGCAACTGCTCCCATGTTCCAGTGGGCTCTTAGCTGAGCTCAGCAATAACCCAGTCCTAATTTGCTGCTATTAGGTCCGTTTAGTCAATTTGATTTTTCCTAGGAAGCTTTGGCTTCCTTGAAAAATCCCTATTTCCAAGGGCTTTTTCAGCTTTTTATGCAGTAATTGTAAATCTCTTGTAAGTCAGTGAGAAAAGAGTTCAGTCTGAAAACAGATATTATATCTCTATTGGGGTGACTTTGCTGTCCTCTTCAAAGCACTCCATTGGCATTTGTCTTGCTTTAATAGCTCCCATGGGCTCCAGAGAGACAGACACCCTAGGCTGGGATGCTGGTTATTGCTTGGCAGTGGCATTGCAACACTGCAGAACTCGAATTCTATGGGAGCACTGTTCAACAGGAACTAAACATTTGATAAAAACCTAATTCAAATGGAGAGGTGAAAATATTGTGTCCTCGTGATCAGTAGTACTTTGAGCAGTAGTAAGTCAAGAGCTACTTACAAAGTTGCTGTTTTGTCTGAGCAATGGTGGCAGGATTTGTCTTTAACAAGTAGATGTTGAATAACTGATATAGTAGGAAAATGCACATTGTTTATAGCCTTATACTATCTGAAATAAGAGAATTATCAAAAAAAAGTTTAAAAAAAAATTGCACATAGTTTTGCACTCTGTGGGAAATGAGCTTGCATATTCAGCATATTCAGTCTTGAGTTTCTGAATGCTTAAACTTGAACTGTAGGAAACAGGCAAAGAGAATTTTATTCTTAAATTCTGAATCCTATTTAAATTCCTCACTTGCCATTGATTGTGGATGAAGTATTTTGTTGAATTTGGCTTCAATCACAGAAATATATTTTTTCCTCCTTTTTTTTTTTTCCCTCCCTCCCCCCCCCCTCCGCCCCTGCACATCTTAAAGAAAATGATTCTGATCATGAAAGTGTTTGGTAACAGTGTGGTCTTCCTGACTGGTGAAGTTCCCTCAAAGTTGGTAGAGTGCCACAGTACATTTTTGGTTTTCAGCTGGTAAAGGTCTGGGCCTTGTGGTCATCTTTGTACAAAATGGGAGCGGTCAGCAGTACTTCAGCTTAAAATTTCTGTGAAGCACACAACTGTGTACTCTTTCAGCAGAATTCAGTAGCTTCTGTATTGGGTGGACACATATTGTTGAGTTCTTCCACTTTTAAACACTGTTTTAGGGTACATGCATCTGAACAACATTATTGGCACCATGGAACAGTGCACATATAAATTGCAATACTCATATTAATTGTGCAGAGACATAGACATTCTGATTTTTTAACTATGTGAAACTTCAGTGAAATAAAACCACCTTGTAAATTAAGCTGAAAACTGAATAAGCAAAGGTGGAAAAGGTTTCTTTTTCTTATGACTGTCTTTCTGAGAGAATGGAGAGGTAATGGACAAATGAGATTTTAACAAGGCTGACGGTGAAATATTTTTTCTTAAAACAAGGGCAAACAGAACTTTCGTACTACCATTATAAAAAGGGAAAACAAAAAAAAAAGAGGTAGTGACAATGGCATTTTTCCCTAAAATGCTGGTGGTTTCCCCTGCTCATAGCAGGGGAAAAAAAATTTAAAGGTAGGATTTGGAAAATGCTTCTGTCTGTTTTTGCTTTCTTATTTTCTATAAAGCCAGTAAGAGTTTTCTATGCAGTCTCTTGCAAGGTGTCATCATTTCTGTCTCTCTAGGAGTTTAGATTTCTTTCTCTGTGCTCCCATTCTGCTGTGCCTGCAGATGTGCCCTGCAGGAAGAATTGCGTTACATGGCTGCCGTGCAGCTGGGACTTTCTGCAGGTTTTCCTTTTTAAGGCTTCCCTCATCACACCCAGTGACCGAGGCAGCAAATAAATCTTGCTGGTTGCATACTGTAGAGAGCGCAGGACATTTGGGGGTGGGGAAGGAATTACTGTTTGTGCCCCGTGGAAGCCAGATTATTTCATGAGCCCCAGCACTGCTCAGTTCTGTACACATTTCAGTGATCTTACTGACATCTCAGAATTTATCCTTGGGAATACTGCTATGTAGTGGGAGGAAAATTAGATGCTGTTAGCAAACTGATAATTGAAAGTAATAAAAGCCTTAAGCAAATGCATAAAACTCTTCCCAATCATGGTATTTATGCCCCCAAACTGTTATAGAGATATTTATAGGTTCAATGGAAATACAAAACATATGGTATCTTTATCCGGAAATACTCTTTCAATTATACCCTGCATGGATGTCATAAACATCTCTCTTTCATCTAAAAATTCTTCAGTACATTAGGTAAGAAGCATCATTCCATTTTGTAGGGGAATGTGGTAAACAAACATCTTGTTCTAACAGATGTTGAAGTGTGTTTTACAGATTTCAGTCAGCAAAAGGAATATTCTATAAGTTTTGGTTCTGGCAGCTCAAAGTAGTGCAGCTGAGGGGCCACACATCTTGTATTTTGCTTTTTTATTTGTTATATTAGAAATTGTGTAGGATCAGCAGATTTTTTTCCTGATTTTCATCTGTTAAAGTGTCATAATCTGCTGGGGGATTTTTCTTTTTTTTTCTTTTTTTTTCTTCTTCTTTTTTTTTTTTTTTGTTTTGTTTGTTTTTGTTTTTGTTTTGTTGGTTTTGTTTTTTTCCCAATGTGCCAGGACTCTCCTGCTTTGTAAATTTAACAGGGTCATTACTAAGTCCTTCCTCTAATATATCTGTATAAGGAATTTTTGAGAGCACCTTTGCCGGTGTGTTAGTCTATGGAAATTGTGCTTATGGGAACTGGAATAGCATTTCCATAAAAAAGGCCATTGTTTTTTTTAAAGCAGCCCAGCATCAACTGGGCAAGTCCCTTTGAGAATGTTCAACTGAAGTTTGGCCAAAGCCTAGCAGAAAGAAAGAGGCTCTAGGGCGAGGGTAAAGTCAAAGGCAGTTTTATGCTTTATCTTGAATTTGAGAGGAGCCTGGTCCTGACCAGTGCAAGTTTTGCCTCTGTCTCTCCTGAGAGAGGGATATTAGCACTGTCTCAGGTCTGTCACTTGGTTGGCAGTGGGGAATATTGTGCTGAGGTCGTTGTTTTCTGAGGTACAATTCATAAGCCTTGTGCTAGTTTTCTGTATGGGTGGAGAGGGAAGCAGACCTGGATTTTTTTTATTACTTTTTTATTTTTAAAAGCATTGGTAATGGGAAATACTACCTTGTCCGAGGCCTTGTGCCTGCAAGAGTTCCCTGGAGATCAGTTTATCTCTGTCTCTATCTTGATCTTGCAGGAGCTGAATTGTAATGCAATGCACACACTGTGTTTGAGCTGTTTAGTGGAAGCCTTAATATTACAGCTCTAGGCTGGACTAGGTATTTTTGCTGAGTCCCTTAACCACATTGCTGTCAACTTTGTTCCAGATATTGCCATTTCTTAAGAAAAGATCCCTTCCAGCCTCACTTGCTATGTCTGCAGCTCGATTAAATTAGCCTCTGTTTTGGTATATCACCTTTCCTGTGCAAAAGTGAGTCTGTAAGACATATCTCACGTTAAATTTAAATCACTGCTATCTGTTATCATGTCTCCAAACTCCATTGGACTTGCTGATTGCAGTTACTTGGAAATCTTGGGCGTGTGTATTGCAATCTTCAGGGTGTATTTATCTTTGCCTAAGAGTATGTAGGAGGATGTCAACCCACAGGATGGATAGTGAAAGATGCTTTGGTATTTGCCCCAGGCTTTAAAGCCCTTTTATAAAACTTTCCTTCCCAAATCTACTTTTTTCAGTTTTAGTGCTACCAATCCCCCATCTGTTTAGTGGTTTATCTTGCAATATTCATAGAACACCTCCTATTCTGGGATCTGTGAAGTTAGAAGCCCTCCCTTCAAATTCTTCTTCAGGATCCCTGCTGCCTATAATGGCTGCATATGGTTAAAGTGAGTATCACAAGGTGTAATTTTCTTCCTTAGCTCTTTCTCTTATTTCAGTTTATTGTATAACATGCTTAAGAGCTGTTGTGTTTATGCAAAGTCTCTGGCATTTTGGTGGTTTTTTTTTTGAAACTGCAGTACTGTAAATTGGTACCCTAGTGAAAAATACAATTCTTATTTTCTTGACTTTTTTCTTGAAAGGAAAGTGGAATTTATTGGAAAGTCTCATGGGTGTGTCTTCACAGCTACATCTCAAGTGCAGTTCATCTTGCTGCTCCCATTCAAGATGGATACTCAGAGTCTTTTGGCATGGTTACTTCTGTTTATTCAAAACGCAAACCACAGAGAAACAATATAATTGACTAGGAAAATATGTTCTCTTAAAGTCAGGGAACACTAGAGGAGCTAATTTTCCTGATTTTCTCTGACACACACATCACTGATTGTTGGATATAAATTATTCAGATGTTAAAAAGATCACAGTTGTACATGTGAAAGGAGTTTGTAGCAATAATCACAACAAACCAATGTTGCTAAATTACTGAAACAAATTATTCATGTCATCATCCTGCAATTTTTTCTCTTTGACCTTTAAGCTTTGGCATATACTTTTCTGTCAAGTGCTGCGGTAGGAGGGGGAGCCAGGTTAATCGTGGCTGAGGGTTCTCTCTGTTAAGGCTGCAGAGCAGCGCGGTGAGCAGGCAGTAGCAGCAGGGCTTATGGCTCCCCATTAACCTGTGCATGAGTGATTTTTCCAATTTTCCATGGCCATGGCTTTAAAAGCATTTGAAGTGACTTTGGGAAAAGGTAATGGTTGAACTCATGAAGTCATGCAGTCAAAACACACCAGAGTGAAAAGGAAGAGTATTAGGGGTTGCTTGTGAGATTATAAATTGATGTAGGTATAGAGTGGTGACAAGCATGTGGCTGGTTGGCCTGTGGTACTGTTTGCAGCCTTGCCTGTGGAACTGATATGCTTGGGAGAATGTCTCTTACAAAGCTGTAAGGCACTCTCAGACCTTCTCTCCCATCTCCCCGCTCCATGTTTTATGGACTATGCAGAGGAGACTGTGGACTCTGGAAGGAGAAGGAAATGTTGATGGCAGAGCTCTGCTTCTGAGCAGGTAGACTGAGGGTCCTGTAAATATTTTGGGGTACGCTTAGAACTTAATAATGCATGGGATAAAAGTCAAATTTTCTTCTAGTTTGCTCACTGGGAAGAATAAAATTGTCCTTGTTACAGTCAAGAGCCCGCTTTCCTCATTTATGCTTACCAAGGCCCTACTGCTAAGTACCAACATGTTATTTGACTTTTTCAGGGTGAAAAAGTCCCCCACAGAGACAGTTTTGTGGAACTGATGTTGATGGGTGCAGCTTCAGCATTTCACCTTTTCTGTGTGAATTAGTGTTACAGAAAAATGGGGAAGGGCATTGCTGCTGCTACTTCCAACCGTGCTGTGTTTTCATAAAGCTCATCCAGCCAATGACTTCTTAGAGGCTGTGCAGCAAGCAGGTGCTACCTGAAAAGGCCTGATGGGATTCTCTTCCAACATTTTGATAAATTAGTGTTGTCTTGGGAGAGGTGAAACCCCATTGGGAAGCCTGTGAACTTCTAAGATTTTTATTCGCCTTACGAATAGCTAAATACAAACATAATCTCATTAGTGTGAATATCCACCTTAATGTAAAGCAGCAAATTACTAAGTCAGGTAGATTCTGATTTTGATTTGGAGAAAGCAAAAGCTTTATACATGAACAAACTGGAGGAACAACACAGTGCTAAGCATCAAAATAACAGCTCCCCTTCCTTTTAAAGAGAACTTTTTGCATTATGTTAATAGACAAGCAGGATACCCCTGTTAGGCCCTGGCATAAGCTATTATCTAAGGTCACCTGCCATGTCTTCTAGAGGTGTTGCAGAATGGTGTAAACATTTCTGGGAAAGAGAGAGAATGTCTTCAGGTGTCAACACTTGAAAATGCACTGTGGTTTCAACATCTACAGCCTGGTCACTAGATAAGACAGCTCTTCTTCTCTGCAAGAAAGCATCCAGTGCTGCACTTATCTATGGAATAGAACAGGCTAGCATCACTCCGAATAACAGCAATGTGTGGTCCTTGTTATAAAAACATCTCTGTGAAAAATCTTTTATTCTTGACAGTCTCCATTAAGTTGTTCCTGTGCTGTAAGAACATGAAATTTTGCCTTGGAATCCCATGGCATCCTTTTGGTCAGTTATAAGTGAATAATGCAGCTATCTCATGGGTGTACAGCATCTGTTCTGGGCTGCTGAACTAAGCAGCTAACAAAGCTGTGAGAGCAAATCCGTCCCTGCTCTAATTCCAAAACCTGTAGTGGTATTGCACCAAGTATTGATTTGGCCTGTTTTAATCTAAGAGCATAACTCCTGCCAAAATTGGAAGATAAGCATGACAACCATTACACTGATTTATCAAAGTAAAAAGGGATTTGCATTAAGAATTTTGGAATTTAATATAGTGCATAAATGGCATTTCCATCAGCGAAAATGAGAAGGTTGATTTATAAAAGATAACTCCAATAATTTCTGAATTTCCATATTAATAGGAAAGTGGTACTTCCATTTGTGCTATTATCCCCGTATGTGCCATCTTCTTATAAATATGGAAATTTGGTAATTATCTGTAGAACTACTTTATTTTCAGATTATACCATAGAACTTAATGAATGGATTTTTTATTTTTTGTACTATCATATTTTTGGAAGTGTTTTATTCGGCTGGGTAGGTTTACAGTATTGAACAGTCAATTCTGTTTAGCCATGTTTGATAGTGTATCTAAAACTAGATGGCTTCTAACTAGTTAATTTTCCTTTAACCAAAAGCACCCACTTAGATTATATGCTATTAGTTTGTTACCTTCTCTGTTTTAGGATTTTTGAGGACAATGTTCTGAATAGGAACTTGCAAAAGATACATTGCTCGTGGACAAGGAATTAACGCAAACAATATTGACAGTAATCCTGGGGTAAAATGATACCTCAGCTCCATTATGTGGAGTTGATGGGGTACATATTAACACCTTCATACATGCTAGAGATAATGCAGGAATGTAGTGGTGTTAGCAGTATGTAAGGACTAAAGCTGCAAATATTACGAAGAACACATTAATACTTGATGGATAATACGGTATCTTGAAAAAGAAGTAGTGCATGGGGTTGAAGTGGTTTAGAAGGAAAACTCTACAGCCAGGGGTTTGATTACACTCAGTCAATATCATCACACTGCTTCACTGCTTTTAAACTGTGAGCAGTCCTAATACCAGAGTAGAGTCTTAATATCCGTAGTTTCAGGACTATTAGGCTGGAGAGGCTCAGCTATTTTACAGTGCCACATGTCTCCTTTGAGTCAATTCTTTTTTTGAGTACTGATGCAATAAAAAGGAAGATGAAAGCTATGGATATGGGACACTTCTAATGGAAAAGCCAACATTTTTCCCCCTATTATAACAGGCATCACAGCAGATATCCGTTGATGGGGATTTCCACAATGAAGTTCTGAACCAAGTCAGCCAGTGAAAATTGGTCGTATGGAGGTTCTTATTCCTGCAAAGGTGCCTACACCTTAGGAGTCATGGTTCTGTGCCTCAAGTTGTGTATCTAGGAGCTTTTATATTGAGAAGTTAAAACTTCCTCCCAGATACCCTATTCTGATTGCTTTTCTAAGCACAGTGTTCAGTTTGGGGGGAAATAAATTTTAGAGGGAAGCACTGTTTCCCAGGAGAAGTCTTTTCCCCAGGAGCAAAATGCCTTACAAAAACTTGGCTTTGAGTGGTGCTTTCAAATGAGGTTTGCATTCTGTGATGTTAACTGGAAGTTAAATGCTTTGTGCTACCCTATATTTATGTGAATGATTAGGAATCTGTGTATCACAGAATTGTTTCGCTTGAAAAGTGGATGTGTACGAGGGTACTGCGTGCCTTTCTCTCCATCTTAATAGTGAGAGATTTATGTTGAGGTCCCCGTGCACTTTTCTTTTTGCAAGTATTGCTGAGAGGTTAAGTGACAGTCCGTTTCATATTATGCCTGCGTTGTGTGTGAATTAGCAGGAGAGCTGAGGCACTGAGTTTAGTATGCCTTGTTGAAAATTTGAAGCAAGTATCTTAACACACTTGATGGGGGGTGGAGAGGAATAACCTGTGCTTTTGTGAATTTATTGCATGAAGAAAAGAGTTGGTGTACAGATATGGAGAGCAGAGTATGGATAAGCTGTGACTAGAGTGGCCTTCGTGGCAGTAAACACATAGATTGTCAGATGTAACCTCAGTGTTAACAAGGAAAATAGTTTAGAATAGGAACTGACATCTCTAAGTATATGAATGTAATGATTGTCCACAGTTAATTATCTAAGTGTTGATTTTTTTCCTGAATGAAAATGGTACTAGTCTGAATGTTGTGAAGATCTGGCTTTCTCAGTATTTTCTTTCTGCACCACCTGCAAGATGTACACTTCGGCTTTCTGTCCTTGTGTAGTTGAAAAATCACATGCTCTATGAGCTGTGAATACCATTGTGGGATGAAGCCACATTTGTAATGTCAAGGACTGAAGCTATGCTCATTTACAGCACTAGGCACTCTGATCATCAAAATGATTTCATCAGCCTTACTTCAGAAAACAAATGATGTTTGATTTAGCTGGGCAAAGTGATATTTCACAACTGGCTTCAGCAATCTTTTCTGTAGCTTGACAGTTGGTCTGCAACAGATGAAACAGAGTAAACAGTCCATCATAACTGAAGCTGGAGGCAGGGACCTTGAAGCATGGCTTGAATATGCTTCTGATACATATGGAAGTAACAAAATTAAAAACAAAAATTAATGCTTCTGTGGCCTTCCTGTTAAAATGTTAACTCAGTCTTGAGTACTAGAAAATCAGGATCCTAGATGAAATAGTGCTTACAAAATTCTCTTGGATTTGAATAGCTGCAGCTGATGCCCAGTTACATTTTCAAGGAATCTCTCATCCTTTGAAGCTCAGCCATGTTTGTAACTGTAAGTTAATACTGCCTATGAACCTGAATAACAGTCCTTGATAGTGATTTTTTCTATCCTGTTCAATTGTCTTTTATTTGGGACATCTTCTCTGAGGAGCTGAGTGTCTCAGCTGTGAGGCAGATCTTTTAGTCTGATGTAAATAGAAAGAGCAAGTAAATGGGGAAGATGGGAGGATTGTTGAATGCATTTAGTTTATTAATGTGTTGTCCACTACCATGCACTATTGCTTTTCACTGCCCCCCTCTGGAGATAACAATGTTTTTTGACTTTGAGTTTATGAAGTTCAGTTCTGTTTTTTTAACAGCTGCTCAGTCTACAGACTTGGCCTCTAACAACTGGCTCTTCAAGAAGTGCTTTGCACATTTCTTCTATTTTTATTGTGCAGCCGAAGAGTCTGTCTGCAGACTGATGACTCTACCTGAACATGATTTCTGAGTGCTTGTGGTGCTACTTTGGCTAAATAGTAAATTTTTCCTGCAAGCCAGCATTCACAACTAGTTAGTATGTTGGTTTCCTTCTTGGACTCCACATTGAGATGATTGCACGGTGTGGGTTGAAGGCAGTGAGCTGTGAGTTCTAGCTCTAAGAGCTTTTCCAGCTGGGCAAGTCTCTGACGTCTTAGGCTGAGCAAAAAGAACATTCACTAATTACCTGGCAGCTTTAATTTTCTCACTGGTTTTAGTGACGTTCACATACTGCTACTCTGCTCAGTCATTCAGTGAGCTATTGGACATTTTGGGCTGGGGAGTTCCTTTCCTTTGGGAATGATTAAATGTAGCCATTTGGAAGGAGACAGGAAAGACTAAAGCAGCACTCTGGGGTCTCTTGCACCCTGGATAAATAAAATGGTATTCAAACGGACTACTCCAGGCTCTCAAACTCTGACTGCCCCTCTTCTGAAGATAACTTTTAAGCTGGTAACAGGGCAGCGGGCCCCAGTTCACAGTCTGTGTAGCTCTGGCTTCCCCTAAAGCTGTGCTGCCTATCAACATGTGAGGCTGGGGCTCCAGGGGTAAGTCTGCACTGCTCGGCTTAGAGACAGGGCCCGTTGGTGGCTCTGTGCCAAAGCTGGTGTTGCTGTGCTGCTCCTGGTGGTAGGAATCTCATGCAAAATTAGCTTGTGTCTCTGCAGTCTGTCCTGCAAAGTCACAAGATGGGAAAGGCATCCAGGGAATTGCTTGAGAAAAGGAAAGGTGAAGGGCAGCAGTTGTTTAAGCATGCCGTTTCAACACCTCTGTTGATGGAAATTGGCTGTATCTGCAGAATTTATTACAATCAAGCCTTTTTGTGCCAGCTGAGAATCTGATCTGCTACACCTGTGTTGATTTTCATCTTCAATTCAAATTAAAGAAAACATAGAAAAAGGGAAAATTTCCTCCTTATTGCCAGTGATTCCATACACTTTTTGTTTCTTGCCAAAGACCTGGAAAAGGTTGCAGTAGGATACATACACTTCAACTGAACATGGGATTCTTTTGCTTTGTCATGCTGGCCTTGCTGTAGCTACAAAGCTTTCTGCTTTTGTCCTCACGTCTCTGGATTTATACTGGCTCCTGCTAATGAGACTTAAAAGGAATAAGAACTGACCTCAAATTAAAACTCAGCTGTTCCTGCAGAGCCATCCAAACTGTTTATATTATTGATCAGTTAAGCCCCATGAATTCTTCAAGTCAATCAATGATGTGAACTGACAAATTAAATTATTACAGTGAAAACCCTGCTGTGTTAACTTAATTTATGTTTCTTGGTCTCAAAACAGATTTTTATCGGTGCAGGTTTTTTTTTTGTTTTTTTTTTTCCTTTTTAAGACTGCAGTGAAAATGTTCTTTTTGAAAAATGGTGTTTCTTGTGAGGATACATCACATCAAGCCAGTTGTCCAGTGGAACTAGAAATAGCACTGTGTTTATTTTAAATTCAATAATATAGGCATCTGGAGCTGTAAAAGCTTTTTACACATTGTGTGGCCCTGGGAAGATAAAGACAACTTGTTTTTGTTTTGTATTGTATTACCTCACCTGACTCAAGGTATTTAGTTTAGGGGCATCATTCGATTATGTGAATGATAAATTGAAGAGGAAAGCCACATATGGAAGGGGAACAAAGTGAAGCTTGTAGATTCTGATGGTTACGGACCTGGGAAAGAAGAGGGGAAAATATCTTCTGCAGTGCTGCAGTCAGGTCTCTGTTCCTTGCAAAGAATAACAGGGCTCAAAGCAATGGAAATAATGCTGGAAACCTGTGCCTGGCCATGCAGACCTGAAGTGTGTGACACAGTTGTGAATTCATAAAGAAACAGAGGTTTGATGCCACAGCAATGAAGCTGGATGGCAACCTGAGGAGGGGGGCGAAAAAAGACTTTGTCTCTTTACTGTATAGTCCTATAAACCCTCAAGTGAGATAGCTTAAGAAAAAATTCTGCTGCCTTACAGAAAAGGAGGAAAAACTCATTTTGGCAGGCTTCCTTTACATATAGTTTGCCCAACTGCATTACTGTATAATGTCTTCCTGCTGTTGTGTTTCGTTTCTTGAACAAAGAAATGACTTTTAAATTGTGCCTGTGAATGTATTTATAGGGAACAAGTGTTAAAAATAGCAATAGAAAAAACTCTAAACTGATAGTGGATTCTGGGCATTGGACTTACTCCTTTTGGATGAGGACATCCATGACAATTGCTTTCCTTGCCACCCCTACATGCGGACTTAGCAGCAATAATCTGGGGTTCTGGGCTGGATATTAGTGTTTTGGGCTTGCTGGTCCAGGGTACACTGGAGGTAGAGGGGATTCCAGCTATTCCAAAGACTAAACAATCATCTATTGAATGATTAATAATGCAGCAGAATGAGGTGCTTCAGCCATTAGTAGTTGTGACTGACCGGTTGCACTCCTCATTCTGTTTTAGTTTCACTAATGTCATACTAATGAGGTTTTTATCAAATGAAAGAGATCTGTAACTTCATATTTAATTACTTCAATTTTGTTGTCTTGGTAGATGATCTTTCCCAAAATGCTAGTATGTAAAATTTGTCAATGGGCAAGAGTTTTAAGTTAAGATCTGATTCAGTGACACTGATTTGCAAGAACCCTGGGGATTAAATCCTGTTTTTTCACTTCAAGAAAAATGAAGATCCTTAAGTTTTCAAGGGCATTGTCTTGCACTGTGATCAGCATCCTTACAGTCCCCTTCACATGCATCTTTGTAGGTAAAGTGTCCAGCCCTTCAACAGCAAATGTTGCTAAGGGGGAAGAAGCCTCCAGTACCAGCAGCAAACTCATACAGTCTATCAGCAGTGATGCTTGAATATTCTGTCCAAATATCCAAGTCTTTTAAGAAAGGAGATACTTTCCTATTGCAGTCTTCCCATTGTATGCACCTTATTTTCTTGCGGTTTTTTTCTACCTCACTTGTCCTCCTTAACAAACAGGGACTTATTCCACTAGACCAGGTTACTCAGTGCTGGCAATACTTATACTCTATGTATTTTTAGATTTTGTTGTTGTTTGTTTGTTTTTTGGTTTTTTTTTTAATCAAATGGTCAAAAAGTTCTGCTCTGATTTTTCCCTCTGCAGTCTTGAAGATAGTACTGTATTCATTTTTTGAAAGAAAATTTATCTGTAGTGGTGATTTTTTTTCTTGACTGCAGTGCATCCATAGGGCCTTAGGCTGTTTAAGCAAAGGTATAAAACAGGGCAGCATGAGCAGTGGGGAAAAAATGGAGCTAAGGTCTTGACGTGATTCATTGCAGTGAGGTGCTGTAATATTTTAGGCCAGTCAGATGCCTCATGTACTGAAAATGTCCCTGTGATGCCATGGTACTCCATAGGACAAGATGAAGACAGACTGGGGATGTTGGAAAGGATGTGTGTCAGCATCTCCCAATCTCCTGAGTCTGGCCTCTATGGGAGGGGCAGGAGGGCGTTTGTGCACCAAGGGCAGTGTGCCTATGTATTTGTATTTTTTTCTTTAACTAAGCAAGACTTCCTACAGAGGCATCGTAGTGTGTATAGGGACAACTTTCAGTGCAACCCTGTAACATAGCAGAATGAACAAACCTATCACAGTTAATAGTGAGTCATTGGCACTAAATTTAGAGCACTTATTTTACTGCTTCTGGCTGATGCTGAGCTAAGTTTGGAAGACAGAATAGACAATCCCAGCTCTTACCTAAAAAGAGTACAGACTCATGTTATCTGAACCACCATGTGCCTGTTTTGTTCAGAAACTGGCTTTTGTGTCATCCTAGTTCAGTTTCCTTCTTGCTCCAATCATTTAACAGAGATTCAGTGAATAGTACATATCACAGGCTGGGAGACACCCGCTTGATGTTACTGCTTTTGAGTCATTGGCAGCAACTACTCTTCTCTCCTCCTTTCAGGAATTTTAACCCACCCTTCCACTTCCCAAGTCACTGAGGTAAAGATTTCAGGAAGCATTTGCCTGACTGGGTACCTCACTGAGTCTGGGTTTTGCTTCCATCTTTTCATGTTCTGGGTGCTAAACTCACAGACAGCTTGGGAAGGACTCTTCATCAGGGAGTGTAGCCATAGGACAAGGGGGAACAGTTTTAAATTGAAAGAGGGGAGATTTTAGGAAGAAATTCTTTGCTGTGAGGGTGGTGAGACCCTGGAACAGGTTGCCCAGAGAAGCCGTGGCTGCCCCATCCCTGGAAGTCTTGAAGGCCAGGCTGGATGGGGCTTTGAGCAACCTGATCTGGGGGGAGGTGTCCCTGCCCAGGGCTAGGGGGTTTGGAACAGGATGATCTTTAAGGTTCCTTCCAACTCTAACCCTTCTACGATTCTGTTGTTTCAAAAATAAGCTTTCCTTCCACATGCTGCTCTCATCCCAGTTGCATCCAGATACCTTCATGTTTTGGATATTGTCTCTAGCCCTGTCAGCCAACCCTCATACTGGGCCTCACTAAGCCCTAATGAAACTGAGAGTGGTCTAGCCATGGGGGAACTGAGTCCTATGGCAGTAAACATGCTGTGAAGTAAAGATGCTTTATTCTGCTTTTTAATACTTTCTGTGAACATGGCCTTTAGTAACTGCAGGTCTCAGTTGAGAAGGAAGTACCTTTTGCCTCTCAGGTTCTTTGTATATGGCAGCAACTATGAAAATTCACTTTTGTAGCAGGTGTACTAGAACACCTAACAATGTCTTAGCTACCTTAGACTTAGAGGTACCTCAGGCATCAAACCACAGAATTGATAGGACAAGCTGCTCAGTGGGTACCACTGCTTTTTCCGTGATCTGTTACTTTCCTGTGCAGAGAGGATATTTGACAAAGGTTCTGCTATGCAGTTATCCTGTTTTCATAAGTATTCCCATTTTGAAACAAATGGTAACTGATTAAACTGAAAAACTAAATCAACTCAAAACGTGTGCTCCTGCTTCTTCATTGCCTACTTTAACTAAAGTTGGTCCCAAGCATTCTGGAAAAGGCCTACAATCTCCTGTATAAACCATACCTTCCAAGAAATAGTGGGTTGGTTTGATTTCTCTGAGCACACTTAATTGATTAAAAGTTGTGTCTTTAAAAAAAAAAAAAAAAGTCAAGAAAAGAGTGAGACTGTGCAGCAGACTCCCTGTGAGCTGACAGAACCCATTTGTGTTGGGGCTTGCAGGGAGCATTTATGTTGATGAAAGGTAGAACACCATTGCTTACTTCGGTCTCACTTGTCATCGCTGCATCATATCTTTTCTCTTTGAAGATTTCCTTGAAAAAAATTTTTCCTCTGACTTTCCAAAGGGTCACTGCTAGATAATGTTTTGAGACTTCCCTGCTGTGACAACTGCCTTTAACAGACCTTTCAGAAAACTGAAAGAACAAATGAGCTTGTAAAGAGCATGTTTTAACTGCTTCCTTTGAAAAGTTTTTAAATGTTGCATTTAGTGCTTAGCTCCCTAAGGTCGAATTTTCTTTCTTTTCCTTTGGAAAAAAAAATGGACTAAATAAGGAGAACAGGCTATATAAAACTGGATACAGGTCTTTGCCAGTGTTCATTTGATGGCACAAATCCCACGTGGATGTATAAATGCTTCCCACCAACAGTTTCCTCTCTCTTAAGTCAAGCATTTGTCATTAAGCTTTCTCACCAGTTCCTGCTGCCCTTATATTACTTGTGCTGAGAGCACTCGATAGCCTGATCTCTAGGCATTAAATTCCAGGTATTTCTATATCTTTTTCCAGAGGCTTCTGCCATCTTAGAGAAATGTCAGTTCAGTTATACCTTCTACCAGCTCCTATCTATCCATCCTTGGTGGGTGATTATAAGATTGTTTCCCATGATATCCTTCCTAGTGACATTTTATGTTCATACTATTTTCCCCAAATGAGTTTGCTGTATGCTAAATTTCATGGTAGAATGGATCTCTGCAGCTGAACTGGTACATTAAGCAGGGAAAGTGGTGTGTTATAAGGAAAATGCTTTTAGGCACACTCCTAACAGATGATTTTAACTGGTGTTATGACTGAGTGCTGCTGTCTTTCTGCTCACAATTTACAATACAAATGTCATTTGGTCCTGCAATGCTTAAGCACATAGGAAGGAGACAACTAATTTGCATTAGCAATCTTAGAAAAGCCACCTTTGTAATTAAGTGCAAACTCTGATTCAATCTGCTGCCAGTATATTATGCCACTTTGATAAACTTTCATTTCATTATTGAAAGTCAGGATTCCCTTATTAAACTTTTCTATTAAAACATGATGTGAAGAAGCTTCCAAAATCCACATTGCTTCTGCTCTGTCACTTTTAGTCTAACATAATGTAAATAGACAAATAAGATATCCCATTGTGTTAGCCTAAGGATGTTAAACATGCCCTTGAAACCAAAGACAAAATAAAACATAATTAAAAATCTTATAGCAAGGCAGCCCTGTGGCCCAGCTTCCATTCCTGGTAATGTGAAGCAAGGTGTTGAAGACTTAAGGGCTATTAGGAGGCTGAGAGCATCTTTAGCAAACAGCCTATGGGTATAATACATTCCTGGGCTGTGAGCTGGGCTTAGCTCGCAGTGAGTCTAATAGAGAGCAAATCTCTCTCTACAGCTGAGCAGGTTGCTATCAGCCATAACCTTGAGACGGGACTGCAGCATGTTAGATGGCCTAGGAGGCTTTATCCTAAGGCTTTCTGTATCTTGACAACCTAAGGAGGAGGAGGTATTTCACTGGGACTGTGCTTATCAGCTGGAACAGAGAGACCTCAGGGGTGAGCTGGTCTTTGCCTGAGGGGGTGTGCTGATCAGTCCTGGTGCTCTTCTGAAACATTTGAGAGAAAACTGGAATGGTTTAATGCAGCAGCATGTCTGATAGCCCCCTCCACCTGTCTTCACCGGGGACCGCTGGCCCTCCAGCCAGACCACTTAGAATTTGGAGAGCAGTAAGAGAATATCTGCAATGCAGGACAACACAGCTCTAACTCACTTGAGACGTGTTTAGAGATCTAAGGGACGCATGGCCTGCATCAGTGCTAAACAGGGAGGCAACCACAGTTGCTGGAAGTATTACGGTTGTGTTAGTGAAATGCTATGATGGGTTTAATTATGCCTCCTTACGTGTCCTCTCTGCTTCTTAATTTGCTTGAGGTGTCAAACTTGGTAGTGCTTGCAAGAGCAGAATCAGCTCATTGCACATGAGAATACTGCCCTGGAGGCACACGTGGGCCCTGCCAGTAGCGTGTGGGGTCTGCACTGGTACTGACTGAAGCGTGCCAGGCACAGATTAGAAAACAGGTAAACAAGGGTTTTCAGCTGGTAACTTGGGTCAGCAACTTATTATTCATGCTGTCCTCTAAGGACTCAGCTTCCCTTCTCTGCTTTGCTGCTGTAGTTTTCCTCTACTGAACAGCTTTAACCTAGTGTTTGGGGTGTTGCTGTAGGCATGGTATTGATATACCGTTGTCAGGTTCCTCAGAGTGGTTTTGGTAGGCTTGAGTATTCCAGTGTACCACTTTACATATCTTATTTACTCCCACCCCTCGCCCCTAATTTTTGTTCTGTCTTGATACTTTTTTTCTCTTTCAGATAAAACTCATCCTTTTGATTGTGGAATTCTAATCTTTGGATTACAGTAATCACTTAGAGGTCTGAGTTTGCCTTGTAGGTTCTCTTTTTGTTCTTTGCACTAGTTTATTTTTTTTTCTTCAGTTTTGTAAAGTGCACCTTTGAAATAATGAGGGAATATATTGGCAACAGTGCTCAATCTGTGTTGAATGATATATCCTTATTTTTCCATAGTCGATGACTAGTTTATCTAATTTCTATGAAACAGTTCCAAATACTTTGTGTATCTTACTGTAAAAGTAAATGTTTTGTATTTGTTATTTTTATGATCTTTAGGTGGCTGCATATTTTCCCTGGAATTAAAGTTCTTGTATTAAGGGGTTTTTTTTACATTTTAGGAAATCAATTGAGGAGGAATTTCAACTAAGTGGATTGATTAGATATTCCGAATCTCACTAGTATGTTAATATTTTTATTAAGATCTTCGTGTTTCTCGGTAGAACTGTGTGGATACAAACAGTTCTGTGGCAGGTGCTGGTTTTACGAAATCTCTACAGTTGGAAATGAATTGCAAAAGGTCTGAAGTGCTGTTTGAGGGCAGATAGGGTCTCCCCCAACTAAGACTGTTACTATGTACCTGGAAGCTTGTGAATCAGTGCCCTTCCACATGGTGGGCTCTGGCAGGATGTGGATCCTTGCAGCACTTACACCGATCAAGTAATCTTGGTTGACAACTAGTGTTTAGGCCTAGTCAGGAGTTTTCAAGCATTTTCCCTGCCTTTCATATCTCTAAGAGAGACACTGCATTCTCTTTACTTAGGTTGTTTTGCCTCCCCTGTATTGCTTCTGCTTAGTAAAGCTAGTGCAATTCAAGGATGATGGTTTGATCCTAGAGGAGAATCTCTGCTGAAGCAAAGCTGAAGACAGACAATAGGAGAGAACCTGGTGTGGGTGTTGGTCCAAGGCCCGAGATGTAGTTGGTATTTTCTCATAATGTAAAATGGAAGCGCAGCTATTTCCAAGGATGACAGAACAGCTCCTTGGGGTTCTTAAAAATATTTTTCTATCAAATGAACCTGCTGTCTTCTGGGGACTTGACTGAAAGGGCAGATCATAATATATCCTAGAAATAAAAAAATATGCTGCTTAAAGCCTGTTTATTGGCACAGCTGGTGAAAGCAGCAATTTAAAATTAGTGTAATATGGTGGGGGAAAGCTCCAGAGCTGCTGCTCATGAACAAGCTTTAATTCATTCTTTCCTGTATTGAAGAGGTGGGATCTTTCCCAGACTGATTGCTTCGATTCTAAATGTTATGGAATTATTACGCAACTCTTCAGAGTGCACTGAATTTATGGCCATTATTTTCTAATGAATTCTGGTTGAACTGACAATTTTAATCAATTCTAGATTTCAGAAGTATAAGTAGTAAAGAGAAATAAGTAAATAATGTTTTGGCCACAAGGCAGTGCGATGTTTGGAAACAGAGCTTGAAATGTCCAACTGAGTTGCATTAATGAAATATTAGGTCTCAAGTTTGTAACCCTGGCTGGGATGTCATGGAACCCAGTGCTAGCATGTGGAGATTGTCTTGGAGATTTCCTTTAATCTTTGGAGCTGGCAAGGTATGAAAGATTAAAATGCACTGGATCTATCAGACTTGCCACCTCTAGTTCAGGCTAGTTATTAATGTGCTATGTGGACAGCAATACTTTATTAATTGTAGTGCTGGCCAGTGATCAATGTGACAAGCTTAGCAAAGAGCGCAGTTATTCATCAGAGAGTTGTCAAGAAGTAATTGCCCTCATATGCATTAGAATAAGCTTGTGTGAGAAGCAGAATAGATGTGCTTTTATCATTTTTAGGTGCAGATCTGTTGGTGTCAACGAAATTAAAATCTGCTAAGGTACTAGTAGATAAATAAATTGGAGAGGAATTCATTTTCTCTGACTAAATCATGCCACTTCAAAGTAAGACAAAGGGTCATACTTTCATAGCATTTTTATTTTGAAGTGTTTTAAAAGTATTTTCAAGAAATTCTTGTCTGTATACTGTATTTCTTATGAGTTACGCTTTTGTAGGGGCAAGCACATGGTCTCCAGCTCTTTCCTTACAAAGAAAAATGGAATAGTTGAGATGCAGTTTTGCTGAAAACTGTTCTTTAAATCATAAAATGTTGCAATCGCACAGCTATTTTATTAAATGTGGAATATTTAGATCTACCATGACATTCTTTCACCTTGTGTGGGAAAGCACACCAGTGATAAAATATCAATGCTTTTCTTTCTGTAGAGGTTAAGACTTACACTTTTTACCAAAGGCTGCTATTTTAAGAGTTGTCAGAAGCACTGGGGAAGTGACAAAGGTAAGACTGAATTTGTAATCTCTGTTCTGATCCCTGCTGTACCTGATAATATTAAACTTTCTCACATGATGTTTTTTCCCCATCATCCAGATAACCTCATACTTCAGCTGTGGTGCTGACACGCAGAGCAATGTCGGCAGGATGTGGTGCTGCTTTGCACATGCGTGTGCAAGTGGTTATCACTGACCTCAATGGGGATGGCAGGTGCTCATCTCCACTGGGTTTAAGAGGTGAAGGAATTGTGCAGCCTTCAAATAGAATTTAAACCAGCCCAACACTATAGTAGTGTATGCTTAAGGTAATACCTAGTTGGAGACCCCTTTCAGCTCCGTACTGGCCTGGAATCCAAATGAGGATGTAGAAACCTAATTAGGAGTGCTGTGGCCTGTATACTTTACACTGAGTTTCACTTTAGGTTTTGTTTCTTGTCTTGAGAGTGCCTTGCTCTATAATGTCAATTTTAATGGAGTGTTGTGTTTCAATTTATATTTAACACGTGCACAAAGTAGACTCACACTATAGACTGCACACTTTGCTTTTACTCTGTTTACATAGTTTCTGTGGGTCTTTGAGAGTCCATTGAACAGAAGGCCTGTCAAGAACCTAGCCTGGAAGACAACGTCTCAGAGTAAGCTGAGGCTATATTCTGATCTAACCTTATAGTCTGAGTTTAAACTTGACTGTAATGATTATTTATTTATCATGCACTTAAATAATGATAGGCTGATTCTCCAGGACCTTCAGGCATTTCAGATTGCTAAACTCACCATAAAGGCATAATGAATTGAGGCCAGATACGGGCAGAATTCTGGGATAAGGTTGGGTTTCATCAGAAAGTAGAGCACTTTAGTAGGAAAGGATGAGGAAAGGGATAAGTCAGTATCTAGGTTATTGAAAGAAAACTACAGTTTAGATTTGCTCATGATAGTCCGTAGCCTGTGTGTTAACAAGGCCTGTTTAGAATAGATTTTAATGACATTCAACAGCATCATTTTTAATGATCTTGTCTGGAAGTCCTGCTTCTGCCTTCCCAGTCAAAATGATCTCATCTATATACTAAGGAAAGTGTTGATAGTGGAGACTACTTTATCATGCTCCTAATGCATGCTACAAGATAAGAAAAATTAAGTAGGTATGAGAAATTTTTTGTCCAATTTCAAACCTACACAAACAGACAAGGGTGAAAAATGTGGTATGACTTTAAACATCATTAGTGTGATCAGCTTAGAAGGAAAATGAGGAGGGTATATAAAGTGGGAGGAAGGAGAATTCAATTATGGAACACACTGAAGCAGCAAGTGAGGAACTGTTTTAGCCTTTTCTCTGCTGTCTAGTAAGATGAGGCCCTGACTCTGATTGAAACTCTCTCGTGCTTCACAGTAAAAGTGCGTATCTTCATTGTATGCAATACAAGGCAGCCGGCATTTTATTACCGACTCACAGAACAAACTCAGCCTTTGACAAAAATGTTTATTCGCTCGAGGGGAGGAGGGGATTGTTAAAAACAAATATTCTTAATGGAAGAGTCTTGCAAAGACTGAATGCATACAATTAGTTAAGCCTCATCTCAGCTTCCTCAGCACTAGTGTGAAGAGTCCTCAATTCATGTAGTTGTTGCAAAGCCCTTGCTGCATCCTCCAGCAAGACTGTGAACTTAAAAGATTTCTCTGCAAAATAGTTTTTCTGGTAACTCATCCAGATGGGGTTTCGTTTAACTGCTTCCTGATTTCTGGCCTTGACACACTTTGCCTCAATACCTAAAAAAATTTCTTGATGATACTTTGGCTTATAGTTTACTCTGCTAGGTGTCAGACTGGCTGCTGTAGTTTCTCTAGTTCCCTTATTTCTCTTTATCTTGGTGTTTGCATACAGTTAATAGTATTCTGATCAGTGTTTGTGTGGTCTGTAGAATTAAAATCTAATCCTGAGTAGGTACTGGAATTTTTATGTCACAGTAAGTTAGAAATTTTGAATTGCTGTAGTTGGTTTTAAAAATAAGTGTTCCAGTGTTCTAAAATAGGACAGTGAATTAATTTTAGCACTTACATTTTCTGTAGGTTGGTTTTATTCTGTTCTCTATTGGGTTAAATTGTAGCCTTTGACCTGTGAAAAATGGAGCAGTCATCAAGGGGAGAATAACTTTAAGGAATAATCGTGATAGCTAGATGCTAACACTTAGGTAGTTAAAGCTTTCAAATTAACTGATGCTGTCATCTGTTCTGACATTTCATGGAATGAGTGGGAGCTTTTCACACCCTGTGGACACGGGCAGACACTGTCATATTACTTTCTGCTTGTGTTGTACAAGTATGCAACCAGGGACATGGCTGGTGTATGTGCGTGTACATTACATGAGGTGATGTTACAGCTCTATTCAAGGTGTACTGTGTATTCCAAACATGACAAAATCCTGTGCTGAATGCTGAAGCTGGCCAAGTTGAAACTGAGGAGGTTTATAAGAGGTGATCTTTGTTCATTTACTTGGTGGCTATAGTATCTGCATTGGAAACCTTATTTTCAGTTAACCCACTGGCTGCAGGAGGTGCAGAGCAAAATTTGTCTGAAGTTATACGGAAGATCATAGTGAATTTATCATCCCTTTGCTTTGCTCTTTTGATCTTTAGATTTTCTTTAACTAAAGGTTATGGCTTTTAATAATAAATTTAGATTCCGCAATACATAGCTAGAGACACCAAGCAGTCAGAGCCTTAAATACATACATGGGGACTGGTATGTAAGTTTTACATTTTATTTATTTATTTATTTATTATTTCCTGAAGATATTCATGACTGTGTTTTTTGTCCTGGCATGGAGAATGAAACTTCTCTAGGCACAGTTCTCTCCCTGCACGTCAAAAATTGATAATGAGACTTTTGAATAGTGAACCTCAACAAACATCAGATGAAATTCAGAAATAGTTCTAGGAGAATCCAAGATGCTGCACTTAAAGGAATTTAACCATCTGAATTAAAGGCAGAGGGCAGGAATTTATCATAGGAAAGTTGAAGCCCTGAAAATGATGGCTCTGTTTTGTTTCTTTCCATTCCATAGAGGTTACAGCTATTTCAGTTTTCAGTGTCATGCCTGACTATTGACAATAGGTGTAACCTTCAAACCTGACTGGAAAATACTAGCGTTTGATGGTATTTTCCATGAGTAGGAAGAGATGGCTTGGTAGCCCACCTGAGCAACTCTGAGGGACTTGTGTATGATCCAGCTGGAGAGGACAACACAAGATGAAAAGCTATATGCTCTTTGAAGTGCTGTATGTCAGGAAAGACACTAAACAAGCTGCTGAATGTGCCAGCTATAAAAGGACAGATTCTGATCTGTTAATCTGGTGTGACTTGGAGTTATTCTAACTGAAATTGTTACAAAAATCTGACTTGATGGTGTTGGCTGCGTGGGCTCCAAAGTATATGTCGTACATATTTCTAAAGCAGTATCTGCTTGATCAGATAGGCTTGGTTATAACAGCTTGTCAGTTAGAGTTAAAACCTTTCCCCTTACAGTCTACCTCAAATGTCTTTCCCAGTGTGTAGGTTTACAGTGTGACACCAGCACATGGCATGACTGTCCACAGTAATTTGGTCAGGCATTCCTCTTGCATTCTCTCCTGTTGAACTTCTTCCTCTGTTGCTACTAAAAGTTTCAGGCTTGGAAACAGGAAGAATGTGGTTTCATTCTGGCTCTACGGTATTATAGACACATACTGATGTACTGCACATATATGTGTGTGTGTATATATATGTAAGAGTTCCTCATACACCAAGCTTTGTGTTTCCCTTTTGGAATGTTTCTTCCTATTTTGCATTGTCATAATATGTAGACATGACAACTGAGGTCAGGAGCTGTCTGCACTGGATATTGTACAGAAATTCACAGTATGTCTTGAGTTTACTCTAGATGAGAGAAAGTTGTCAATAAAGGAAGTATAACCTCTCTTTAGGATAGCAAAGATTATGTCAGGGAGGAACAAAATGCTCCTTCCAGACTTAAAAAAAACCCAACCAACCAACCAAAAAAAACCCACAAAACAACAAAACCCAAACCCAATCAGATGTCTCATCTCCATGCCCAAACTACAAAAGAAGACTTCTTGAAACTCTTGTATGCAGCCCTGCTTGGTCATTAATGTCACTCTGAGATCAGCATTTTCCTGAAGGAATGTTTGAATTGCGTATCATAGACAATTAATATTTAAGTCCTCTTAGTGGTGCCTTTCATCTCAAGAGGATAAGGTTTTTCAGTTTTGAAAAATGAAAATGAGAAATGTTCTCTTTTCTGGTCTTTTTATGCTTTGCTTTATTAAAGAGTTCTTGTGGTCTGCATCGCACCATTAAAAAGCTAGAAGCTGATAGCCACGATATTTTATGTGTGGTAGTCTTTACAACAAATTACAACACTGCTGCTGAGACTATCTAAGTTGCTGAAAAAATGGGTTTAATTGTCCATTCTGAAACTATTTCCAGGATCAAATAGAATTTCTTTAACTACTCATGCTCTTTATAACCCTGGTTCAATTCCATTGCAGTAAATCTGATGGGAAAGCAGCACGGCAAGTTAAAAACAGCACTGATATTTTATAGCACTGACATTAAACTATATGTCATCTTCAAATTAAAGTACTGGGCTGAAAGGTTTTCTGGTTGTAATGATTTGTTACTATCTGGAGATCTAATCTGCATTTTAAAAACTCTTCTTAAACAATGGTTAGGGGCAGTGTGTGTGGAGGAGTGTGTTTCTTTACAAACTCTATTCAGTTCACTAGCCTGTTGACATTTCTTCTTGCTCAGGTTTGAAGAGGAAGTTGCTCCTGTTTATTGAGAGGTTCGATGTGCAGCTATCACTTGTTACGTTGACATTTAAATGACAAATGGAGACCAAGCTTTGAGCAGAAACAATGTATTTTTCAGACTGATTACAGTCTTACAGTCCTTATTGTACTCAATTTTCAATGTGTAGTTATATTCATATATGAAATTACTATAGATATTTCTGTGTGTTGGGTCTAAACAGCTTTCAGCTTGCTACTGCCCTGCATGGTAGTGCAAGAGACCAAAGCAAGATCTTGCACAGAGTGGTTGAGGTTGGAAGATCCCCCAGCAAGAAGACTCAAGGAGGGCCACATAGAGTGAGCTTCCCAGAACTATGTCCAGATTACTTTTGAATACGTCCACAGGCAGAGACTGTGACCTCCTTGGGAAACCTGTGCTGGTTACATTCACAGTAAAAAAAGTGTTTCCTTATGTTCAGCACCTGCTGTGTTTCAGTTTGTGCCCACTGACTCTTGTCGTTTCACTAGGCACCACTGAAAAGAGCCAGATTCCATCTCCTCAACACCTCCCATTCAGGTATTTATATGTTAGTAAAATTCCCTTGACCTTCTCTTCTCCAGGCAGAACAGTCCCAGCTTTCTTGGTCTTTCCTCACATGTGAGGTGTTCCAGTCCCTTAATCATCGTAATGCCCCTTTGTTGGACTCTCTCCAGCATGTTCATGTCTCTTGTACTCATGTGGAGCCCAGAACTGGACCCAGCACTCCAGGAATGGCCTGAGTTAGAAGGGAAGGATCGCCTCCCTTGACCCACTGACAATATTCTGCCTAACGCAGCCCAGGATACCATTAGCCTTTATTTATGGCAAGGCCCCATTGCTGGCTCATGTTGAACTTGATGTTCACCACGACCCACAGAGCCAGGGGAGAAAGAAACAGGTTTTGAACCCAGAGGATGATCAGTCTTGACTTCAGACATTGGCTGTTCCTTACTAGGACTGACCTTTAGGGACCCCTGTGACTTGCATGTGCTGTCCTGCTGCTCTTGTAGAGGAAAAGGGAAAGGCTTCAAGCCCATGTGTGGGTTATCTACCTTCTTTCATCAGTCCTGCTTGTAGCTGTGGTAGACCACAGTGAGTTGCCTGCCCTGCAGGTCCCCATCAGGATTCCAGTTTCTGAGAGTGGTGGTTACACGTCTGAGCCTTGGGCTTGTAAGCTGCTGTGAAGGGTAATTGAATCTCAGTAAGTGAAGCTGAAGAGAGTCAGCATGGGAGTCGGAGACGGGTTGTGAATTCTTGACTGGCAGTTCAGAGCTGTGGAGTGTTTTGTCAGTGTAAGGGAGTGAATCTGGTGATACCATTTGCTTTTCACTCTCTCTTTCTCTCTCTGTCTCTCTTTCTCTCTCTTTCTCTCTCTTTCTCTCTCTTTCTCTCTCTTTCTCTCTCTTTCTCTCTCTTTCTCTCTTTCTCTCTTTCTCTCTCTCTCTCTCTCTTTCTCTCTCTCTTTCTCTCTCTCTTTCTCTCTCTCTTTCTCTCTCTCTTTCTGTCTCTCTTTCTCTCTCTTTCTGTCTCTCTCTTTCTCTCCCTCCCTTCCTCTCTCTCTTTCTCTCTCTCCCTC
>VZRU01009357.1:418956-429765 GCA_013398155.1 Pedionomus torquatus | reverse complement strand
CTCTCCCTCTCTTTTTTTTTTTTTAATTTTATGAGCACAATCACATGTTTTGTGACAGTGCTTCATATTGCCTAGGAAGAAGGACCTGCTTTCAATCAGTGGGAACTGAGATGGGAATGAGGGGAAAAGTGTTGTTTTAAAATGGTTTAGCAAGATAGTTCTTTGGTGTTGCTCACCTTGTGTTTCAAATGAAGACGGATTGCTAATAAACTGCTCATCAATGTTTCTTGAAAAAAATGCTGTATTGGAAGTGGCAAGTTATGAGCAAAACAGTAATTGCCAGTACAGTATGAAATGGGAAACTCTTAAGTGGAGGACTCCACTTTGATTTCAGATGGGAGAAGGAAGATGAATGCATCGCTGTGATGAATTCATGGACAAGCTTTGTCTGCATAGTTCCATATTGCAAGTCCTAAATTACATGAATCAAATGTGGGTTTCTTTTAAATCTATTAACAAGTTTCTTTGCGACAAACTAACTTACAAAACAGAAGAGAGTATTGGTCTGTTGTATTTTTGGATCATTTCCTTTTAAGCCATGTGCCTCTCTCAATTCCTGGAATGTGTAAAGAATGGACCTTTTGTTTGGAGATGTTGGGAGTTTCACTGGCAGGAAACCGAATTACTTTATAATAGAGTAACTTAGTTGCATTAGGCTTGGGTAAACCAGTTGCAATAGATCTAAAACTGATGTCAATCAAACCTGAATCTTTGTAGGTTTTTATTTAAATTGCTAGTTTTGCCTTTTTTTTTTTTTTATAGTACAATCAGTTTAAGATGGAGCTAGAAATAAAAAAGCTAGAGCGCTGTAAGAATGTGACTGTTGTTTCATCATGTAGCACTTTGTGAAGCGTGGCTGTATACCTGTGAGGCATGCTGTTCCAAGAAACTAGGATTTTGAAGAACCAAAAGATTTGGATAGCTTTTTTAGATTATGTCAGTTTTTCAGCCTTTTCAGCCAAGGTTGCCACTGCGTGCCAAATCCTGCAGCGGCTTAATTTGAGATCCAGCCCCAGTTCAACAAAACTGCGTCTGTCCAAAGCAGAATTGAAGGTGATAAGATTGAAGTGAATAGCTAGCCTGTTTCCAGGGTAATCAAATTCAGTAATTAGTGGTTCAGTAATCTTGGTTCTTTTACGTAGTCCCTCAGTGTTATAATTAATTCAGGATTCAGTTTGTGGATTATGTTTAGATTATCACTCAGATGTGTGCCAGCTGGACTTCGTTGCACCTGAAGGTCTTTAATTTGAAGATTATCTGGAACCTTGATCCTCATGCTGGTGACCTCTGTTATCTCTGGTCTTCAGAAAGTGTTTCTTTATTGGTACATTTGCACCGAGGAGCATGGCAGGCAGTCATCCATGCTATTTGTGCAGGCTCTGCTAATGAGGTAGGATCAGCACCTACCTTCCAATTACATTTTACTAATCTAGAAACTAACAGCTGCTGAGATATCTCTGTGGTTTTGTAGAAATCTGATATTTCTGTTCTGTATCTAAATGAAGAACTGTGGAATGGTTTTGATTAGGAGTTAGAAGAGCTACAGGGACAGTGGTGCTGTCTGCCTGATTAACTAAGTCTGTACCTTTAATGTAACTGGCGTTGGAAGTCAGTCAGACTGGGAATTAAGCAGGGATATATTTTTGGAGCAATCTGTGAGCAGAAAACAGAAAACATCTTTCTAAAAACTAAACTCAGCTGCTTACTGTTTACAGGTCCATCTCCTTGACGTAACATTAAGTCGTTGCTTCCCTTCTGTTCAATGGAATGAAGATTAAAAGTTTTTTAAATAATTTTAAATAGCTCCATGTGTAAAGGCAGATTCCTTGGGTATGGACCAAAATCCATTAAAAAGACACTTTCGAAAAACAGGTATCAGAAACCATTATTAAAATACTGCTGTTCTTATAAATTTATTTTCACACAATATTATGTCAATTTTTTAGCAAAACTGTTCTCCTTACATGGAGGTACTTTGGAGGAGTCAGGCACTAGAGACACTAGATGTAATTTGGCTCTTAGTTGTACCTGGTTCATACTCAAACTTTACCCCTATTTTTGAATGGTGTAAATGAAAGTTCCTCCTGGAGTACTGTGTCCAGCTCTGGAGTCCTCAACATAGAAAGCACATGGAACTGTTGGAACAGGCCTCTTCTCCAGGATGTTCAGCCTGGAGAAGAGAAGGCTCTGGGGAGACCCTCTAGCAGCCTTCCTGTATTTTAAGGGAGCTACAGGAGAGCTGAAGAGGGAATCTTTGTCAGGAAGTGGAGGGACAAGACAAGGGGTACTGGTTTTAAATTGGAAGAGGGAAGTTTTAGATTCGATACTACAAAGAAATTCTTTCCTGGGAGGGTGATGAGGCACTGGAACAGGTTGCCCAGAGAAGCTGTCGCTGCCCTGTCCCTGGAAGTGTTGAAGGCCAGGCTGGATGGGGCTTTGAGCAGCCTGCCTTAGTGGGAGGTGTCCTTGCCCATGGCAGGGGGATTGGAGCTTGATGATCTTGAAGGTCCCTTCCAACTCTAACCATTCTGTGATTCTGTGAAAGTTGTGTTACCAGCTGTTTGCATTAATTTCTTTCTGCTCTGTGCAACATCTTAGAGACTTGAAAGAAACGTTCAAAGTTATATGGTGGTATTATTTGCAACAAATACATGAAGAAGACTTAAACTGCAAGGAGAATAGCACAAAGAGATTGTGTGGCACTGGCCTGTCCCAGGGCTAGGAACAGCCATACTGTTTGCTGCTGCTCTTTGTATTGTCATCTGTGGAATTTCTTTGCAGCTGACAGATTGCAGGTTTTTGGCTCAAACTGGGCAGTCCTGCACACCCTTATTGTCCAGCATCTCTGCTGACACAGTAGCAGAAAAGTTGTCAGTGTGATGTGCTATCCCCATAGCTCATGTTACTGTTAATGGGAACTTTACAATTAAATCCCACAGCAAACACAGCACTGAATTTAATTCAAACTTGTGAATAGCTTGACCTAGATTTTTTTTCCCCTCTGTTAACTACCTTGAGTAGAGGCAGGCCTCAAGCTTTAAGATGACTAAAAGTTTTAGGAAGAGGATTTTTTTTTTTTGCAACTGATACAGTCATAATAAATCAAGTAGCCCTTGGGGAATGCACTGCTTATATCTACAGACATTTCCAGTTACCAGGAGTATGTTTGAAAGAGGATTTGTGTGTTCAGCACAAGATATGGATTTACAGAATTTAACTTGCAAGTTCCAGTCAATGGGCTCTGTGCCTGAAACATCTAAAATACTTTTCCAGAACACAAACCCAACAAGACTCCTGAATCAACTCTCAGACTTTATTTCCATCACCTGTTTACTATGAGCCTTTTAAATCAGTCTGTCAGTGCTGCTAGAAAGTTACTGAGATGGGGTACTGTTGCTGGAGCCACCAAGAAAAAAATTAAAAGATCTTTCGTGGTGGAAACGTCTTCCTCAAAAAGTCAAAAAAATTCCTCTTCCTCTGGGATTGCTTCAGTGTGGTGACTTCCTCTGCTCAAAACCTGAGTGCCACAAGGTGTTGGTCATAAGAACCTGTGAAAACAGCTTGCCAGTCTATGTCAGTGGTGATGGACAGCTTGCCATGTCTGTTTATGGGTTTACTTGGAGGTAGCTCTCCCGCAGCTATTCTCATAACATGTTTCCAAAAATTATAAAGCATTGTACACAATCTCTCTCTCTAATCCACATTCTTTAGAGCTATTGAAATAGCAGGGGTTTTTATTGTTATTATTTGGCTATGAAACTGGTGGCTAGTCCTTTCTAGTTAATCCAAAATGTGCTGGCGTTACAGAAATATTTTTTTTAACTAAACAATTTCCTGTTATTTTTAAGGTATAAACAGCTTTGGGAATAATATCCAAAATGGTTTATGTAGAAAATGAAAAAATTAAACTTGTGAACTGTATTCTTCTTCAAATTTGGCATTCAGTCTAAATGCATGAATTATTTAGATATCAAACTAGATATTTAAAGCAAATGTAATAAGGAAAAAATCTTGGCAAGCTCTACTTGTCTTATTTGCCTTTGAGCATAGCAGAGAAAATTTGTTCCATTCAGTACTGTGCATGCCTCCTGACCCTCCTACATCCCACAGCAAAGAATTGCCCTCTGCAGCTTAAAATGGAGATTTTGGAGAGCCTTGCAAAGCTGCCCTTGCTACCTAAATCTGGCTTGGAAGAACCATCTCTCCCTTAGAAATTTCAAGAAAGAATTTCTGATGCAGATCAGTTTCTGTGTTTAGAATGCAAGGCTGAGGATGAAAGCCATATGTTAACAGACACCCAGCTCCTTGTTTGAGTCTGCTTAAGTTCTACTCTCCTTAGTGAAGTTCTGCAGCTTCACACCAGCAGGTTTTATTTTCTGAGAGGACTCTTTGTCAACTCAAGAATAACTCACAGCTATGAAATTTGATAGTATCCTTTCAACCCATAACAGAGTGATCCATGGTGCCTCTAGGCATGTGACAGATGGGTGGATGTTTCATCAATACTACTCTGATACCCTGTCAAAGCTTTTGTAAATAAGTCTCTTCTTGTATCTGCAATACCTCTGCATTACAGGTAGACAACTACTAAAGGCTTTTGACGTCATCTTTTCTGTTCCTCTGTGCGATTTGAAATCTGATGAGTGTTTGAGCCTTTTTTGAAGTGGGAGATTGTGCAAGTGGGATTTCAGTTGCAGGAGTGTCTGTTTGAAGGAGTTTTCTGCTGAAGTGAGTAATAGCTTTTCAGCAAGATAAATGTGTGAGGCAGGGGAGGGAAGCTGATAGATGTGACCACTTACAAGTAGCTTCCTGATATGGATAAATTAATGCAGATTCAAAATGTTGTAATGCACACCCAAATGAGCAATTATCCTCTTGTGCAGTGAGAGGTACCCCAGAACTTTGCACCACTGTGAAAACATTTGTTGCCATATGACTGTCTACAGGGAGGAGTTCAAACAGTTTGACTTCTCTAAGGAAGCTGTGGATGGGAAAATATTAGCTCTGTGCAATTAGTTGTTTTGTTTTTAGTTGGTCTTCCAGAGCATCAACCCGGTACTGGATTTCCGTGGCATTGTGGAGTTTACTGGATAGTATAGTGAACTTGGAACAACTTGTGAAACTTGAATTTAAGGGGATGGTTATTTGGTGCCTACCTCTAGAGATGCTGTTTGTAGCACACTGTTGAGGAGAAAAATGTTTCTGCAGTGGAAGCACATGGACAAAATTCAGCAGCATTAAACTCTTAAGTCCCATGGAGTATCTTTGGGATGTAAGGATCATGTGTCATTAATGTAAAACCGTGAAGTGTGTGGAATATAATTTTGAGTGTCTGTCTGATATATAATGAGGCCAGAATGTGAGGGCTTTGCCCAATTCATCATTGAACTCAAATATTTAGAATTTCCTGCATCTCTAATTTAAGGCTGATTAGCTTTGCAGACAAAAATGTTTAATTTTTTTTTGTCATACTATTGTTTTGTAGTCTGAAGACTTGATTCTCTTATGTAGAGGGCCTTGGAAGCTTTCTGTTTGGTTCTCAAGATTCCACCCTAACAGGCTGCTGTCCTTTCCTTCTAATTTTTTAAAATATTATTATTTTTGGAAGCTTGTTCTTTTGGGGAAAGCTCTTTCTGCTTTGAAGATGTCAGGTTCCAGGCATCTGAACTCCTCAAAACCAAATTTATTTTCTCATTCAAAGCACTTCTTTGGAGCCAGGGCCCTTTGTTTTTAAAGGGATATTGCCAATTAAAATCAGCCACTGAGAGTAGATATATCAACTCAGACTTCTAAATTCTCATGGAGCTATTTCTTATGAAAATAAATATTCCCTTTGCAGTGTTTAGAACCTAAAGATTTTAGCATCAAAAAGCTTGTGGTGAGGTTGATAAACAGAAACCCCTTTTTCCCCTACCCTTCCAAAGCCCCCTAAGTTTTGAGATGCCAGCGAGTGGCTGTGCAACAATGTTTGCTTAAAGTAGCTTTTGCTTAATTTGTAATTTTCAGACCAAAACCTAAATGAACTATTAGAGGAAACCATACTAATGAGATGCGCTAAAAAGCAAAATATGCCTAGGGCAAAAAGCAGGCTTTTAATTTGTTCAACTTAAATCTCTAACATCTGGCTGTGATGGATGATGTCACTAAGCACATTAAGAATATCAGAAATAGACTTTTGGAATCAGTGCCTCCACTGTTGGCCTTTCTCTGTTTACTCACTCATTTCCTTGGCACGCAGTGATACAGGAAAATACTTGAAAGGGCAAAGGCTCCATGCCATAAGTTGAAATTAGGTTTGGATGTGGACCACTGGGCCTGGTAGCCAACTGCGTGTCCATCAGCTGATCTGGAGCACACACACACGGCTGCTCTTAGCACTGGGTACCTCAGGGCTGCCCAGGACTTAGGAATGGGTAGGAACATCACTTACAACAACCATCTCAGGAAGTTGAGGAGATGAGGACTTCGAGCAGCAGTAAGTCAGAGCACTTTTGTACTTCTCCTTCTGTGTTCGGAGGCCTGGTGTGATTCCTGGTGGACTGAGAGGTAGGTGTAGTAGCTGGGGCCAGGACTAGAAGCAAAAGCTTTAAAGCACAGCCAGACTCATACTAATAAATTCTGCTGCTTGTCACAGACCTGAACAGCTTTCCCTTAAGAATGGCTGCCTTGTGGTGACTCCCTCACAGCACCAATGTGGCTAGCACCTGACAGCACTTGGCAACGTGTACCAGCATAGGCACAGCCAGCTGGGCTGCCTTCTTCATCTGGTTAGGACAGCTTTCCCCTTTCTCTTTTGCTACTAAAAGCAAAAAGCTGTTCATACCTGTTTAGCTTGGTCACATATAAAAAAAATGTTGCACGTTGCCCCTACTGTGGTAAATATTGCCTCAATATGCTAGTGTTTGCACTGTTAACTGGATACCCAATCTAAGAGTTGCCCAGCTGGGAGAGAGAGCTTTGTTGATTACCAGTCATCATAAGCAGGCTGGCATGAGTTCTGAGGGACCCCGTAATCAGTTATTGTCTATAAAACTATTCTTGATTGCCTCCAGTCAAGTTGTTTCCGGATAAGGTGAACTGTGAGCTCTGAACTGCTCCACTGCTTCATTAAAAGTGGTGGAATCAACCCAGATTGCTTGCAGGAGTAGTTTGTTGGGTAGCTCCCCAGTCATGTCAAGTGCATAGAGTTGCAATCTGCCGAAAGACGGCTTTAGTAGGAATGTTGTCTGTGAAGCCACCTTTTGTTGGGGGTTTCCTTGTGAAGCTTTATTTTCATGCAGCAGCAGTTTTTCTCCTCTGCCTGGAGTAGTGATTGCTCTTTCCAGGGCCCTCTGCTCAATGGAGAGTCTTCTGTCCTCTGCAGGTAACTGGCATGTGCAGAGTGGGATTTGTAGTTGTAAAGTAGCCTGATTCCACCAGCTCCCTTTTCTGTTATTTTTCTTAAAAGGAGCACAAATTTAATTGGAAAAGGGCAATTGTTTTGTCTCATAGGAATACAGGTCATTCTGTTTTGCTGAGCTTTAATTTTTCAAGGATCCTAGAAAACTCAGGAAAGTCTTTCATAAGAGTGTTTTGAATCTAGACACTGTCATAATTCACACCTTCTTTTCTGTGGATCTTTCATACTTGATTGTCCTTTGAACATTTTAGTGCAATCTAAAACTGGCCTGTCTCTTTCTGCTTTGAATATACTTGAAATTATATCTGTGTAGTCACACTTTTCCCATTTGCTAAATGTAGCAAATGTCATTCCACTGTTTCCATTTGCCAGGAGACTGTCTTATATTGCTTACAATAAAAATAATGCCTTGTATAGAAACTTCTCTGTTTGTGATGGATAAAACTTTATGATGGGAGAACCAATCTATTACTAGCATAGAACTAGCACTAGAACTAGCACAATTAACTGAGAAGTAAAACATATATCTTGTTCCTGGCTATGCAGACTCAGGGCACAAACTCAAATAGCTTGAACTGAGCGCACAACTCCTTTTACAGGTTCCTTCTAATACAAGGAGGCTCTGCCAAGTGGAGTATCCCACCTCTGTTTAGTCATGCCTAAATTCCAAGCAACATGAATTCTCAGCTTCTGCATTCCTTGATTCCAACAGAATTATAAAGAACAAAAATACCAAGCTTCTTTCTGGTCATTACTGTTCAAGAAAAAATAAAATTGGGGGGAAAAAAAAGAACAAAGAAAATAAATATGGTAATATTTGCAACTTTCAGGGATACTTGAAATAGAGGTTGGGTTTTATTTATGTCTGTGAAGCACTGATGGTGACGCTTCTGGTCTAAGAGCAGTGGGGAGCCTTGTCAACTCTTTTTCATTGGAGGATCTAATCCATCTCTCTTAGGAGATTCACAGAAGACATAATCAGATTGTCTAGCCTGGTCCACTTAGTGTCAACAGGTCACTGAGTGTCATGCAGACTGCTCAATAATGAGTTTTATCTTGACATTCTAAAGCATTGACAACATCCAAAGGGTCACAGCAATGTGACAGTGGAGCCAAGACCACAGAAAACTTTCCTCTTGAATGGTTTTAGCTTCTGTATTGTCTTAATTCATATCTAAAATTTAACCCCAGTTTCACAGCAGTATTTAAGTATGCAACCCATCAGTTCCATTAGTTCCTATCCTTCTAAATATGTCTTGACACATGGGTCTTAGTGTGTACATCTGGATTTTTAGGTTCTGCAGTGTAACAATGGCATGAGAGTGTTTGGCAACTGAAGAACATGTTGGTCAAGTGAGCACTCTAAATATTTTTCTTTTTAATTTGGAAATTAATTTCTTTTGATTTGTGTACACAATTTTATGCAAACAGAGAACAAATGCAGCAGCTGAGTCTGCTTTAAAGTGTGTAAATTCATCCTGTTTTCTTTTTGGCAGACGTGGTGCAGCTTTTTTTAAAGTTGTCTCTTGTCACCCTGCCACTGGCCACTTCTGCATATCTACACTCTCATTTGGATGGACTGTAGGTTCAGAGCACTCTGAGGTGGCTGAGGTGACATGTGGTTTGTGTAAGCAAGTGATACATATTTTGATTGAGGTGCCGGATGTTTTATTTTAAAATTTGATATGCCTGGAGATGTCAGTCTACTGGGTCAAAATTTGCTGGCCCTTGGGGAGTTGTGCAAAAGCATAACAATCTGTTTATGAGACACTGTGCCTTTTTTATTAGGTTATTTATTGTTGCCAAGGAGAAGAAGGAGCTCATTTCAGTGCGTATGTGAAGCCCTGGGTCAATACAGCATGTGCATTCACAGCCTGAGCTGTGCTTTTGAGCTGTACAAAGCTAAAAGCCATCAGAAGACTGCAGAACTTGTAATCTGACAGTCTTGGAGCTTTTGTGATCTTTCTGCTACAACTCAACAGAAAACAGGCTTTTCATTAGGCAGAAGTGCTAAGAATAGCAAACCCCGCACTCAGACTCTGTGAATGGAAGACCAAACTTGTGAAACTGAAACATATGGCAGAAAGTGAGCTGAAGTGCATCAATCTTAGCTTTGAGCTTGCAAGTGAGACAGAGATTTTTGGCCAGCTGGTTGTTGAAAAACGTGAAACCAAAGGCCCCGTAGGTAACTGAGTTCAGAAGTATGTAGAAAGCTTAGTTACTTTATACCTGCACAAATATAGGTATACAGTCTTGAATTATATTAAATTATTTGGGTCAAATACTATTGTGTATTCTTCTTAATCAGCCAGCCTCCGCCCTGGTTAGCTGGTAGTCAGTTCTGAAGTACTATTTTTTATTTTTTATTTTTCTTTTTTTTTTTTTTTTGAGCTTTAGCTCCATGTGATTCTATAAACCTAGTAGTTCTTGAAGTAGTGAGTCTCAAAATGTCTAGAGGCAGCAAAATTAATGGAAAGTTAATTTTGGTAGGCACGATCCTTGCCAAATAGGAAATGAAGGGGGGCAAATGCATTCTTCTGAGTTGAAGAATACTTGGTTTTCCTATTCAGAAAAAGTGAGATGAGGTTATTACCCTGGTATGTGGTTAAGGATGCTAAAATATGATTATTTGGTAAGGGAATAATGCTGGAATATAAGATATTTGAGGTCAACCAAGAATGACAGTCCAGCTCTCCGTTCCCAGGAAATTTTTTCCATGCAAATATGGAGATCATTTATTTGTTCTTTTGGACTTTGTTAGTGCTGGATATCCTTCAATCTTCTGTATGTTTATGTAGCATTTAATTGGGCACTACTGGAACATTATATATTTCTAGTAGTGAAAAAATAAAAGATTTTAAGGACATCTAATCCAAAACTGGAAAGAGACAGTTTGATATGTCACGTGCAATCTTCTACTGAATTATGTGGTGATACTGACAACAGTAGGACAGAAAGAAGCAAAGAATTCAGTAAATCTTTACAGGACGATCTAAAAGACCAAGGCTGATTGTGGTGCATGGTTCAGGCCTTACTTGAGTGAGAGCATCAGTGGAAACCTGCAGTAATGAATTTTCATGTTATTGTGACAGTACAAATTCTGGTGCTGGGAGATGTGGGGAGCCTTTTTCTTATATGCTGGGACTTTCTCAAACTGAAGGATACTTTCTACACTGAGAAATCAACATTTCAAGGCTGAGGTATTGAATGACTTCTTTGCCTCCGTCTTCATTGGCAAGGGCTCTAGCAGCACTGATCAAGTCATGGAAGGCAAAACCAGGGGCTCTGGGAATGGAGAACTGCCCACAGTAGGAGAAGACCTGATGAAGGAAGGTTCCTTCAGAGGAACCTGAAGGTGCCTAAGTCCATGGGTCCTGATGAAATCCATCCATGGGTCCTGAGGGAGCTGG
>VZRU01009357.1:395634-418293 GCA_013398155.1 Pedionomus torquatus | reverse complement strand
GGTCCAACGGAGGGCCACAAAGATGATTAGAGGGATGGAGCCCCTCTCCTATGAGGACAGGCTGAGAGACCTGGGGCTGTACAGCCTGGAAAAGAGAAGGCTCCGGGAAGACCTTATAGCAGCCTTCCAGTATCTGAAGGGAGCCCACAGGAGAGCTCAAGAGGGACTCTTTGTCAGGAAGTGTAGTGATAGGACAAAGGCTAATGGTTTTAAACTGGAAGAGGGGAGATTTAGATTGGATATTAGGAAAGAATTCTTTCCTTTGAGGGTGGTGAGGCACTGGAACAGGTTGCCCAGGGAAGCTGTGGATGCCCCATCCCTAGAAGTATTTAAGGGCAGTCTTGATGGGGCTTTGAGCAACCTGGTCTGGTGGGAGGTGTCCCTGCCCATGGCGGGAGGGTTGGAACTTGATGATCTTCAAGGTCCCCTCCAATCCTAATTATTCTATGATTCTATGGTATAAGGATTAAAAGACTCTACAGACCAAGAAATTGGTGTTCCCTGCCTACAGACTGAACATATCATTCTTTCCACCTTGCAGCAAATATACTTTCACCTGAATCTAGTGTTCTCACATCTTGAATTAATGTGCAGTTGACTGTTTTTTTTCTACTGAGTGTTAACTGCCCCAATTTTTCTTGCCTTGGGGCATTATGGACACCTCTTAGAGTGAAAGATGATCATACGTCTTTCTTTGATGGACTGAGGCTTTCAAGTTAACTGGTGTACTAGTCTTCTTCGCTGTGGGCTTTTTTGAAATTTGCATCTCCTCTTCTTCATATATCTCCAGTGTAGTGTATGTGTTCCCAACTGTTGTTTTGTGTCTGTAGATGCATAAAATGCCATAGGAGGCCATGTCCTCAAAATACATAGCTGCTAGATTTTACACTTTTTTTTTTTCCTAGTAGATGATATCAGTATTTATAAGTGTTTTATAAGTGTAGTGGACCTGAGGAAATAAATCAGCTCTCTGCACTTCAGCTCTGCTCAAATTCATGTTATTGTGATGCACATGGCTTATGTCAAGCTTGTGACATTGAATTTTTGTCCATTTATCCAAATATGGTAGTGTTTCTTTCAGAATATCAGATAATTGTTGTTCTCGAACTGGCCACTTGAGTATGCACTCCTCTGTACAGCCTGAAATACTGTCATTCTTTTCCTCCCTCTATATAACAAACGGAATATGTCAAAATGCACATGCACCTAAGTTTCCTATTAATTCCTACAGCATTTCATTTCTTATTTGAGATTATGGTTTACATGATGATTAGTGTAGTTCTTCCTGAGATGGTTAAAGAAAAATAAAGGGGGGGGGAGGGCAAATGTTTTCGCGTTCCTTTTTTTCTCCGTCTCCCATCTGCAGCTTCCAGCTTTAAGATGTTGCAAGCCTTTGTTTCAAACAGGTTGCAGGTCACTGGGAAGCACCTGTGACTGTCTGCTGAAGTAAGTGCAGTCCCTGGTGTGGGAGTGTGTTCCCAGTGATGACCTGGGGCTACTCACCTTACTAATAGGCCACTTGTGGGCAGTTATTGCTGCATTAGTGTTTTGGGTGTGTCACAGGTGGAAGAGACTTGGTTGGTTGAGCTTAAAACTCCTGTTCTGGTATTAACTGAGAAATGGTAAAGATGGGCTGCCAGAGTGGGTCATCAAAGAAATCAGTAAGCATGGTTTCAATAAAAGGAAAGCTTTTTTCACTTCTCTGAGGCAGGGTATTTCTTGTCTTGTTGGGAGCATTGTCCAGGAGCTCTCTATATAAGAAAGTCCCAAAGGCAAGCAAAAAGCTACGACTTCCCATTACACGAAACAGAAAAATTTCTATGAGATTTTGCTGACTTTAGGTGATATTCCCAAGCAGCACAATCTTGTTTGCTGCTGGAAACTTTTGCTTCACACAATGACCTGGCCACCCACTCACCATCTGTTAAACATGATGCTGCTTAATTTAAAGCAAAAAAAGAAAGGGGTGGGGTGGGGAAGAACATGATGGTTTATGGAGAAAGCATTTTGGGTTTTGTATCTATTTAAGTGTTGATATCTCAACTGGTGGTCCCCCAGGTTCTCGTCTGCACTGCTGTTTCCTAGCCAGCCCATCCCTCACATGTGGTGGTAAATGGGTTTATGTGTTAAGTTCAGCATTTTGCATTTGACTTTGCTGAAGTGTGTGATGCTCATCAGCCCGTTTCTCCCCTCTCCAGAGTTCTCTGTCTGGCCCACTGCTGCATTTTGACACTGGTCTTTAGGAGTCTCAGCAGTAACTGCATGATCCGTAGTTGTGCTGGTGGACTGCCCAGCAGTTACCTGCAGAAGACTGCGCGGATCTGCCTGTATGACCCTGCTCTGGTCCCAGTGTCCCAGCCCCTTTTCACGAGCAGCCCCTGATGCTGCTAGGTCCTTTTTGGCTCTCCTTGTATTTTCAGGGCCCAATAGATACAGGTGTAGTCTCAAAGGTGGTCTGAAAGGATTTTACCTAAGCTTGGTAAGCACTGTGAAGTGTTGGACAAAAATCTAAACCAAATTTGACGTTAGCACCACGGGCAGGCTCATGGGTAACATGGCAGGTCTCTTAATTCTGTTCTGAAAAGGAGCAACTTTATCATTGAAGTTGCGAAAAAGTAAATAAGAGCATCTGGCTAAATACCTGCAGATTTTACTCTTTTGTATGTAGCCCTGTAACTGGTGTCATGATCTCTAACATCTGTCCTCATAGTTTGGAACCTGGCTAGTGAATCTCTCCTTGGCAATTGCCTTGGTTTCATGGTGGATCATTTCTTACACTTTAACTATGATTTCTACCTTAGTTCTTGTCTAGTCCAAGTGACTAAGGAGGCAAATCCTGTAGAGATTATGTGAAAAGCTTTTATCTTGGTTGAAGGAATTGGATCCTGATCTACTTTACCAAACTCTTGTCTTGAGTCTATAATTTTCCATTGCCCTTCCACTATTCCACTAGATTACTTTGCGTAATAGTTAATGACGGGTATGATGTAAAACAGAACTCATGGCTAATATCTACTATTAAATGTCTTGTTTTGGGCTTATAGAAGCTGGTGTCAAAAGTTATTTCATGAAGGGATGATCTGTGAATCTTATTAGCATGCAGATGTACAGAATGACCCCAAATCATTACTGTGCCCTGGAGGTTGGTTGAAGAACAGAAAGGCATGTCTTGGGGGAGGAGAAAACCATAAAAACAGGCACTCCTGAATTTGTTATAATGCAATGCAAATGTCAAGTAATAAGAACAAATTATATTGCAGAAGAAAAAAATGAACTCTACAGAGAGCCTAGTAACTGCCGTGTCTGACATCTGCCATAAATATTTTTGTGCATGATTTGGTGAAGTCATAAACAATTGCATCTCCAAGTGTGACTGCTGATTTTTTTTTCTCGCTTGACATACATAGTTATAGAGGCCACAGTTTTAGAAAATTTGGGCCTGATCATTTGGAAACCACTTGGTCACAGTCATCTTGTACGCGCCAGTGCTCTTAATGGAGCTTATGTTATTGCAAATGTGTCATGTACAATCAGGTACTGAGTTAGTAGCTGCTTTTGAGAATAATTTTAAAATTCCTTCTGCTTCCTTATCGCTTAGATGGGAGATGTCCAAGTTGACAGGAATAATATAGGACTGCAAGTTTCTATGCAAATATAAAATCTTAAAAGAAAGTTTTGTGCTTGATCTTAGATTTGTTTGAAGTTAGTGGTGAATTTCCCATGGATTTCATTAGGAGCATGAAGCTCCTGGGGCAAAAGTCTCAGATCCATGGAGTGTATTTTGGTCTATTTTTGCCATTATGTTTGCATGAAGAGTGTAATAAGTACAGGCATCTCATGAGTCAGAGGAGAAAATTCTCTAGCAGGCATAGTTATAATAAATTTAGCTCCAATTCTTCTTCAGCTGATAATTAGAACTAAGGTGGGGAAGAAGTGGTGACTACCATAATTCTTCACCTCTTCCAATAAGCCTGAAGTCCTATGCTAAAAATACAACTATTTTAAAAATAACTGGGATTAGCGAAGTGATTTCTGCCTGATTTGTTTCTTTTCTAATGAACATGATAAAATTTACTAAAACCTGTTCCGACAATAGGATCTGGGAGTTGTATTTCATTGGAAGCTGATGCATTCTGTTATGTTCAGTATATTGTTAGTTCTATTTATGCTGGTTTGTTGTTTGCTTTTTTATGTTGTTTGACTCTAGTAAATATACTTAGATTAGATTACATGGTAACTTGATAATTTAAATTATGTTGGTATATTTGATTAAACATGACCATCTTGATTTTACAGTTAGTATTGCTTTGATCAGGGTGGAGCTGAGAAATCTGTGCTATGAAAAGCTGCAGCATTTGCCAAGTAATAGCGTTTGATTAATAAACTTATTGTCTGTAATGATTTCACCCTGAAGCGTGGCCAAGTAACATTGTTGGTGGCTCTGGAGCATGCTGTGAAGGATCCATAGTGGGGTCAATTCTGTTCTGGCAAGAATATCTTGGACAGCAAAAAGTCCTCAGCTTGGAGGAAGTCCTTGTGCACTCTGGGTTTGTATATTACATGGAAGCTCTCTGTGACTCTGCCAGAATGTCTGGCACAAATAAGCTCCTGAGATGAAGGTGACTCTGCAAACTCAGGGTGGGAGGCTCATTGGCTACGGAGTCTGAGTTACCATGTTTATGGATGCTTTCTGGGCTCCAACCTGCTGATTTCTTGTCCAATGTGGTGCTGATGCTGGAGGGGGCAGACTTTTGCTATTGCTCTTCTGCTTCACATTTGGAAAGTTTCTTCTGTGCTTCAAGATTATCAGTTTTGCTACAGGTAGTCAGGAATGTAAAGGCCAAATCACAAAGCTATTCAGATGCTCCACTCTTGATATCTTTGAATTGATGACTCTGTGGTGTCTTGTTTTCCAAGTGGTGGTGATGGTGGGGTTTTGAGGTGTTGGGTTTTTTTTTCTTTATATATTCAAGTTTCTAAAGTGGCCCTTGGTTACATTTAGAGGTCAGATTTGCTGCATGGTGCAGCTAAACGGGGTATTTACCCATCCTGTCTTCACTCCGTCTGGGGAGAGGATTTTTGCTACAAGGTCTGTTCCAATAAAGGTCATCAAACTGCCAGTTCCCTTAGTTTCTATGAATCGTGGAAAGCCCTTCAGCAAGAAATGTTAAGTGAGGGTTCCTGCATACCACCAAGTCTATTATTAGGCATTGCAAAAGGGCACACCGCACTAGCCAGCAACTGGCCCATTTTGATACGGCCTTTACTGACTTCATCCTTGGTCCCTAGTAGACTACCTTCTAATTTCTAATTTCTCTGTCAATTTCTTTTCCATGTAGCTTAAAAACCTCTATATACTTTAAGATTTACAGTGCTCTCAATTTATTCTCCTTAATACAGTTCTTACATCTTTCTTTCTCTCTTTGCTGAATCTATTTTCTCTAATGGTCAAGAAGCTGCATGCTTCTGGAAATGCTTGAAAAGGACTTCCGTCAGAGACAATTTTAAATAGAAAGTGTCTTGGAATTAAAAAAAATGTGTGTCATGAGAAAAATAAAATATGGGCAAAGTAAGAGGGTTTTTTAAAAGTTAAGTCAGTTGACTCTAATAAGAATTGTGTTATGTGACAGCACAGACAGAATTTTGGTAGCAAATTCTGAAGTAACTTCTTTTACATACATAATAGTTACTGTACAGCAGTGATGCAATCATAATTCATTTAATTGAAGCTGATAAGTCTGTCCAGCTGGAGTGATATTTTTTTTTATTTATTTATTTAATTACTGTGGTAGAATGTGAAATCCTGCACCTTGGCTTTAGAGCTCCCAAAGCCAGTTCCCACCAGTATAGTCTCTCAGTGAATGAATGAGTCTTAATGGTCACGCAGACTGACCCAGGCAAAAGCTATTTACGTGAAGCATCTGCTTTACATTGAAACATTGGCTTTCCAAGAATCTTTTAAGCTGTGTTGTGAGGCATGAAGAGGTCAAATGACTTACCCAAGTCTTGCAAAATGCCAGCTGAAATTAGGATCTGATGTGCTTCTGGCTTGATTCAGGTTTTCACACAAGGCAGTAGAACCCAAAGCTGTTGAGAGGAGCTTGGAGGGAGCCCGGGTGCAGTCGGTGTTGCACTTCAGGATTGCAATTGCAAATGCTTAAAAATTCGCTTGTGTTTCTGAATCCCACATGAAAGCATAGTTCATTTTGAGAGGGGCAGAAAGATGTTTCTTGTTCTAAACAAACAATCCTCATAAAATGCTAATTAAATGATAAGTATAATAGGGAAATCGTTAATTACTTAGTTGCATTTCTTATTATCTATGGAAGTTTTTAATTATAAAGCAAAATTGTTACATGAAGCCTGTAATGACAAGGGGAAAGTGTGTATGAATTTACTGGTGCTCAGCTGGATTCTCTTTGTTGCTTTTGAAAACCACAGCCTGTCCTGAGCAGGTCACGATGCTTCCTCCCCAAGGAAGCCGAGGCTGTAGAGGAGCGAGCAGCCCCACTGGGCTCTGGGATCGGGAGAATTCCTTGGGCTTCAGCTGCTGGGCTCTGGTTTTATTCAGGAGTGGAATGAGAAGTTTCTATACAAGAAGAAAAATACTATCTTTGAACAACTTAGGAACATAAATCCTCAATGACAGGCTGAAATTGAGGATTTGGTTTCAGCAGGAAAAATGTGTATTAGGCTTGCTAATATCTAAGAGTAGTATTATGAAAGAACTACTTTTCCTTGGACTCTTCCATTTCACTACACTGTTCTACTAAGGATGTTCCCTTAACTTTCCTCTGGAAATTGGCCTGTGAACCTTGTGAAAGTTTTGTGGAGGCCTATTACTATCTAATTCACCCTTCAAAATGAAAATGAGATTTTTGATTTTTGTTTTCAGTTGCTTTCCAGAACTTTGTCCTTGCTTGCAGCATCTGAGGGCCAAAGTTTAGACCAAATATTACAGTGTTTGAAATGATTCAGCCTTCCTCATTTGTTGTTAAATTGAAGCTTATACTTGATCCTTAAACAAGTATGATTTTGACATGTAGGAAAAAAGGCTACTTTTGCAATATTATGCTAAAATATCACACAAAAGTGCTGAAAGCTTTCTTTTTTTTGGTGATTTCTAATTCAGAAATGCTATCTTCTATCAACATATAATGGAACATGCTGCCAGATGTATCCAGGGAGTGACTTATTCAGTATGGCAATAAAAATACCCATTAAATATCAAAAGGGGAAGAAATCTTTTGAAATACTTGAAATATTTTTGAATCATTCTTTTTTTGTTCTTTTGTGTAAGTAAAATACTATCAAGTATTTTAATTCTCTAGGAGAACATTTTATTGTGCTCAAAGACTTAGCAAGTTGCTTTTTAACCCATGAAATAAATTGTTCTGCTTTGCTTCATGACTTAACATTCATTTAGGTTGGAAGATCCTGGATTGACTTCCTTTAGAATGCTAACTGATTGGGTTCAAAATGATTGCTAAAATACTTGCAAAGTGCTATGAAAAGTGATGTCTGAAACAAATGTCATGCTTCTCTGCTATCAAAAATTACAAAAAAAAAGCCAAAACTTAATTTCTCTTTTTTTGTTTGTTTGTTTTTGGTTTTGCCTTTTGTTTTTGTGCTTTTTTAATATATTTTTTAAAATTCTGCTAATTCACCTAACTTGCTCACTGCTTAGTTGAGGAGGTGTAATACAGCATTACCCCACTGTTACGTGAGTTTATGTAGCGCAGTTTTCATAGGAGAACTTCAGCTTAAGTTGTTAAATTTGGCAGGGGCTAGTTTGATTATGTGCTGGTTTTCTCCATTTTGCAGATAGGATGTGGCAAAAGCCAAAATATTCAAGCTTCCTCTAATTTTGGATGTCCAATTCAAAATTTCAGGTAGTGGCTTTGCAGAATATATGGTTGGTTTTTGTCACTAAGCAGTGTGGGAGGTGGAGGAAAAGGAATAAAGTATCTTAGTTTGAAGGGCATGAGCTTGTTTCAGCCTCCACCCAGGTGATCTGTGAGGTCCAGTCAGAATAGGAGGAAACAAATCTTGTGGATCAAATGTCCAGTCTTCTACATGATCTTGTCAAATATTACATATTCTTGTAATAATCAAATAATTCTTTAATAACAATATTACCACCTTTAAAAACTCAGGGCTTTAATCCTGTGAGTAAGGATTTGGGATTGTGCTACAAGTTCTGGTCTTGCTCTGTGCTGTACCATTGACTTGGGACGTGGTGGAGCCTGGTAGATCCCAGACAATGTTACCAATATTCTCTAGGGTTTTTGGTTGGTTGGTGTTTTTTTTTTTTCGGTTGGGTTTCCTTGTTTTGTTGGGGTTTATTTTGTTTACATGTGGTTTTTTTGCTTTTTCCTTTTGTAAATAAAGTGGCATCTGTTTGACCTTGGAGGATTCATTCCAGTTTTTTTTCTCTTCAAAACCTGTTTTTGGTATTTTGTTAACAACAGAAAATCAAACTTCTAAGGTAATCCAGTCTCCTTGAGACAGGATTCTTTTCAGAGGCCGTTAAATGAAAGTGTCATCACAAACTGAAGTCATTTTATGCCATAGAGCTCTCGTACAAATTATGATCTATCTAAATGGGGTACAAGAATTACTTCAGGTGTTATTTCAGTTGGAATTGCAGAAATTCTTTAATGAGTTACAAAAACAGCACAGTAGAGAATTTCCAGTCTCACTAATATAAAATGAAAACTGTAATTCTGTAACCTACTTGCAGACAACTTTCTTCAAACCTTTCTATTTCTAAAAGAAGCTATTTGGCTGTAGTGGCCTATTTTCTAGTTGCATGACTTTGAATAAATGTTTCTAGTGCCACAGCACTGGAGTGTCATGAATGTTCCTTTTTGTTTTTGCAGTACAGATTTGAAAATAATTCCCTGCTTTTAGTTGTGGGATAAAAATAAAATCATTACTTTCAACTGTTTCCAATTTCAGAATTATCTGTTTTGCATTACTCCGAAGTGTCATTTAAATGCAAGTATTGAAATGACAAACTCTCAGTTGTTTTGCTTCAAACCTTCTAAAGATGTCGTGTGTCAGTTCTGTTCTCAGGTGCACGGGCAGGATGGGATGAGTGAGACAAAACATAGTGATTTCTGTTTAACTTTGACAGTAGTACTGCCAAGTGCTCTGCCTCTGAGTGCTTCCTGTGGCAGTTCTTCTAGGGGATCTGTTGCTCTATTTTGAGATTTAATGCGGTGCAATTCTAGTGTAACTTTCTGATTACTCATCTGTATACTACAGAGCTTGTCACATTGTCAAAAATTTGGAGTTTTCCCATTTCTCTTATTCTTCATAATTACTGCACTTACTCATCCCTAGCTTACCTACAAGATTTAGTGCATATTGAATATATAACTCATATAACACAGTGATGAATTTGCTACATATTCCCCTATTTGTCTATGAAACGTTCCTGCTTCCAGAAATCATGCTGAAATTTGAAAATACTCAGATAATTCTGAAAAACTACACTTCCAGTCTGGTAGCTGGTGTTTCGTGGTGTGGATGGATAATACCTTACTAAATACAGCAGAGTGGACTTTGCATGAACTGCAGAACCACCTGGGCATCACTTGTTCTCTTTGACTAAATTTAATAAATACTACACTTGATCCCTGTTCTGTCATTGCCAGGTGCAATGGTATATAGCTAGTTAAAATCTGCTATGGGTATTTCATAAGTGCATTATCAATTTTTAAAGCTTTTTTTTTTGGGAAAAATATTGCTTCTGCACAGGCACTTCATTCCATATTTGCAGTAGTAAATGAGTAGTCTGTTTTTGCAGATGTGCTGGTCTCATTGCAGATTGGCTGGCATTTTTGCTCTTTCTGGCAGGACAGGATGATTTATGGCTGCTTTGCCTTCTTATCATGATTTAGCTTATTTCTGCTCCTGATCTGGAGTAACGCTGGTCACAACTACAAATTGGGAGGGGAGTGGCTAGAGAGCAGCCTTGCGGAAAGGGATCTGGAGATGTGGGTCATCAGCAGGCTCAATATGAGTGAGTGCCCTGGCAGCCCAAAGGGCAAACCACATCCTGGGGGGCATCAAGCACAGCAGAACGCAGTTGGTCAAAAGAGGGAATTATCCCCTTGTATTCAGCATTGATGTGGCCTCGCCTTGAGCTCTGTTTGCAGTTCTGGGCCCCACTATTTAAGAAGGATGTGAAAATCCTTGAATGTGTCCAGAGGAGGGCAACCAAGTCGGCAAAAGGGCTGGAAGGAATGTCCTATGAGGAGCATATGAGGACCTTGAACTTGTCTAGTTTGGAGAAAAAGAGGCTGAGAGGTAGCCTCATTGCTCTTTCCAGCTTCCTGAGGAGGGTATGTGGAGAGGGAGATGTTGATCTCTTCTCCCAGGTATTCAGTGATAGGATGCATGGGAATGGTTCAAAGCTTCGCAACGGGGGAGGTTTAGACAGGACCTTTATACCTTTAGGAAGCATTCCTTTACCATGAGGATGGTCAAAGCCTGGAACAGGCTTCCTGGAAAGGCACTCGGTTTCCCAAAGCTGGCAGTATTTAAGAAGCATGTGGATAATGCCCTTAATATGCTTTGACTTTTGGTCAGCCCTCAAGTGGGCAGGCAGTTGGACTAGATGTGATCATTATAGGTGCCTTCCAACTGAAATATTCTATTTTTACACCTCAAGTATGCTCCAGTTTCTGCTATTCTAGGTAGCTAGCAGTAGCAAGAAGAATTCCCTAAGAACTGTGTTTTACTTAACTTTCCCAATGAATTTAAAATATGCTTCTACCTGTAACATTTCAGGTGTTCAGGTTGAATATCAGGAAAAATGTTTACACTGAAAGGGTTATTAAGCCTTGGAAAAAGCTGCCCAGGGAAGTGGTTGAGGTACCATCCCTGGAGTTATTTAAAAGACGGGTTGACATAGTGCTTAGAGACATGGTTTAGTGATGGTTTTTATCAGAGTTAGGTTGATGGTTGGACTAGATGACCTAGTCCCTTCCAAACTAGACAATTCTTTGTTTTCAGGTTAGCCCCATCACTGAACTGTGTAAGGATTTTTGGGGGCATGCAGTGTAATCCGCGTGGTATTATGAGTTATATCTCACACTGCATTTGGGTCTTGTCCTCATTTGAGGACACAAGCTGAAATTAGCTCTAACAGATGATGGCACTGCTGACTGTGGAGGAACTGTGAGATCTTTCATCAGTATGGGTGGTGCTGTGCATCCACCCCACACATTCTTTTCCATCAGATGGAAAGTGAGTATACTCATTTCCAACATCCCTATCCTGCTTCCAAAGCAGGCTTGGGGCACTAGAGGCAGTGGTCTGGGGCATATTGCATTTAGAAGATGACCAATAAATTTCAGTGGTTTAAAATCACTGTTCAGAAACTGGTTGTGACAATATGGCTAAGAGGCTGGTAAGTTTGGGAACTGAGTGTAGACCTCCCAGCAGTCATCAATGGGAAGGAAGTCCTGAAATTTCACCCATTTCTCTTCCTAAAAAAATCAATAGATGATGTATGTGACAACTGGTGTATCACTGAAAGGAAATGCTAATTCACATCTAGCAAACCTCTGCAGGCTAAAATAAAGCCTTGTGTACAGAAACAATTTATAAAATAGAAATCTAAATTAATGTGAGAGTATACCCTTTGAATAAATTTCCACTCATAGTGTGTACTTAATGCACAATGGAATGCTGAGTTTGTCAAGAGACAACTAATTTTGGGCTTTCCCTTCCAAGATTATGGTGTAAGACTGGGAGAGAATGTATAAAGGGATAGATCTCACAGCTTTGCATAAAATAGTTTTTCTGTGTTTAGCAATAACTTATGCCTAACGTCCATTATTTCAGAACTCTTGAGCAAATCTTGTCTCTAGCAGGAAATTAGTTTTTTTGGTGTATTTGTTATGATTTTATTTTTGTCATTAGTGATTTATATGTTTCTGTACGTTACTACTGAAGCAATTCTGTCCAGTATCACAGGATGGGTACAAATCAGCAGAGCAACAAAAACGTTTAAGGGACTGGAGCATCTCCCTGATGAGGAAAGGCTGAGAGTGCTGCGACTCTTTGGCCTGGAGAAGAAAAGGCTGAGGGGAGACCTTACTAACGCTCAGAAGTATCTCAGGGGTGAGTTGAAGGTGGATGGAGCTGGACTCTTTTCAGTGGTTCAGTGGTCCCAGTGACAGGATGAGGGGCAATGGGCACAAGCTGGAACACAGGAAGTTCCATTTCAATATGAGAAAAAACTTCTTTCTGGTGAGGGTGCCAGAGCCCTGGAAGAGGCTGCGCAAGGAGGGTGTGGAGTCCCCTTCTCTGGAGACCTTCAAGCCCCGCCTGGATGCCATCCTGAGTGATGTGCTCTGGGCGATCCTGCTGTGGCAGGAGAGTTGGACTAGATGATCTCTAGAGGTCCCTTCCAACTCTGATAATTTTGCGATTTCATGAAATACCTGCAGAATTTTTCTTTCACCTATTTTATAATATAATTTCAGGCAGATTTTAGATGGTTCAGTGTTCCAGCTCTTACTGTGTTCCCTGCTGGAAAGGTAATGCTGAGCATTCTTTTTTTTTCTGTTGTAATTTCCTTTTACCTTGCTAACGCTGCAGCAGCTAAAAACTAAGAATTGGAACTTGGGTGGATGACCCTCCTAACTATTTCAGTAATCTGCAGAAGGCCTATTTTACTTATGAACTGCCCTGCCACATCCCTATCCCTGGCCTCCTTTAAGCCTGCCATTTAGGTCCAATTGTTTGAAACAATCTCTTGTTGTAGCTGGTTGGGGTGAAATGGAGCTATCTGTCAATTTGAAAAGGTCACTGGCTGTGTCAGAATGACAGTGATTCCAAATTATCCATTAATCTCCCAATTTAAAATTGTCATCCTTCTGATTACGGCCAGCCAGCCACACAGGCTAAAATAGACCTCTTCTCTTATACCCATGACCAAGCAGCTTTTTTATTAGCTGGCAGATAAAATTGGCACTGTGCTCCAACATTAAATATTCATTGACTGCTCTCTGAAAAGAAATGACTGCTAACAGGTTGAGAATATATAAGAAAACAGCCAAAGAAATTACAATTGATTTTCTTGTCTTATCTGCTAAGGTTTGGGCTATATGATTAGTGTAACTCACTTCGCATATTCCTATATTGGTTTGAGTCAAAGGGTAATAAATGCAAGAGCTTCCTTGCTTCTTTTGCATTTTTGCTTTGTCTTGATATTGTTGATGCACTCAGTATGTTAAATGGAGGGTAAATTAGTGCATAGAAAGTGTAATTCTCTATGGAAAATAAGGTTTAATAGCTTTTGCATTGTCAAGGGAATGGCTCTGGAAGATGAAAAAGGTCCCAGATAAGGAGTTCAGGCCTAAAAGGTGTTTAGTTTTCTTGCATAGTATAGAAGTGTGGTGCTGTTGAGGTTTAAGAGATTCTGCCTAATACTTTTCCTGTATTTCAGCATGTCTGTCTCTAAGCATGATACAGTTGTGAGTCAGTGCTAAATGAGATCAGAAATAAAATTGTAGCCAGGAATAAGTGCAGGGAAAGGATATGACTGTTCATCTTGAAATCTGTTGAATTATTATGTAAATTTTGCAGGTATAATTTTTTAGGAGAATAGGGGCGAGCTGTTTCCATCTGCTGCTCCAGAGGGGAATGGCTCCGACTCTGCTTCTCTATGGCTATCACCCATCACCCAAGTCCCACCTTCCCTCTTAGTCCTTTTTGATATATGCTAGTTGTAACTTGGGGGCTTTCCTGAGTAGTTGAATGACTTGGGAACAGGGCAGTGCCTGAGCTGGCAGCATCCCCTTTGTGAATGGTCATCTAACCTGGCAGGGAGAATCCAAACAACTTCTGGAGGCTTTATGATGTGGTGGTGTCCCTTCATACAGTAAAAGGCATAAGCCAGGGAAGTGTAAAGAAAAGAAATTCAAGGCAGATGAAAGTCCAGAAGGCAAATATTAATTTCTTATTCTGAGGAACAAAAAGTGTTTGTGTGAACACTGATACCCACACAAAACTCTTAGATTGCAATTGGTGATGGATTCTCTAGGCTTATCTCAATCCTTGTCTATGCAAAGTGTTCATACAAAGAACTAATTAAAATATTTCAGTTCTATAAGGTATTTTTTAAAAAATGCTGCTCTGTTTGCCAAATTCTTTTTTGTATTTAGTCAGTGTTATAACTGCCCTAATACTTTGCTAATGGACAAAGTGTTTGCCTAACACTTTTCCTGTATTTCAGCATGTCTGTCTCTAAGCATGATGCAATTGTGAGTCAATGCTAAATGAGATCAGAAATAATCATAAAATTGTAGCCAGGAAGAAGTGCAAGGAAAGGATATGACTGTTTATCTTGAAACCTGTTGAATTGTTACATAAATTATGCAGGAATATATTTTTCTTTTCCTTAGGAATATGGCTTTAGAGCATTTACTGAAGATACTGTGCTGAGATTTTTAGAACATACTGATTGTTTATTTGCTTGTATGTTGTAGTTTGTTGTAGATTGAACTTTTGAATATGTCCAGAGGCAAACAGTGGCCACAGATAACTCTTGAGGGCTTTTTTTCTCCCGCTTCTTTGCAATGGTGATGCAGTATTAATTCATGGCAGACAACTTGGCAGGGGTTCCCTGTGTACAGATAACTACTTTATACCAAGAGACTGGTAAGACTTTCCCTTCAGGTATATCAAAGAAAGGATTAGGTAATTTTCTAGCCACAAGCTGTGTAGATTGGTTGCCGCTCTACTAGTTATGCTCACTTGAAACAAAAGTTTTAGTGTTGCATGCAGGTGCCAGCTCCGCTCACCTCTCCTCTGACTGCTCTTATCTGCTGTTTGTTGGGACTGAGGGAGGCAGGATGTCTGCTATATCTTGTATTTTGTCTTTTTCCAGTTATTTCAGGTATTTGATTTCCAGGGGAGAATGTGTGTGTAATTTTTTGTTCCCCTAGATTTTTTCCCCATCTGTCTTCTGTAAGTTTAGTTGCTCATTAAAAGGCAGGGAGAACCACATACAGGCACAGTTTTCTGATGAAACACCTAATGACTTTCAGCATTTGGTTTATGGACACAGCTTATGTTACAGAGGGGCTTGTGTCAAAACAGGCCAGAGATAAGCTTACATTTATCTATAGAAGTTAAGGGATAATTATGTAAAAGCATTACATTTTAAAGGCAACAAAGACAGACCTGTGGGAAGTGCATTTTCACAGCATGTATTAGCAAAGCCCAATCAACCTCCTTGTGGGAGGACAATTAGCAGAATTAAAAGTTGGAATTTTAATTATCATACAAATTAGAGGGAAATTAATCAGCTTGTATTTTATGACTTGACTTGGCTTTGAGCATTGCCGCTTGAATTTTATAGCAAAAGTTTGATTAATTGAGACACTGCATGAAAGCAGAAAATCCTGATTTAGGTAGCATTTTAATGTCCGGCTTGCTTTCCATCTGCTGCCTCCAATATGGGAAGTGGTAAAAATGAGATAATGCAGAAGCAAAACCTTTATTTAACCCATCAGTAGCCTCCAAACCCATACCCTGAGATTTCTCTGCATATGCTGGAAGTTGCCTTTTCTGTAGCTCCTATTTTTACTTTCTAACTCCACAACATGTTGGTTTATAACTAGTGCCCTGGTGTGAGCCTGATTCAAGAGCTGAAGATTTTCACTAACTGAGTGGAAGCATTATTTCAATATCAGTCAAAACCCAGCTTTTTATTTTTTTTTCCCTGCATAGCTGGACAAAAATTTTAAAAGTGCGGCTTAACTAATTTTGAGAGGAAACAGGATAAATGTTGATGCTATGAGGCCTGCACCGTGGATCACCAAGAACGAGTAGCTTCCTGTGAGATCTGAAAGCATCTGCAAGCTTGTGTGTGACTTCTGGAACTGCTATCCAAGACTCAGCAATGCCTTATCTTGGCAGGTATTTGAACCTTCCTTTGGATTGTGCTAATCAGAACTTGAAAGTGTTTAGAGCAGTTTGATGTGGCAGTATGGGAGTATGGCAAGTTTCAGTTCAGCTGCTGCAAAGTGTGATTTTGATAAAATATTTACTCTTTTCCTGGGTGTTCTTTTTCACCCAAACAAAGTATTTAGGGGGGTTGGTTCCAGACACTCATTAAGGAAAGGTCCAAAAGCTTGAGTGCTCCTTTTCTGGAAGAAGGGAGATGTAGGCTGAGACTCCCTACATAGAAAAAGGTGCTGAATATTGTGTTTGCATTTAATGTTTGTTTCTCTTTCTTCCTCTTCTTCTAGTCAATATCTGTTGGCTTGGCTCTGATAATCCTGAAGCATAGTCTTGCCGTATTTGACAGTGAAAATCAAAGACGGACTAAAGCTATTCTCAGTCTAGAATAAAATGAAACCATATACTTTGCACTGCTGAGTTTGTGTTGTAAAAACAAAATTAAAATAACAAAGTCTTAGAAAAAACAAACCTGTCCTTCAGTCAGAACATAAGGCACAAACAGATTGCTGAAATAAACTAGACCACAATTTTATAGGGTCTCAAGTTGAAAGAGGGAGCTTAATTATGATGCTGGATTTAGTTCGGAGCTCAAGTAATGATCTAGGAAGCTGGAGAGAAGTACTGGAAACGACTGTGTACTAATGAGGACCATAGCAGCAGCTTTCTGTGCTAGTTAATTTGCAATCTATGTGGAGATCTGTTGGCAAGCCTATAAAATGAGGTTTTGCAAAAGTAATCACCACTTCAAAGTCTAGAGATACAGCCTTAGGAAGCAGAAGCATGTTGACTATTAAATTTCCATTTTGAATATTTTTGGAAAGTTTATGTTGTTGCTTCCTATCTGCTGAACTGAGGAAAGCATAACACCCTCGCTGTCATAATATAGGTCTGGAATTCAGCATTTCAAAATGCAGTAAGCAGGAGAGTCTTTTTTGATAACTCCCAAAAATGCCAGATAAGACAATGCTGTCCATTTAGAAATACTAGTCTGTCTGTGCATGTTCAGCTTAATTGCTAAAGTTCAGTCCATTTGTCAAAAGGCTAAGAAAAAAGCATCTTGTTTTCTACTCTGGATGTGCTGTTCCTCAGTACTTTCCTGGATTAAGACCAATTAGTGCTCAGTAGGATACAACGTGTGTTTTTAGGGTAAAATCTTTGGACACGTATGTGGGTGTGCAGAACCTCCAAAAGAACTCTTGACAGCACATCTATGGAATAAGGTGGTGAAACAGCCCAAGGCAAGAGTGCTGTGATCTGTTCTCTATGGAATTCTGTTTTGGTTTTGAATGTGAAAATATGGTAGCTAGGCCCAACCTGCTATTTTGAGCTCCACTGAATTGAGGTGAGTCATCTCTGGCTCTCTTAAAAAGCAAGAGTCTAAAGGAGTGGGTTCCACAATGCTGCAGTGTTTGATGTGAGACAGGAGAAAGTCAATAAGCTAGTGAAGGCCAAAGGATTTATCACAGAGCAGATATTATGCAAATCAAACTAATTACTTAATAGAACTGTTAGGTGGTTTGAATGAATGTGATTGTGTCGTGGTTTAACCCCAGTCAGCAGCTAGCACCATGCAGCTGCTTGCTCATCTCCCCTTTTTCCCCCAAGAAGGGTAGGAAAAAAAGTGAGAAAAGGAGAAGGGAAAAAAAGAAATGAAAAAACAAACACCCCACCTTGTGGCTCGAGATAAAGACAGTTTAATAGAACATGATCAGAAAAAGAAAATAACAATAATAACAGAAGCCACTCACAGCACCTGATGAATTGACACTGACCTGAACAGTGATGGCAAGTACCCACGACCCTGTAAATCCTGTTGTTAACCCACTGAGCCTGACATCTGTGGTACTGGTATTCCATTGTTCTGTCTGGGCATCTTTGCATCTTCTATGGAAAGCTGAAAAAAAATCCTTAAAAACTATAAAAATTGCCTGGCAACAACTAAAACAGTATGTAATATTTGCGTTCCTTTCATACCAAATCTGAAACACAACAACCACTAGAAAGAAAATTAACTCTGTGCCAGCTGAAATCAGGACAGACTCCCAGGATCTATTCAATGTCACTGTTTCACTTGTATGTCAGTTTACTTTGAGTTAGGTCAAAACCAGTGTTATTTTGTCGAAAGTACAAGTGCAACCAAATTACTGTGTCTTTTCCAAACACTTCAATTTTAAGTCTCAACCAAGAGAAGTTGAATTAAGTCCTGCAATGTCAGAACACAACCTTGATGAAGGCTGGCAGATGTAGGATAAAGTAGTTCCAATTAGAAGGAACGTACAGTAACCATTTGTCCAGCTGCCTGACCAGCTGTGGCACAGTGGGATGCTGCACAGAGATCCACAGCTGTTTCTGAACATGTTAGTGCAAGTGCTTAAGGTGAGAACACTAGGTCTGCCTTAGGGACCCTGAGAAATGTGAAGTCAGAGGGGATCAGTTCTCAAGATGTGTTCCTTTGGGGCTTCTTCAGGAACCTCGAAACAGAGTTCTGTGGTTGGCATCGGTGCCTTGCTCAGCGATGAGTAAGGGGTCCTGCTCTGTCACAGCACATCTGGCTCAAAGTAATCTCTCTGGTCTGAGCAGTGCAGGCAACAGGTTGAAGCTTGGACCCAAAGGTTAAGGGAGAGAGAGGCTTAGCTTACTAGAGGGAGGCACATGATGTCTTAGTTAATGCTTCCATGTTTGGGTTTTTTTAGGAGCTATTTTGCCGATGGTGCTTGCCACCAAGTTAAATCAATTGTCCCAGTCCTAAAAATAAATTGAGAAATCCTGAGCTGCCGTCCATTTTATTCAGGTAAATAGATACATTTGTGACCTCCAGACTTGCAGCTTTTTGTTTAAGAATGAAAGGACTCTGAATTTTCCACCAAAGTTTGAAATAAAGAAGTGACCAACCTCTGTGTAGGATGAGGGATGCTACTTAATCAGTGTGCAAATTGAAGCTTTGTGCAGTGGACTGAATAGCAGAGAAGAGAGGAAACAATGAAATTCTTGGCTACCGATGCTATTTACTGGCAGTTTCAAGAGTATTTGAAACCTGGGGGGTATGGGACAGAGCACACCCCAACTCCTCTAAAAGGCTGATGTTGTAGCATGTGGTACCTGGGATCTGTGTCCAGCTCTGGAGTCCTCAATATAGAAGGGACATGGAACTGTTGGAATGGGTCCAGCAGAGGACCATGAACATGATCAGGGTGATGGAGCACCTCTCCTATGAAGACAGGCTGAGAAAACAGGGTTTGTTCAGCCTGGAGAAGAGAAGGCTCCAGGGAGACCTTGTAGCAGTCTCCCAGTATCTGAAGGGAGCTACAGGAAAGCTGGAGAGGGACGCTTTGTCAGCAAGTGGAGTGACAAGACAAGGGGTACCCATTTTAAACTGGAAGAGGGGAGATTTAGATTAGATACTAAGAAGAAATTCTTTCCTGTGAGGGTGGTGAGGCACTAGAACAGGTTGTCCAGAGAAGCTGTGGATCCCTCATCCCTGGAGGTGTTCAAGGCCAGGCTGGATGGGACTTTGAGTAGCCTGCCCTAGTGGGAGGTGTCCCTGCCCATGGCAGGGGGGTGAGAACTCGATGATCTTGAAGTTCCCTTCCAACTCTAACCATTCTATGATTCTGTGATCTCCCAGAGAGTTTGAGTTCATTGTGGGGCTCTTGGTGTCTTGCAGCTTGAAGCAAGACACGTGTCTAAATATCCAAATTTTTTAAATGTGAGAAAACAAGCCAACGTAAATGAGAAGTTTTATAGTTTACTCTCACTAGAGCTCAAATCTAATGTAAGGGTAACTGTAGGGTTACAAGTATTTCCAAAACAAAGTACCCATGGGATGACTCTGCATCCCTGCATATGTTTCACATTAAAGTAAGCCCTCCAATTCTGTATGCTGGATAATGAAGTCTGCTTTTCCAGTGACTGTGAATGTAGTAATTCTCTTATCTAGAACCATATGTCAAGCAAAAAGAATTCCATTCGTGGTAAGTAATTACTATTGGTAATTCATTAAGTACAGACTTCCCAGTCTGGAGTATCATTTTCTAACATCACACATTCTTTGACAGATGCAGCTCACTTTAGAGTTACGTGTCTACAGACCAAATCCTGTGAAAGTGCCTGATTATGTCCATTCTTGGAATATTAGATTAGGTAGACTCTAATTTCACTCAGGATTTAGGGTCTTCAGATCCTTGGATGTTGTGATTCTTACACACATCTGAGCTTTAAGGCCATACTTTCAAGCTTTTTGAGTAGCACTGTGCAGCTTTAGGTCCTAGACATAGTTTCAAATTGTTTTTAAAACGTGTTTTGTCCTCCAAGAGTGTTTAATGGGATACTCACCTGGAGCAGGCAGTAGGAGGAGAGAGTCTAACCTTGAGAACAGAAACAATCAAAAGCCCTGGCTGGGCCAAAGGTGAAAGCTTGCACACTGCCTGAGTTCTGACAAGTGTTTGCTCTAAATGGCAGATTAACTTATTTGTCGTGTTTGTAATAGAAATCCTGTAGAGTTCAGAATTACTTGAGGCCACATGTAACTGTTGTAAAAAGGAGACTGTCACATGTTTTTGACAGTGACATGTCACTGTCACGTGTCACACTTTAGCTGGGACTCTTCAGCTCAGAGAAGAAAAGGCTGAGGGGAGACCTTATTAATGCTTATAAGTATCTGAAAGGTGGGTGGAAGGTGGATGGAGCCGGACTCTTTTTTTGTGGTTTCCAGTGACAGGATGAGGGGCAATGGGCACAAGCTGGAACACAGGAAGTTCCATTTCAATATGAGGGAGGGTGTGGAGTCCCCTTCTCTGGAGACCTTTAAGCCCTGCCTGGATGCCATCCTGAGTGATGTGCTCTGGGCAATCCTGCTGTGGCAGGAGAGTTGGACTGGATGATCTCGAGGACCCTTCCAACCCTAACAAGTCCCATATTTGCGTCCAATTTGGACAGCTTCTGAAATGGAGATTAGGTTTGGAATGCTCTGCTTTCATAATGTTTAGTTCAGGTGCATCAATAGATATCTTTTTTCCAGCATAATTTTTAAACAGCAGTCACTGCACATTGTAATTGAAGGGTGGCATCCATGGTCAAAAGCATGCAAGGAAGCTAGACTTAGGGCTGGTGGGTTTTCTTTTCATCTTGCCCTCAACTATAGCTATGCTGAGGCTCTGTTTCTGCTGGTGTTAGTGATGGGGATGTTCATAGCTTTAGACAATAGTTGGGGTTCCACATTCACTCAGGGAAGGCTAAATGATGATCCTCATATTTTGGGAGAGTCTGTTACAGAGTTATCACCTCTAGGTGGACTTGCTTCCACAGGAAGCTCTGTACATTGGGCTATGCTAGAGATGTTATATGTTCCTTGCTTTGTTTATTCTAGCTGATATGTTTTTACTCAGGGGAAAAACTCTGAATAGTTTTAGCTGTATGAGATATTCCGTCATCATTTGCTGATGTGTCTGTGTCTCATATCACTGAGATTTGAGCAGAACTATCAGAAAGTGAAAAATATAGCTGCTGTTAGATTAGGAATTGTTTCATATTTGTCAAATTCTATGATTCTATGAAATTTTACTTGCAAAGTTAGTTAATCTAAAGCAAACCCAAACTATTGCTCTTATGCTTCTATTTGATTATAAAACTTGTAAGGAGTATAATAAGCAGGATTCCCTGCTTCTGGTATCAACAGTGGAGATGCACTGCTGTATAAAACTGCTAGAGAAGAGTACTGTAGTCAGGGCCAAACGGTGTACCTTTGTCTTGATGTTTCTGAAAAATTTCCATTTCCTAGTGTATGCTGCAACATCTTACCGTTAATCAAGACCAACTTGAAGCTTCCTGTATAAATGTTACACAATTGCAAAGACATCTTTTTATAAAGTTTGAAATCATCGAAGGTAGAACAAGCATAGACAAGTGACCTTGATAATCAGTTAGAAGAGGTATTATAAGTTTGTGGTACAAAGATTTTCAGTCTTTTGAAACTGTGTGGCTTATTTTTGCAACTTGCAATACTCAGATCCTGGGATCCATGTGCCTTCTACTTGGAGGCTTCTAGCTGTGCTTCTGTATGCTTTCCCTCTGTATAGCAGTGAGTGGGAAGAATTTATGCTACATTGTCATCTGGTACTTTTGAATGCCATGGATTATGCAGAGAGCTGCATGTGGAACTCTCAGCCACCCTGACTGAGGTGTTCCATGAGCAGATTTCAGGTGGAGCAGGAGAGAAATTGGTAATGTTGAGTACTGACTGACATGGAAGTAATTTTAACTAGTAGAGTTCAGAGCAGCTGAGAGAGAAATGAATTGCGGGCTTGTGGTCACTCTTGCTGCTGTGGATGTGAAAGTGAGTAGGCAGCATCTCTTTTCCCATTCCCTCACTAGCACATGCTGTGACACATCTCTTCTGACTGGGAGAGCTTTGAAGCTCTACCATCTGAGCTGCTGTCCTTAGACTAGGTGTTATAGGAAATTCAGTGGCTATTGTGCCTTCTGAAACAGCAGTCTGTTGCTCTTAGGTTTGTGATTCTGATTTCTCTGCATCTTTTTTTTTTAATCTCTTTTCCCCAGCCCAGTCATGTTTCTCCCACAATATTTAATCAAGGGAGCTTCTGTTCCCCTGACTATTACTGTGTAACTTGGTATCCAAACTTGCTTTTTGGGAGGTGCATTTGTAAGTAAAAA
>VZRU01009357.1:360484-385168 GCA_013398155.1 Pedionomus torquatus | reverse complement strand
AGAGGGGGAGAATCACCTCTCACGACCTGCTGGTTGTGCTTCTTTCGTGCTTCTTTTGATAATTATATGGTTTAATCCTTTGTCTGAAGACAAAGATCTCCAGATTCTTATAATGAAGTGCACCCAATGTTGACCTGTTTCTTGAGTATCTATGAAATACATAGCTACCAGTTAATGAGTAGCTAAGGGCTAGTTTTGTCCTCACTTAAACCTTGATCTAAGTAACTACAGAAACATAATGTGCGGTGAAGATGACACAGTTGTGCTTTTATGTGTAGGAAGATGAAGAGTACTTAGTAGCAGCATTGTTCTGTCAAGGTTATATTGGTGCTGCTATCAACATGTTCTGAGGTTTGTATAATGGACTTAGTTGTGACTGGGTAGAAACTGGTTTGAAATGGAACTGTGCTAGAGAATTTCTTGAGGCTTTGGAAGTTTCCGTATGTTCTAATAATTTTGTAAGCATAAATTATTGAAAGTTGTCTTTAATGTCTGTCTGGTCTTGGTCAAATCAAAGTCAAACCTTATTCTTGCCTGTTTAAGCTAAAAGATCTCTGGGGAAGAGAATATAAACCACTCTGCATGTAGTTAGAGGCTGCTTAAAAATTCTTTTTCATGCAAGTTTTAGCCTGATCTCAAGCATCTGTCTTCTGTGACTAGCTCAAAACCCACTTTTCTTTTTTCAGGGGGTTTTATAGTAAAGTGGTAGAAAATCTGTCAGATTTTAGGTTAGGAAGGCAGGGGCAAGGAACTTGAGAATGTAGTACAAAGGATGGGATGCTTCAAAAGGACAAGAGCCTGGGCCATCACCGGTCTTTCAGACCTAACAGAGAACTTTCTAGATAAAAGTCTTCTGCTGTTTCCTCATACCATGCTGTTTGAGGAGTACTGAAATAGGTGGATTAGGTTAGAAAATGTCTAAATAATATTTTCAGTGCCAAAATGTGGGATACAAAGTCCATGGGAGTTGATGAGAATTTGGGGTGAGGTTCTTTGTGGCTTTCTGTGTGACTTCTGCCAGTTTAGTCATACTGACTTACAGAGAGGAATGCTTTTCTCTTTATCCAACTTGAAAGTGCCATTCTCTTTTTAAAAGATTCTTCTTGGGTCTTGGTACTAATGAGGCTTCTACAAAGTCAGAGGTGATCAGTGTGTAGGTAGCCCTTAGTGCCGCTCTTGCTGACATTAGCTGGTTCTGTGCAACGATTCTGATATTTGGAATTTTGGTCTGTGAACGCAACTTCTACCCATTGACTTCTTGAAAATAGCTCTTTCCTAAGCAAATGGCTTGCGTTGTAGCCCAAAAAAATGTTAAGAGCTTTTTTAGGAAAGGCATATTCTACACCTATCCTTCACCCTTCTGTCCCTGGGGCCTGCTGTTCTTTCCTTTTTCCAGTGTCTTAAAGGAATGTGTGACATTCCGTGTGCTGCGTTGTTCCAAGAATTGTGTATTGGAAACTAAAACGAAACACTTTAGTTGAACCCTGGGGATGAGAGAAGTGAGGACAAGAACCAAAAAAATTCTTTGTGCTTGCTTAGAACATTTCTTGCTGCGTTAAGAGTCATCAGATGGAATAAATTAAGTAATGTGGGCTTTAGTGAAAGACTGTCTCCAAATACAAACCTTCTCCTTATTTAATGAGTTCAGAACCTTCATCAGCCTGGAGATACTTTGTCGATGCGGAGTGAGTATTTACTTAGCTATGAAATGATATCAAAGAAGGGAAGTTGAAATATTATACCTATGTGTTGACTTCTGCTTAATATGAGCACTCAGGGCTCATACATCCATTTGGAGCTATTTTAATGTTGAAGGTTTTTGTCATAGCACAACTTAGAAAATGCTCGGTCTCTGAATACTACATGCTTCTTCACATGTGGTGTCCTGTGGAGATGCGATGCCTTTGAGAAGGGGAGAAAAATACATTTCCTGCTTTATGGCTGAAACAAACAGCTGTCTCTTTAGATCAAAACAATGGTTCAAAGCTGAAATTCCTTGAAGGTGCCACCTAATACTTTGTTAGCCTCCTCTGTTTCAGGGCTGTTATACTTGAAAACAAGATGATCACAGTGAAAATAAACCAAGCTCCATGTCTGGCTTTTCTTTTCTAAGACTCTCATTGGTTATATGAGTAAGGTGTCCACCTTTACGAAATTACTTTATTTATTTATTTTATTTACTCAATTAAGTGTGAAGTGTAAATCTCTATTTTCTGCTGTCCTTTAATGAATAAGGTACTTTAGTGAATAAGCTACTTACGTCCTGAACTGGGGTCTGTTGCTATAGAAGATGCTTTTTGAACGTTTTTTCAGCACTGAAAATGGATGCTGGATAAGCAAGTGGCTTTGGACTGCTCTTTGCTTGCAAATAAGGTCCAGATGGAGGAGTAAACTGCAGCTTTTCAGAGCCTTTGGTAAATTTTGTGTATTTTTTTTATATATAAATTTAGCAAGGGAAGAGGCTGTTTCGTAGACTGAGAAGGACTGCTGGGTGCCTTGAACACTTTGAACGCTGCTGCTGTGGAATCAGAGTAAAGGAAATGGCATTGGTAATTCAGTATATTAAAGTACAGAGCCTTTCCTGCACAGACATTGTTCATGCTCCTTGCAAGGAATTTCTGTCTCTCTGCACTGTTAGTGGATTCACTTATTCATGCTTCGGGAGGAACAGAAGAGGAAGGGAGGGAGTTAAAGCGGTTCAGTGTACACAGAAGTCAATGGAAAGACTCCCATTAACTTAAATGGATTTTGGATTTGGAACTTGAACTCTGCTGTGCAGGCTCTTCAATAAAAGACCTTCTGTTTTTCTACTTAAATGAAAGTTCTTGAAGACTGAACTGAACTTCCCCCTACAGGTGCTTGCACTGTGGATTTATTACAGTTGTGTTAAAGCAGCCATTTCTGTGTTTTTAATGAGCTAACGGACTACCAGTTGAATAAGGTTGTATGTTTGGGTGGAAAAGAAATCCAGAGATGTGCTACAGACAGTGCTTGGAATGGTAATGAGAATGACAGTTCATTAGGATTAGCAATGCAAAAAAGGTTCCAGTTAATGAACAATGAAAACATTTTGGCAGTTGCAGGGTTGATTATTGCAAGGCTGTTCATGCTGCTATAATTTAAGCATCTAATGTGACTGTCCATTATCATCTCAGATTTTGAGAGGTTTATTATTCCATCAAAACATTAATTCTGTGCTTGCGAGTTGGCATGGAAGACAGGCGAGTAAGTTACATTATACGTACTATTTGTGTATTTAATAGCGAGAGACCGTAAATGAAGCCAGGAGCAAAGTTTCCTTAGGCCCAAAATAAAATGCCTGCTTATCCTGCTCTTATTAGAAGGTCTTGAGCAAGAGACTGCATGGGCAGATGACACTACTGGAAATGGTCTCGTTCAGTTCATCGGCAAGTACAGCTCTGACCTGTCAAAATCATCTCAAGGTCTGTCTGTAGAAGATGGGCCTTTCATGAGCAACAGCTTTGCTAAAGCCAAGCCTCTGACTAGGCTGGCTTTTTGATGTAGAACTGTATAGAAGATGAACCCATGTAAAGAAACAGAGAATAGCACCTTACTGCTACTGAAAGTGCTGAGATTAGACTTCTCCATTATTCCCATGAAAAACAGGAGCTTTTTCCCTGACAGTAGTGGAAGCACAGTTAGTACTGAGCTAACCTTTACAGGAAAGTTTCTCAGGAGAATCGTGAGGGATAACAATAGTGATGGGGAGAATATCCGCAAATTTGTCTTCTGCACAGTAGTGGAAGCCTAGGTTCAAGGCTGGCTCAGGATGAAAGGCTTCAGACTATTTGCTTTTCTGGGCTTTTTACTACCTGTTGAAATAACTTGGTTTTAATCTGATGTGAAACCAAAAATACTTTTGATTTCCCAGTCAGTTGTAGCCCAAGCTGTTTTCTTACTGTTGGCAATCACTAGCACAGTATAAATGAGCACAGGTACCCCAAAAGTAACGCTTTGTTAAGAAAAGTTAGGGCTTCTTCTGTGGCTCTGAAAAATCTTGAATTTGGGTTGAAGATTTCTCTCAATGTTTATTTCCCACTCTGATTGTCTTTGAAATTGATTTACTTCCTCCCATCTGAATCGTATGTCTTCTCTCAGTGCTTTGAACCAACAGTCCCAAGTGCCCACCTCCCCTCCACAGCAGATGGTGTGAGTAACCTGGCCCCATTTCCACCATGAGGGAGCAGCAGAAGATGCTGCCAGGTTGTGGGCTTCTCTAGGTACCTCATAGTTACGATTTAGCTGTAGAGAACGGTGCTCTCTGATAATTAAGTAGCACAGTTAGTACTAGGCAAATGTGGATATTATTGTCTAGAAAAGTGGTGCAGGGATCTAATCAGTGTGATTTTCTTATTGCTGTGAAATTACCTGTGAAAATAGCAGTTCAACCCGATGCTTTCGTAAACTGTATGTGTTGTTCCACCGGATGGTTAATTCCAGTCAGAGGACCTACTTTCCTTCTGATGTGGAGGGGTTTGCTTCCTCCCTCAACACTTTTTTTCGCCCTATTAATTACTATCAAGGTGATTATTTTATAATCACACTTTGGGTAAAGAGTTGGCTAGAACTTGAAAACTCGCTTTTATTGGTAGCATTGTCACTAGGTGTCAGTCAGGTTTGATGTGGCTTGTGATGTTATGGTCTTAACAAAGGAGTTGATCCTGTGCTGGGCTGGGTCCCTTCTGAGGCTGACACAGCAAGGAGAACAGGGAGTACCCGTATAAATTAAATTGGAAACTGTTGGTCTGTAGCCCTGAGGAAGAGTTAAAACTTCCCTCCATTGGAAAAGCCAGGGTGAGCAGCCAGCTTTCCTGCTCGAACTCCCAGTTCAGCGCTCGTCTGCTACACAGTGCTGTCTCCCAGTTGCACATTGTTATTTTAACCTTTTGGCAGCTCACACAATACTGTGAGCTTCAAATTGCTGCCATCACCCAAGTTATGTGTTGCACATAGCTAGTCATGTCTCCTGGCCTGGTCAAACCTTGGTTTAACTTCTTTTATTTAATGATCCTGTAACACCTGGAGGAGATCTGGTACATCATGGCCATGATAGACACTTTCTCAGTCTAATGATATGTGCAGACTGCATTGGCAGTTCTGTTGATGTATGGATTTTGCTTACGACTGCTGTGTGTACTATGGCTGTTAGCTTTGTAGGACAACTTGTGATGTCACATCAATACGTTGTTCAGTGATCACTGTAGAAGGCTTGTACTGTGTGTGTATCTAGTGATAGAGACCTGGAACTGAACATCTCCAGCTTATTCAACAAGGGCTGCCAAATAGTTTTACCCCCTGTATTGGAGATGAGGTCAGCAGGACTGGAGAGACAAAGCTGTGGGGACAAGAGCCTTGCTATGGGAGGGGACAACACAACAGATGGGATTTTTGTGAATATTTGAGGTTGACTTACCTCTCTTTACCCAGTCCTACTTCTGATATTCTGCCTTTACCCAGGAGTTTAACATCATAACATTGTCTGATTCATTTCTCCTTTCAGACTGCTGCTATATAGCTTAAGAAATGAACAATCCAATAGATACCAGAATGGCAATTTACCTCTAGAAAATTTGTTCCCAGAGATGCTTGTAAAGAGTCCCAGAGGGGCAAACCTTTAACAAGACATTTAACAGAATTCTTTCAGGGGGGTTCCCAGCTCATGCTCTTCCCCAACACACCTTTAGCGCTCCCCATTCTGTAGGGAACAGCGTATAATAGTTTTCTTTGAGGGACTATTCATACTGGACATGTCAAACTTACTAGCTGCAAGGACGTCATTGTAGTTCATCTATGCTATGGTTATAATTTAAGTCGTTCTATTGGATTTGTGTTTTGCTGCCAAAAGCAAATGCATTTAGAGAAAGAATGATCGTTCAGTCAAACAATGGCATGTAGTAGATATGCTAATTAATATCTAACAGCTATTTTCTTTAATGAAATTAAATGCAGAAACATCGTAGCTATTTGAATGTGTTTAATCAAGTCACACCTCTGTTTCTTTTGCAAATTATGCTCGGGATAATAGTCAAAATACCAAACAAATTTCCTGCTATGGAATATGCTGAAATTTAATGAAAATATAACAACTATTCTATTGAAACTAATTTGGAAGCTTATTTCAGATGCTCCATTTAATGTGTTAGCAAAATAAATTGTATGTAATTGTAAACAGCAGCCTCACAGTTTGGGTTACAGAATTAACAATGGGATGCAGGAAGATGTAAGAAGTTAGAAGGAAAAAAAGCCCACTTGAAACAGGTTTAATTTAAATGGTTTCTGATAACCACCTTGTCCAGTCAGATTCTCTTTCCTGAGCCAGTCCTTGTAGCTTTTTGTTCTTTCCCATTGTCTTTTCTTTCTATTGTGACAATTACTGCAAACTGGCAACCGAGAAACTAGAAGCATGGTAATACAGCTGAAGTCATGCACTCAATAGATGTTAAATGGGCAATAAACTGCCTTTCACATTCAGTGTCTTAATTGTTATGAACAAATCCTTCGGACCTGTAAGTATGGGGTCACTCTGATGTTTAACTTGACTCTTGAGGAGGCTACATGGTTCAGAAGTGAGTCAAACTGAGAGCTAGGTGAAGTCTCCCAGGCAGGACAAATTGCTTTTATATCTTTTTTTCTCATTTCTAGGAGAACTGCATGGTCTTATAGAAAAATCTGTATAAAATAACAAAATTATGTTTGTTCACAGGAAATGAAGGATCTTAAATAACTTCAGGCTTGCTCTTGTCACTGCTATGGTATTTGCACGGTGTTTTGCAGGTATGTATGGGTTTGCTTTTTTGCTTTTCTTGATACCAAACCTGGCCCAGAAGTGAGGCAGCCACAGCAGCGTGATGCCAAGCCCAGGCAGGTACATCTAACATGGACTAGTCAAGGCTCTGCAGTGGTTCACTGTGTCTATAGCCCTTACCCTTCAGACCTGATTCATGTCCTGCTGACTTAGCACATGGACATGGTGAACAAGCATGCCTGGGAATGCTGTGATAGACACACCCTGGGAGACCTACTTCACTTCTGGGTTGCTAATTTTCAAGATGGCAAGACAGTCATGCTTATCAGTCCTCAGAATGGGTCTGGCGTTCGTCAGAAGAGCTATACTTTTGAACTCTTGCCTTGTCTACAGTGTAGTTCCTTTTCTCTGCATTGTCCCTGTATTGAGAAATACATTCACCAGTATTTCTTGCTGGTTCATCCAGAGTTAAATGCTGCAAAAAGCCCAAGTAAGTTAGTGTTAGGTGACAATATATACATTACCCCACAGTCAACCACCCTCAGTTCTGTACAGAAGAGCAAAAGGGGGGCCTGACTCTCTTGCCCCTGACATGGCAATGCAGCTCTAGTAACTTTGAGGGAATTTATTGTGTTTATAAAATGATGATTAGGGTACATTAGTATTTTTATTGTATTCTAATACAAGACACAGAAGAATTTTTGAGGGACACAACTGGTCTTTACACCTGTACGGGAGTAAGTCAAGATGCTGCAGTGATTTGCAGCAGTTCTTTGAGTTAGTGCTGTCAGGCAAAAGGGCTTGTTGCTTAGAATTGTTCTCTCAGCTGAGAGATAGCAAAATAGACTGGATGACAGAAACACAAAAGCTAAGTTGGTGCTGTGCAAGTGCCAAGCTTTGAGACAGGGACTGGTGCAACTGGGACAGTAGGTTTAGCATTTTGCAGGTGAGTATTTGGAGAGATCCAGCAGGAAGCAGGCTGCTTGCCAAGGATCCTGGGCTGCTGAAGAGCAAAGCTGTTCTGCACTGTAGCGAGGCACTTGTGTGTGGGGAATTTCCCAGACTGTTTTTTCTTTCATTAGCACTTGCTCAGCCTGTCCCCACAAGCCTAGTCAATGCTACCCGAGCAACTGCAGCTGTCAGGATTGAACAAGCAGTTTCAGTGCAGATAAACAGTTTACTGCTTTTCTTTTAGGTGAGATGCGGTTTACCAATTCCCAGTGCTTGTGCTGCAACAAGGCAGGTACATTTACCTCCTTTACACAAGATATTCAGGCTGCACCTAATGGTGTGCCTTGGGTGAATGTCTTTCTCACTTCTTGCTAACCTTTCTGACAGGAGTGACTTTTACAGTACCACAAGAGAGGCTCCTAAAGGGGCTCCTTGTTGCTGCTGCAGTTCCTGTATAGCTCTGATTTTGCAGGTACCATCGCAGGTATGTGAGGCTGGAGGTTGCTGGTAGGAGATAATTAATATATAAAACTACTTTAGGAGTGATCTAATGTACTTTCAGGACTGGGGCAGAGAAATGGCAGCACCTCATTTCTGTCTCTCGATGGATGGTGCTCCCTTGTCAGAACTGGGAGACAGCTTTGCTGCTGGTCTTGTTTCGAAATTTATTTGTTCTGTGTATGCCTCGCCTTGGGAACTCCAGTGATACTTATCTGAAGTCACTTGTGTTGAATGTGAGGTTTTTGCCCCCATCTTGTCTTGACGGTTTAGATGGTGCACAAATGAGTGAAGGTACAGTTAAATTATTTGGTGCCAACCTAGAAACTCATGCTTCTGTAGCCAGAGCCTATATAAAAGCTCCTATTTATGTAGCAGGACTCCATCCTATATAAATGACTAGGTGCCTTGGGCTACAGTTCAGCTCCTGTTAAATTACCCTGTCTGAGGAGGCATCTTAATGCCCTAAATCTGCCTCTGGTCTAGTGTGAGCCGGGAAGAAACTTCATGGAGCGGGAAAAAAAAAAGCTCTTTTTAAAGTGTTTACTCATAAAGGTCCTGATCGGGACACGGAGCAGGTGAGCAGCCTGTTTCCAAAAGCAAACAGGAATGTGCTAAGACCCAGTCTTATCACTACTGTAGACAACAGAGCAGCTTTTGAGATGTGAAGGCAGCCCAGGTTAGGGACCAAGTCAAGATGTGGCTGGGGCTGCTCCAGTCTGTTGTCACTGTAGAAGCAGGTTACCCGGTGGAAGCACCAAACCTGTTTCACAGTGACAGTACCGCTACTCTGCAGAAAACTACTGCCACATCTCAGTGAGTTACATTTTTCTCCCAGATAGCTCACTAAGTTGTTGTGATATCCTGTGTGATTCCCTTAATATCTGCTGTAACAGAACTACACATTTGCAAACTGTTTGGCAGAAGGTGACATTTGACTTCATCTCAAAGCTTCGTACAGTGCTGACAGGAGGCGAAGATAGGCCCCCCCAATTTATTCTCATCAGAAAAATAACTCTGGAACGCTTGACAGACGCCTTGTGTAAGGAGGCACTGTTTTTAGAGTTGCTTTCTAAAATTGTACTCATGCTCAGATTTCCTGAACCAGCATTTAAATGCCTAGTGCTATTCTAGAAAAACCTTATATCAGCACACTGTTTTGCTGACCATTTAGAACACCCTGTACATTGTAAGAACACATTATGACTACTTATCTCCCGTCAGAGCACTGCCAGTGGGGATAACTGCATGATAACAAGCAATCTGAGCTCAAGGTTACTTGGTTACCTGGGGCACAGGGAGGAAGCATGACGCACACACATACATTGGAGATGGTATCCTGCCTTGGAACCTTGATGATTTTTATAGACCAGACAAAGATACACATTCTTAAAATAGGAGGTTGTCATGCAGTACAAGAAACTTAGCCAGTGTCTGATGGGAATTCTGTAGCAGGACTGGGGGAAAAAAAGGCCTTTACTAGCTCACTGTCTCAGAAACACACCTATTCTCTGTATTTTCATAACATAATTCTTTTTCAAAAGGCCATCTGCTTTGCTGTGCTTTGAGTGTGCAGATCGTGGTGGAATGAGCGTACTGTGCAGATGCGCATAAGCAGGTATCTACTCCCTCCACCTTGCTTTCGGACCAGGGAAACAGTCCCTGGTTTGAGACTTTGCCTTACAGGTGGTTTGTTTTTTTTTTTTTTAGACTTGTTAAATCAATTCAGGCCTTAAAACTGGATGTGTATGTATGGTTTTTTTTATTTCTCTGTAAGCTTGGTTTCTCCTGTCTGAAAGCTCTCCCTTCACTTGAAGGAATGGTTAGGACAGAGAGGGGGAAGCCTAGGTCTATAAATGCCCCTTCATGAAACTACTGTATTCAGGCCAGAATAGCTACTGCTACAGAGGGCTGCTTGACACTGCCTGTAATCATGATCTTCCAGTTCTATTCCCAGTCCTGAAATAAACCTCTGGGTCATCTGAGTCACTTCTGCTCATTAGTTTTGTTTTTTGTTTTGTGGTGGGTTTTTTTGTTTGTTTTGTTTTTCTTTTGTTTGTTTGTTTGTTTTGTTTTGTTCTTGTTTTTGTTTGTTTGGGTTTTTGTTTGTTTGTATGTTTTTGTTTTGTTTTGTTGGGTTTTTTTCTTCTTTTAGCTATGTGTGGCAGTTTGCTTAAGCTTGGGGTTTTTCCAACCATCTTTTAAAGAAGCCTGCTGTGAGGGTTGGGGAGGATTTTAAAATTACTTCGAAGATCATGATATATTGAAAAATATATTGCAGAAGTGTTTCATCTTGTTGGACCAGAGCTTTCATAAAGCTCACGTAGGCCTAGTTTGAGGGCGCAGCTGTGGCTGCCTGTGTGCTGGTAGCTTTGCAGGGGAGGTGCAGTCATTTAGAAACGTAGTGGTTTCTTCTCCTGTGACTTCGGCATTTCTGTGCTTTGGGGGTTTCTTCTATAAAGACATTGCAGCCTCCACTAGGAAGAAGGTTCTTGGCTCATCTGAATTTACTGCTTCTGATTTATATTGGGTTGGGATTCTGCTCTACCAATTATGTCTTCTTTTTAGGGATGCCAACTTCAGAGATTGAAAATAACAGACAGAATACAGAGTGTTAACTTTTTTTAGGAACATTGTGGTGGAGGAACATAGTGATCAGAGAAGCTGTACTGGAAGCAGGGAAGTTGGGGTACTTTTAGCCAAGGTGCTCTCAGGGCATTCAGGAGCTGTTTTTAACAACTGCAGTCCAGCAGGCTTTGTGTGAGATTTTTACTACAGTATTTGTGCAGTGAAATTAATTTGAGTCTGCTAATTGTGTTTGCAGAAGCTGCTGCAATCTGGAAAAGGGAATACTGATCAGACATCAGTGTGTATACCAAATATTTTGCACAATCAGTGGTAGATTTGGGGTTTTATTGAGGAGATTTGTTCTTATGTTTACATTTGGATATATTTGATGAAAGTTCTTCAATATCTTGACACTGAGAAAAAAAATTCCTATCAAGTCTCTTACTAATTGTGTAAATAGCTTAGTATAATCATATAGCAGCATAAAATACTCTTCACGAATGTGCACTCAGTTTAAAAGGATTCGTCTGTACTTTCTCCACTTCTACAGAGTATTGCTATACCTTAGAAGGAGCCCAGTTAATTTCACAAGTACTACTAATAAATTAATACTTGATGCATGAAAAGTAGCATTCATGTTTGAAATTAATTCAGCTTTGATTGTGATCTTCTCAATATATTTAAAAAAAAAATTGCTAGTGTAAGTGTTCAACAAAACAGCTAATTTAACTTAATCTTGCACTGTCTGTATTAATAAAAAGCAAATTTCAATTTGTGATTAGGTCTCACTGAAAATCTGACTCTTCATTTGAAGAAATGTGTGGAGTCAAAGATAAAGTACCTTTATCTGGTCAGAATCAAATTGCCCTTGGAGCAGCTTGCTGTTCTTCATCTTTTACACAGAGAGGCCAGGAGCTGAACTTCCTTCATCGGTGTTGATGCTCAAAGTTATGCCATATGAATTAGCTCTGTCAGAGAACACATGATGGAAGACAATCCTTGGGCTGAAAAGATTATTGGAATACAGCATAAAAGGAAATAGACATAAAAATTACATATATAAAATATATATAATATAAATATAAAGATATATTATATAATATATATAATTATCTATCTAATGTAATATAATATAATATATGATATATATTTAATATATATAATTATCTATATCTAAATTATATAAGGAGCCTGATCCCGGTTAATAACTGAAGTGGTCACTTAAACTTTGATTGCCCCAGGAATTGACAGTTCTCTAGCATGTAAGGATTGAGCCCAACCTTAACTCCATGCAAATTCATGAAGTCATTCTGTAAGGTGACAGTCACTACACAGCAATAGATAGCATTGCAAACCTTGCACTTGTGGGCTTAACGTGTGACTAACATATAGCTGTTATGTTTCCATGATGCATGTGCAGGAACAAAAGCAGCCAGCACATAAAGGGACCAAGAGAAATGAACTAGGAAATTCCAAATCTGATATATGCTTTAGAGAGAGAACATAAAACCTACTCACCATACATTGACCTTCTTACCACACTATATGAGTAGTAGGTTTTGCACTGCTCAATTCTATTATAGATGTTATGAGTCCAGACTGAATTGAGATGGACCAATACTGCCCCAGCAACAAGATTGTTCATTCATTCTCTGTAACTCTTTACCATACTATGTGAAAAGCTTTATTCTCACTTGCAACTCATAAAGTACAACACTGTGTGAAAAAATGGGCTGGTAGAAACCACATCAAGTTGCAGCTGGAGATGACAGCACATCAAGCAAAAGCATCCAGTGATACTGCTAGAGTTCACCTTTATCCACTGTGATATGTTTGACTGCAGAGTTGGTCAGGAATTTAGCAAAGCAGTGAATATGACTACTTTGGTGGAGTGCAGTGAGGCCAGCAATGTTCCTGGAAGCTCAATAATGAATCATTATTTTCCATGGTTCCTGCTTTATGGTCCTGTGGAGCCTTTCCTTAGTTGCAAAGTGTTTTATATAGGAATCCTTTACAGTTCATTAGGTGGTTTAAGATGAAATTATGTAATGTCTGAGGCTTAAAGACTGCCTGAGATTCAGGAAGAGTGCTGAGAGCAGGAGGCAGCAGTTTTGGTATGAACTTAATAAGGAGCTTTAATGTAATTAGTAAAGACAACATAGTATTGAATTAAACTATGAAACTTTACCACAGGGAGCTGTTGAAGCTGAGAGCTCTGGAGATCAGCCATTGATGTGTATTGCAGAATATATTCACTATTGCCTTGTTAATATTTTTAAGAGGGGTGTTAAGCAGCATACCTGGGATTTTCATAGATATATGTGAAACAGCAGACATATATGGCGAAAGCAAAAGATTCCTTGTCTTCCAGTAGAAATTTCTTAAATGTTTTCTTGAGCGGGTTCCAGCCAGGGGCCTGTGAGATGTTTAGTTCTAGTCTAATTGGACAGCACTGTCCTTAACATACATGTCATATTACATACTTGTCCTGTGAAAAGCTCTTGTTTTTCTTGAAGATCTTAAGACTTTTGCCATTTCACCTGATTTTTTTCAACTTTATTGACCACCTGCCAGTCTACTGCAGTTTCATCAGTGTCACAAGGCAGTGAATGTGAAGCATACTTTTTCCAGGATCCATAAATATCAGTTTTGGGACCCAAGGAGGTTGTGCAAGCCAGCAGTTTGTTCCAGGCTCCTGCTAGATTGAATGCCATCATTTAATAATCTTTTCCTTTTTTCCCCTTTGGAAAAGTTGCTGCATCTCAAAGCTAGGAGAAATTTGGATCAGCTTTAGTGATCACTTTAATGGTTTGTACTGACAGCCCGTATTTCTTTCAGGAGCAAAATAATAAGTCTCCCCAAGAGTGATATTTGTTTGCCAGACTGTGTTGTCACTAGCACTTGGCTAGCGGGTTTGGTTTGGTTTGGTTTTTGGAAATGGAAAAAAAATCAATTCCCTACTACTTCCTCATGGTTTTTGAGGGCTGAGTTTCTGAGAACCATTAGGTTGAATAGAGGATACTTGGGAAAATTCATTTGTAGGGGCTACATGTGAAAATGCTTGCAGGAAATCGCTAAAAAATCCTTAAAACAGAAGACATTTTGCTTTATGTTTGTTAGGCTGCCTTGACCAAGTGTTTGTGGTCATAGTCATGATGGAGCTTGGATGTTAGGGTAATGAGAAAAGCCAGCTATTGTCGAAAGCTTGAGCTTGGTAGTTGCATTTACTCCACAGTACAGCTCTAATCCAAATACATTTTGATGGATCTTAGTGGATCAGGTTTTGTGGGTCATCTTTCAAGGTGTTGGCTTTCATATTCAAAACTATGCAGCAGGGTTTTGAAGAGCTCACTCAGCTTTTACAGCTTTCTCCAATGTCCTCACAGTGGTTTATATCAGATGAAGATCTGCTTTTTTGCACATTTAAGTGAGCTTAATGTCATGAAAATTATAACTTTGATGGTGAATACCACCCCAGCTGAGAAGTCTGTAGAATACTGAGCCCCCTTCAGAATTAGCTGTAGTGAAACATTCTACAGGAGCTGGAGGGGAAGGAAGAAATCCAACATAACTACGTAACTTGTTAAAACCTTTATCATGGAAGTTCCACCTTCAGCTTCTTTTCCCTTTCAGCTACTTGTACATTGCTCTGTGAAGCAATACTGAAAAAGCTTATTTCAGGACCAGTTACAGACCAGCACGTCTCAGCTCTTTTGGTATTGCAAAAACTCGTCCTGGTTTGCTTTAAGATGTGCTGCTGTTTTTACCAAACTCCCTTATTGCTGACACATACAATGCTTGCTCTGAATATGATTCAGGACTACCTGAATGTGTGTTTAAGTGAAGTGTGTGCCATATTTGAGTCAATCACAGGACAACCTTTGCCCTTTCTCTCTGCTCTGCCCTGGTGAGGCCCCTTTTGGAGTACTGTGTCCAGTTCTGGGCTCCCCAGTTCAAGGAGGACAGGGAACTGCTGGAGAGGGTGCACCAGTGGGCTACAAAGTTGATGAGGGGCCTGGGCATCTCTCTTATGAGAAAAGGCTGAGGGACTTGGGTCTTTTTAGTCTGGAGAAGACCGAGAGGGGGAATCTGGTAAACACCTACAAATATTTTAAGGGTGCATATCAGGAGGATGGCGCCAGTCTGTTTTCAGGGGTGCGCAGGGACAGGTCAAGAGGAAATGAGGACAAACTTGGACATAAGAAGTTTCATCTAAACACGAGGAGGAACTTCTTCACTTTGAGGGTGACAGAGCAGTGGCAGCTCAGAGAGGTGGTGGAGTCTCCGTCCTTGAAGATATTGAAAACCCACCTGGACAAGTTCCTGTGCAACCTGCTATGGGTGGACCTGCTTTGGCAGGGGGAGTTGGACTAAATGATCTTCAGAGGTCCTTTCCAACCCTATATCATTCTGTGACAGCCCCTGTACCACAAAGCTCTATCCTGACCAGCCTTGTAAATGTTGGCCTTGTAGGGAATATGCCAAAGTATGTCCTAAGTATCTCCAGTTATTTCTCCTGTATCGGTGTCATCCCCTCTTGATTTCTCCTGTATATTCTCTGTAGGAAAAATAATTAATTCATTGTGATCTCATTCTGTATTTGTGTGGAGCTTTTAGCAGATTCCAGATGTGATTTACCCTAAGGTGGGCAACTTGGTTTCTCAGATTCCCTGCCCTGATCAGTGGGAGTTATAAGCCCAGGGTTGGCCTGTATTGCAAACCTGAAATCTCATCTTCCTCACCTTCTCTTCCAGTCACCTATGGAGCCTGGGACATACCAGCCACACAGTCAGAGGAGATTCTCCTTGGGGAATAGCTTGCCCAGTTTGTATTGTTAAAAGTTAATGAGTTCATACGATTGACTCTGCTGGAATTATTTCTTAGTGATGTATAACAAGTAGCTGTTAAGAACAGGCTAATAAAATGTTCCAGAGCTCCATTAATTTGCCCTTCATTAGCTATGTAATTTTGCTAATGACCCAAGATATTTAGAAGCATGTGTCCTATGAGAATTATGAGGTTGATTGTGAGGCCTTATGGAAGAGTTGCACACAGAGCTCCATCCCATCTTACTACCAGAAATTCGTTCTGCCCTGCTGCATCTAATTGTATTTTTTACTTCTGTGCTGAAGTAGAGTCATCTCATATTGATAAATGAATAATTATTTCATATATGAAATAGCACATTTAATGGAAGTTTGAAGTGTTAGAGTGTTAAATGATTAAATTTGTTAATTGTGTAATATTGCTGAGCATAATGATGCATTTAACCATTAGCAGTTTTCCACTTCATTGCCTTTTAAATTCTCATGTAGTGTGTTATACATTCTTGTTGCCTTTTCATCAAGTGTTAATAATTGTGGAAAAGAAAGGTAAGTAAGCACCTTGAAAGGTAAGTATCCCAACTGCGATAACAGAAAGAAAAAGTATGTATATCTCTGGAGACCCCATTTGGTATGGCAGGGTCTGAAAATATATAGTATCAGAAACCTTGTTAAGATTCACTATGCAATCTGTCCTTAAGTTTTTCTTATTATTTTTGCAGTGTAAAATACCCGGGGAGGGGGGGGAGAGAACCAAAAACCAGAGGAAATTGTGAAGAAGTGGTGTGAGGAACAACATAGTTCCTACTTTAGTCTGTCTGGTGTTCAGTAGCTCTGGAAATTCATGTGGGATTTGTCAAGATCCCTGACGTTAGCAGGAGGATAGCTTGTGTGAGAACTGGGCTCTGCTGTACTCAACAGTGTGGAGCTGCCTTCATTTGCCTGCAAGCTAAAGGTTCTATTTCCCTAATTAATAGACAGGGTGTGATGCAGAAGACAAGTCTGTGGCCTGTGCTGTTAGGCTAGTGCTTGCAGAGGGGTGGCCAGGGTGGCTCCAGATGACTCGGCCACTGCTGCTGCATGGGAATGTGCCTCTTTTCTCAGCTTTCCTGGAGGGTAGAGCAGCGACTGGACCACGATGGCAGCAAAAGCGCCCAAATCCATCACAGGGAGCGGCCATTTCTGGGGCCAGCCACTTCTCTGCAAGTGGCAAGGGGAGATGTGACCAGGGAAAGTTGGCAGCAGATCTGGAGATAAATGCTGAATTTATGTCCCACAGCAATATCTCATTATACTGTTCTTCCAAATTTTTATTTGTTTGCAGCTTATAACTGTAAGAAGCTGACTGGCCTCTGTGTTTTGGGTATGAGGTGAAGGTTTCCAGAAGGGTTATCTGTACTGATACTGAAGTAAATCGCCTTTCCTAGATCAAGCAGATCAGGAAACATCATATCACTGTTAGGCCAAAGTTGAAACAATCCCTAGAAAAGCCTGAAAAGCCTCAGAAACTGACTTAAACATTATCTTTGAAAGGAAAGTCGTTTTGCTTCAAGATTATCATCACAATTTAGATGCTGTACATTGTACTAGGATAAAGAGGGAATTTGGGAGATGAGCTTTTGCCTCTGGAGCCCCCAGATGATGGGAACAAGCTTCCCTTTCAGCTTAAATCAGCAAACAGCATAATCTCCTTTAAGCCTGGGGTTTAAACGGCTGTTTGAAGGAGGATTGTGCAAAATCTATTTCCAGTAATATGGTTACTGGAGCTCAAGAGTATGTGTTATTTTCACGAGATTTTGGATGGCCCTGTGGTATGCATTAAATTATTAAGAGTTCTACAGTTGGTGTTTTTTGCTTTTTCTGTAGATATATGAACCAATGGCTCCTTGGAAAAATGAAGGCAGCTCCTTGGTTCTTAGATGCATCTTTAAATTCAGTAAACAGAGTAGCTGTCAATAACGTGAACGGTCCCTTATGCTGGCTGTAAGAAAGGTAGTTGTGTTTGTTGTACCCATCAAGAGTCACAGTTAAAGTTTCCTCTCCTGACATGTCTAATACCAACAGGAGAGTCATTGATCTCACTAAGTCAACAGCAGCAACCTTTCCTCCATCAACAAATCAAGGATTAAAACACCACAGACTTGAAAGCAAAGGTGTTGGGGGGAAGAGGAAAATAGTAAATGTGTTCTGATTTGATGGGAGCTAAGAGAAGCGGCTGCCCTGCTGTGTGGCTGTGCTGGAATTGTGATACCCAGAAGGACACTTACGTTCTCACTCTCTTATTGCCTGTGTTTTGTGGCAACTAGAAATAAAAAAGGCAGTTGTGGTTTTAAACTTGCATAAGTGAAAGATTGAAGCATCTTATAGTTCCTGTAAAAGAGGAAGCCCTTAACCAGGAGTCATCATAAATGGTATCTATGCTGGTAGCAAACAAGAGGTTGTCCAAGAATTTTTCATAGTTTTTTGCCTTGTTTGAAGAGCTGTGGGCTGAAATGTGCTGCTGGCTGGCTGGGGCAAAATGTTAATTTTGCACTTGGATGAGTCCAGCATTAACTGTCTGGGGGACTGCAGCAGGCAAAGAGAAAAATGAATGTTAATGGGGTGTGACTGCCTGATCGTTTAGAGTGGGCTGCTGTGGGGCTCGCTGAGCCTACAGCTCTCCTGCTTTCAGCATCTGCCCTGACTGTCTCAGGATGGGACTGAGATGCTCCATGAGGCATCCCAGTTTGCTTGGTACTAGCTGCTATGATTGTACCTCAGGTGATATGTGTCCTTAGCACTGTGTCCTGCTTTGAGTAGGCATTCCTGGTGACATTTGTCTTTCCCAGCTGCTATGGTTTGAGACCTGGCTTGTAGGAATAAAGGCCTGGGTGTGTTACACTTCCACCCCTTCTGGGGGACCCAATCTGTGGTCCAGCTCAGTGGAAGCTCTTGAGCCTTCTATACATTTTTTTTGGGTGTATTGTTCCTGAAAAAAAATTGCCTATTTGTGAGCTTCAGTGATAAGAGTTATCTTGATGAGAGTTTAACTATATGTGAATATTTATTAGGAGTACCATCAAAGAACTTTTCTGCAAAGCTGCTGGCAGCAGTCTCAAATATCTGAGCTAAATTACAGGTTTCTGAAAATAAAGTTTTATGTGTTCTCTGCCTCTACTACCGCAACTGATAGTGCTACTACCTGGAAATAAACACTGAAAGCCCATTTCTTGCTGAATTTCCACATGCTTTTGTTTTCAATGAGAAGGAGTACTTGTGGACTGTTCTTCCTTCTTTCCTGTCTTCTGCCACATCAAGGTTGAAGGCAAAAGCTGGAACTACCTCTTATAGTTCTCCAATGGAAAGCATAGCAATTAATGTTAGAATAATGTGATAATTATGAATGGGAGAAGGTAGTGATTTTATTCTAAAAAAACCACGCTCGTTCATTCACACTCTCATCTGTGTCCAAGTGGTCAGGCCAGCAGCCAGGCACCAAGGCATCTTTCCCATGTGGCCTGGCCAGGCTTACAGGAGACAAAGCAGAGGACAAGAGGTGCTGGCTATCTAGTCCTTGTTAGAATCGTGCATCCTTCCAATCTTGGTTGAGTATATGGTGGTTTTGAATGTGCCTGTTGTATACCCTTCAAGAGCTCACAGTAATTGTGATCATTGGTCTATTGTCTTGCTTCTCTCCATCATTAAGATTTACTTTTCTTACCTGAATGTTGTCTTGGCTCTTCCCCTATTCTGTGTCTTCCCACCACCATCTCTTAATGAGGTTCTATTTAGTATCCTCTATTTTTTTCATCTGGGAGTCCCTGAGAGATTGACTGTGATTTGTTGGTTGATGACCTGCCGTCAGCACCCACCACCCTTCTATTCCCCCTTCTGCTGTTCCTTCTGGTGTTTCCACACTCATGTCTTCCCATTTGCTCTCTCTTCATACTAATCTTAATGTTTCTGTTAACATATTTCTACAAAGTGACCGTATTAGTTTGTTCTGTACTATTCCACAGCACTGTACCCTGCTGTGGAGATGTTTCCCTTGCAGTCTATTGTGAGTATGGCAAACTGCATGAGCACTTAATTTATTTATCATTTCATATTTTAAGTATTTAAGTGAATTGCTGGCACTGCACAGATAATATCTGTAGATCTTAACAAGTGATCATGTATGGTTATGGTAATCTGGAGAAAATGCAAATTAGCTAGGAAAACCGCTTCATCTATAAATAAAACCATTTAGCTTCAAAGCAGTATTGCCATGGAAATTCTTCACTGATAAAATATGTGTGTCAGGCTTTTCTCATTTAGATTTCCTGAGCCTTTTTATTTTATGTTGACAAGATGCAGGAGGAAAAAAAAAACCTATAAACTCAATATTGCATATTTAAAAGATGGTATTTTATTTCATCTTCTTAATTCTAAATCTTTCCACATACAGTGTATAGCCATGAATTTCAATTTATAACAAATGAGGAAAAAGGGATATGAAACGTTATTATTGACAAGGACTAGCTAAATCCAGCACTCACTGAAGACTTTAGACTTTGTTTCCTGTTGGCTTCAGTCCTGTATTTGTAAATACTCTTCTAATCAATATTTCTCAGATGCATTCAGAGAACTTTCTCTGAACCACACACAAGATGAAGAGGCCCTAAGGGAGGCTATCTGAAAAAAAAAACATGCTTAACTGATCTATGAGGGTGGTGCATTTAAATCCAAACACCATGAAAGCAAGACTTGGTGTGTGCCAGTCTTGATAGCATTTCTTTTTTTTGGTGGGGCTTCGTAGGCAGAACTGAGCTCTCTGCTACATCCACCTCACTGGTGTTGTGGGTAAGGAGCCAGTTAGAAGGTAGCTTAGATATTGTTCTACAGTTTCATCATGTCCTGAGTCTTCCATGTGTTCTGCCTAGTAATCCTTATCTAGCAGGGTTAGTTAATTAGCACCTTATCTTGCTTTTCTGAAATTATAATTCTACTGCTATTACCATACTTGTGTGACAGCAGTTCACTCAATAGTACTGGCTTGGTTCACATTAGGGGTGGGTATATTATTGTATTTCTGTGCGATTATTCAAAGCAGCTGATGACATTTCTTCTGGCAAAGTTCATGTTAAATCTTGTTGTGCTGGACTGGATATAAAGCTGGCATAGAGCTACTCTTTAAATAATTTATTTTCTTTTTTGTGTGAACTGGCAGGAAGGACCCGTACCAATTCAGTCCTTTGCATCTGTGACTCCAACGCTTTTTTATTTCATTGTAGGTATCTGTAACAGCATTTACCCTCTCCTAGAATGACAATTTTGATATCACAGTCTCTAAATCCTATCAAACTTTGCATTCTGAATCAAACTCCGAGACTGCGGGATGAAGCTCTGCCTGTCCTCTCAGGCTTTTATCCTGTCTCTCTATGGGAGCTGTTCTCTGTGTGGAAACTTCTTACACAGTTACACAATCTTCAAATAGATCTGGATGTGCCATGGTGCGGTGAAATCATCTAGCATCTTATTTCAAGGTATGGAGAAAGACCTTTGTTCAATTTCCATTTTTTAGCATACATTAAAAACAATGAGGCAAGGCAGCCCATCAGTATTATTGGTAGAAGACTGGCGTCTTTATGAATTAGTGATCAGCGGTGAAGATAACACTTCCCTTTATTGATCAGAGACTACTACATTCAATTAAAATGAGAAATAATTTCATGAAATTAAACTCAATTGAGCGGGAGTGATCAAGCATGCTGTGCACGCTTTAATGTCACCCTAAGGAGAACTTTGAATTGGTAATCCATCCGTTGCACCATCCCTGCTTCTCACAGCGGGAGCTGGCTGGGTGCCCTCTGCCACCTCTAAGCACACACAGGTGGCTTGTCCCAGTGCTGTCAGAGGAGCACACTGTTACCTGCTGATGTTCTCCACCTGATTTTATCTTCCCATGGTAAGGAAGAGTTATCTACTTTGAATTAACTGTATAGCTGACCCATCATGAAGCCCTCTCAAAATCTGTGCTATGAACAGCGAGAGCCCTTGTTTTTTTGCATCCCAGTGTAGATCCCCATGGTGCCTTAGCAGAACTGAAGAGCTGATTTGCAGTCAGAAGTGTGAGTTCCCTTGAGAAGTTAAGGTCTGACAGTTGAGAGGAGAAAGCTTTGTTGATAAGACGGTAGATTTTAAAAGTGTTGAAGCATTCAAAAAGGACCATTCAGCTTGACACACAAAGCAGAAAGCAAATGGACTTTCAGCTCCTTTGTGACCCTGGGAGTTTTGGTTGCTTTCAGCGTACCCCGTTTGGCTGAATTTGCCTCTCCTCAGCAGATGAGTGTTACACATTCCTTGTCTCAGACTATCACAACCTTCTTGGTTTACTGGTGAGCCACAAGGTTATTTCACTGTAACAAGGCTTGATTTCTCCTTTTCTCACCTGCAGAAATCAAAGTATTCCCACACCTATCACTTAGCACTTGCTCCTCAGAAGAGTTTGTTTCCTTTTTAAGTGGAAATGTATAGATTTGTCGCCCTTTGTGAATTAGATGAATGACCACCAGCCCTTTGATGGGAGTACAGACAGCCTTGCCTTCTGTACTCTGCTGAGCGGGGCGGTAGTAAATTAGACCACTGCTGTCTTTTGTGGGGAAACACCGATGTGACTTCTCTTGTATCCCCAGGTGTCCCGAGGGGGGGAAATAATGACAGCTACTTTTTTTCTCCCTTCCTCTTTCCTGGGCAGATGAATTGCAAAAGTGAATTGTCCTCTATTTTTTTTTTCTTTCCTGGAAAAAAGTTGGCATATTTCATATATGATAACTGGCATAGCAGTCTTGAGTATGATCTTGATCAGATAAGGTTCAGTTGTACTGGTCTTTCTGTGGACATGTAAAATGATCCCTGCCCTGGTGGCTGTGAAGGTCAAAATAGGTAAAGAAAAAGAATCTTTGAATGTGTGGAGAAAAGAGAACATGCAAACAGAAAAATGGGTTTTTTTTCAGTCTCTGAAAGTAGTTTTTTTGACTTGGTGATACTTTTTTGCTCAAGTAAGGTGCTTTCTGGCACGTTCCTGACTGCATTTAGGGTTTCTTTTTCTGATAAAGAATTACTCACAGTTCATGTTGGTGCAAAGTTCTGTGTTTGGTGATGAACATTAAGCCAGAAGCAGCTCACATTTTATGGTCCTTTGATTTAATGTGTAAAAATCAGCAGTGAAGATTGATAGTTTTGAGTACTTTTTAATCATAGAGCCACAGTTTCTCTGACTTTGTTTAATCTTCTAAATTTGGGGCTTGACCTTGTGTGTGTACATTCTTCTCAGGAACAGAAGCTTTAATGCTTTAGAAGCTTATGTAGATATGGGCTTTAACTTTTCAAAACACTGATAGTTTTGGGTTTGGGGAAAGATCATTCATATGTACATAGTCGTTCTCTGTTGGAGGCTAGAGGGCAAAAAAGAAATGCAGTGAGACCTGTAAGTTGAACTAGTTAAAATAAAAAAATAACTCGGCAAAGCTTTCCCTATGGATAGAAGAAATATTACTTTATCTGCTGAAAATCCCACTGAACTCAGATTTTATAATGTAGGAACTCTTCTGACAGCTAAAGCAGCCTATAAAACTTTTATGTCACCCTTATTACTGAATCATCTCTGAAATTGTACATTATATAGTGATTTTTTTTTAACTACTAAACTGTTTTCAGTGAATTTTCTAACAATTAGACTTTTTCCAAATTAGTTTTTCTTTTTTCTTTTCTATTTCCACAAACCAGCCGTGTTGTGGAAGCTGAAATACTTCCTACCTGTTGAATACTCATTCTAGTGGCAGGAACTTGCTTGAAATAAATTCTTGCCAGTGTAGTTTTGCATTCTTCCCCTATTGGAGGAATATGTTAAAGACTTAAAAGAGGATGCTTCTGTCTGACACAGCTGTGACCAGATGTGCATCACATCTTTAGATTTTAGGAATGGCATCCTCAGGAATAACAGATTGCTGTTGTGGGAAGCCCATTGTGGGAACCGTGCACAAGAATCTGCAGGAAATCTGGACTGAGTGAAGATGTTTGGAGCGCTGCTGTACCTTCTGTCTGAAATCATTGTTTGTCAGAGCCTCCAAGGTTGGACAATCCAGCTTCTGCTGGTGCAAATACAGTTTTAGTTTACAATCTATTTACTTGATTTTGAATTGCACCTGCAAGTTTTGTGTGTGAATTTTGTGTCATTTAGTTTCACTCATTTTCATGACTTCCCTGTAAATTAATCCACAATTGTTTATAGTGGCGTTTTTTATTATTGTGCTTGCTTTCTTCATAGCATTTTGTGATACTTTGTCATATGATACCCAGTCCAGCCTTCAGCTGAAGGAAGCAAGGCAGGATAAGGAAGAGAATTAATTTTACCTATAATCCAACAGGACCTTTCATATATTATGTATAGCAGTCCTTTAACAACATTGACAATTTGGGTTTGGGTTTTTTTGAGGAAATATTAGGCTCTTCTTCCTCTAAGAATCATGGGGTTGCTGAACTTGGATGAACATAAGGAGAATTGGAAAAACTTACAATGGTCTTTCAGAAATGAAAGGATGCTTTAGCTAACTTTATTTTCTCCAAATAAAGTTAGACTGTGCTAGGACCTGAGTGCCACAGGGCAGAGGGAATTCCATTCATCAGCCCATTTAAGCCACCCTTGCCTTCCCATGGCAATGCCTACAGACCTTGTGTTGGACAGTTTTCTTAGTGCTCAACTTAGAGTAGTAGTATGGAAGAGCAGTGATGTACTTGTGCTAAACAGACCATCCAAGCATTACGGGAATTGGCTTCAGCTTTTTGGAGCTACTCATGCAAAAACGTGTTAAAAACTCAGGAGGGTGGGTTGTGTCTGCCTGGTGTTGCATGGCTGCTTCTTTTGTATTTAATCCACTCTGGACCTTCATGGGTTAATAATTTATAAATGTGAGGTTTCCTGTGACATGCTTGGTCAAATCCGATGTACAGACTTCAATTTCAAGTGAGCAGTGTTGAAAAATGAAATGGTTTTGAGAGTTAAATTACAGTCATTTATATGAAAATGCCTCAGGTAGTTCATTTCCTCTCCCCCCCCCC
>VZRU01009357.1:349421-360454 GCA_013398155.1 Pedionomus torquatus | reverse complement strand
CCCCCCCCAAATACACTCATTTTATAGCACATTAATAATTCATGTGTATATTGGTTGCAGACATAAAGCACAAAAATATACATGCTTTATAAAGCATAGATTTATTTTTTTTTAATGAAACAAGCATGAATTGCTACTATCTAAATGATAGTAATGCCTGATTAGTGCCTATGCTATTTAATTTTTTGATGGATGTTCATGATTATTCATCAAACGCAGGAAAGAAACAGGATCCTCTGCAGTGGTTTGCAAGAAGTCTCCAGAAGCGCATCTCCCACAACCTCAGATTTCTAGGCACAGCAAGACACGTGTGAGGCAGCAAAGTTTATCTGTCTCTTTGTTGTGTTCATGGCAAGCTACCACACTCTGGTTTGCTCATCCAAACTTGGGAAGAAGATACTGGATGTATGGGGTAACACGGGTCAGAGGCTTCCTCTGTGCTAAAATAGGGATCTCCACGGAGCACTGTATTTCTTGCTTTGTGGTGAGTGATTCTGTCTCAAGAATTGAGGGGGAGCAAATCCTGTTCCCCCAACTCCTAAAACGGACACTTCTTAACGAGAACTAAGCCACTAACGATCCTTTGGCACTTAGCAGTAACAAGGTTGCCCTTAAGTAAGTGCTGTCTCCCACTAGTACAGGATTTTTTTTGCCAACTAAACTTCCTTGTGCTGTTAAAGGTTAAGATATCTTTGTCTCCTATCTGTAAGTACTTACTGAATATAATAATTGTGATGTTCTGCTTACATATGAGTGAGTTTCTGCAGTGTAAAATATGCCAACAATCCCCATAATACTAATGTCTTAACCTGCAGATTTGTCATCCTCCTTGCAGAAATGAGAAGACTCCCTTTGACTTTATTTAAAGTTAGGGTAGATTCTGTTCTCCTAGTAGGACTTGGACTATAAAATGTGTTGGATCAGGCTAATTCCCCAAAGAAGTTCTGGATGCCCCATCCCTGGAGGGGTTCAAGGCCAGGCTGGATGGGGCTTTGAGCAACCTGCTCTAGTGGGAGGTGTCCTTGACCAGGGCCAGGGGGTTGGAACTCGATGATCTTTTAAGGTCCGTTCCAACTCTAACCGTTCTGTGACTCTAATACCTTGATGCCCATCACAGCAGAAAGCTGAGAGTTGAGTGAAGGTGGCTGCAGGTACACATGCAACTCAGGTGTGCACTTCAGCAAAGTGAATTTCAGTCTGTTCAGGGTCCTAATTTATGCATTAAACTTAAGGATATTAATTTTACAGAAATGCCAGAAGTTAGAGTCATGACTGGTTTGCTTCATTTCATACCAGCTCCCAAGATTAGCCATTAAATATGACAATGAAAGGCATTCCTGCTCCAGGGGGGCACACTGTGGACAGAATGGGTGTTCTCTTTTAATGCTGTTTGCTGGTGAGGACAATGCAAAAGTAGTTTGGTTATTTTTGTCTTGTGTTTTGGTTCTGGAATCACATTCCCTATTTCATGGGGCAGACGTGCCCAGTCCAGGGAAGTGCGGCCATGTCCTTCCTGGAGTGGCTGATGAGAATGACGTTGCACATGTGAACATTGGGAGATCAAGTCCCTAGAGAAGGATGTGGTGCCTCTTGGCATGTAAGTGCAGCTGTCTAGAGAACTATCACTGAAATAGTAGACTTTGAAAATTGCTGGAGATAGGAGAAGTAGCACATGCAATATGGGAATGACTTTACATTGCAGGATGATGAGGTCTTTTCCAACAAAGTGGAGCCAGATGAAAGCTATTTTGCTATAGGTGAGGTGTGCTGGAAAAAATAACTTCCCTCTTGATCACTCTGTGAAAGGTAAATATTTAAGTTTTTTTGATACGCTAGTGCTTTTTTGTCAGCTTTTGGATACATTAGGATAATTTTATTCAAAGAAATCTCTTGAAGTTATCAGTGCACTATTAGAAGAAAGCAGGGTGTGCTTTGCTGAAGAAGCAATACTGAATGGGATGCAGCAGAGATTGCTGCAGTGTTTGGGTGCTTTTGCCACCTGCCAGAGGTGCTAGTGGTTGGGGTTTCAGAGGCACTTGTGCCAGGCTGCTGCTTTTGACAGTGCAACTTTTCACCCAAAGGTAGTGACTTATTTAATCTGAGAGCACAGTGGCCCATAGACCTGTGTCTCAGAAGCCTGGACATTCAGGATGAAGTTTTGGGAAGCCACCATCAGAGAAGCGAACCCCTGTCCAGCTCTGGTATCTCCACAGGTTTCTGATCAGTGTAAATGGAATCCATAAGGATATATTTAACCTGTGAGGCAAAGTACAGGTCTGAGTAAGAGGTGCTCTTTACCTATACCTTCCCTTCAGCCTGTCAATTGGAGGATGAAGCAACTTGAGCCAGCCTGAATTAGTTCTGCCTTAGCAGAGAAGATCTGTCTCGGCCCTCTCTTCCTCCCAAATTCATTTATTTTCTGGCTTTGAAGTATTGACTTGTGGGGCATGATGTACAACGCTATCTTTGCAAGCATTTCTAGGAGGGAGAGATTAAGGGTTTTAAATGGCTGCTAACAAAGAGGTACTAATTTGAAATTTTCAGTTGCAGCTCTCAAGTATTCTTACCCTTACAGCAAGCAGCCACAGGAACTTTAGGCTATTTCTTATATTGGTTATTTCACAGATCTAGTCTTTAGACAGTGCCTTGGGTTAAATGATATGGGAATTTTCAAAAATAGAATAATAATGTCAATTGCAGGTGTTGAGAGATATATTTTGGAGGGCTGCAGTTATGTCTTGAAAAAGTTTTTTTTTAAAAAAAGAGTCCTTTAATTCTGTGCTGGTTTTTTGTTCCTGTGGTCTTTCAGTAAGGTGTATTTGGTTTAGAATGTGCCTTTGAGGACTGATGTACAGTAAGAGAGTATAATCAAATCACTTAAGGGGGTGATATGACTTTTTCTGTGGATTATCTGGATGTGGCTGCAATAACAGTGTTTTTTTTCCTCTGGCAAATCTGGGCTGTGCGCTGCCATGAAATGCCTGCACACTTAAACTTTATTGCAAATTTAAATTACTTACATTATTTTGTTGGACAGTAATTCCCTGAAGCATTATAAACCAAATCATTAATTACTGTTTCTAATGTGCACGATCCATTGGAAAACATTAAACAACACTCACGGTTCTCTTTATTGTTATTGCTCTTTCAGTCCCTGAGGCAGCAGATCAGATGGAAACTCCTGGGCAATCTCATACTGACATTTTGTGCTTCTGACAGAGATGGCTATGGGCTGCAGATGTTCATGGGACCATATGGTATCTGCATATTGTCTTCTGGAATTATTATGAAATATACTCTTTTGGAGGGGAAAGATAATCTGATCATAAATATTAATCAGTTCAGCTGTAGTTTGAATGACTGTAAAAGTGTCATAATGGAATTCTAGACTTTTCCTGTTTTCAGTCACTGATGTGTTTTTTCCATACTACTGTACAAGTAAAAGCCTATTTTTTAAATAACTCTTTGGTAACTCTACACTTTGTCTGGAAACAAGCTGAGGATTTTCTTGACACAAACATCTGAACTGAGATGTGTTGTACAAGCAAAATAGAATTCTTATCAGAAGATCTAAACTGGTGCCCCCCCCAGCAAAAAACCTGTTGCCTTGTTTTTCTCCAAACACTAATTAATGCAGCTTCAGAGTTGAAAATTCTGCTTTTCTGTCTGAGTTTCAGCAACACTAGGGCATCAGTGAAAGCCCTACCACAGTCTCACAATTGAGCCTGTGTGGAAGGTCTTCTTGAATTTGACCCTTTATGACCTCGATTTTTTCCTGCAGGTAAGTATATATCCAAGAAGATTTGTTTGAACAAAGCTAGTTATTACTGGGTCTCTTAGAGTGGCTTTGAAATGCTTGCTTCTGTGTTGCTTTCTTCTGAAGGCCCCTTGATGTCAAATGGGAGCATCTACTGAAGTACTGCTTTCATGGGCTACACAGTTAAATGCTTCCTGCATCCCTTTATCGTAGCCTCTATTTCCTCAGGCACTAACTCATTTGTGGATTATGTCTGCTTTATATCTGAGCCTGTTTCTGGTGTCCATGAGCTGCAAGAAGGAAACTGGCACTGAATATCCAACTTGGACTTAGCACGTTTGGTAGAGGATGGTTTTCTGCAGAATTCCCATCTCGCTTTGGTTTTGCTTGTAGAGGGCTTCCTGCCCATTTATCCAGCTTGCACAACTTTTTTTTTTTTTTTTTTTTAAACTAAGACTTTTTGCTTGAGAACGTGTAAAAAGACTGGGGAGAAGGGTTTAATTCCTTCAGTGCTGGAATTCTCTAAATACTCTTGTTTTGATTTTGCTTTTAATTTGTGGTGGCACTTCTTGGCTCTGTGTGCCTGCTTGTGGAGAGTCGTCTGGGTGTTCTGCAGCACTGATAAAGGCGACTTTGGCTGTGGCGCTGTAATTATGCGACTTGATGGCAGAGCATTTGATTGCTGTCTGTACTGAGGGTGGTAAAAGCACTTGTGAGGGCCTCGTGCCACCTTACGTGTGTTTTGTTAGAAGCTGCCCACAAGTGTTTTCTTTTTACCTTGGCTTTTTTTTCCCATTTGGAAGGGGGAGGGTATGGCAGTGCTCTGCATACTCTGGGCCCACTTGCTGTGAGGTGATTAGGAGAGACTTGAATGCTGTGTCCTCGAAGGACCTCCTGTGCTTTCTTAACCCATGAGAGTGAGTGTCAATAGCTTATACAGAAAAAATCTTCAGAAAGTTTTTTGACATATATGGCAATGACCATGGACCAAATTGTGTGAATTAAGACCGGGAGCAGGGCCAAACCTTGGGCAGGGCCTTTTTGGGCCTGTCACAGCAGGTGGGACCCCAGGCACCGGCCACTTGCTTTGCAAGTACTGCTTTACATCACTTTTTTGCCAAAAGTGAAATGAGAAGGCTGTGCATCTAAGAATCTAGGAACTTTTTAATTTATGCTGTTATGAAAATCTGAAGGCATTGTGAATGACTTGTAAAGCTTTACCATGATATAAGCAAATCATAAGCCCCCTGTTTTCTGAGAGGAGTCCGAGCGGATCCCAGTTTCCCCATTGCCTGCAAGCCAAATGCAGTACCAGTGATGTAATGGGGTGGAAAGCCTAGCTCGTGGAACACCCTTAGTGTAATGGGGATGACTTCTTCTTGATCTTTGATATAATAGATTGCACTCATTTTATGAGTGTAAAGCTACCAGTAATTCGCATGTTTAGTTATTAGACTTAGGCATGTTTATATGAGTCAGAATTGCAGTGCATGAAGGATGGACCAACTACCTCAGGCATTAGGAAACTATATTTTAATTTTACCAAAATGTAAATATATTTATCACATCCTTTCCCTAGGAAAAAGGAAAAATGTAGTTCAATTTCATGGGATTCATCAAAGCTGCTGAATGTAGCCCAACAGTTAGCTCAGCATCTAGTGAAATAGGAGCCTCTCACTGCAGTTCTTTACAATTTTCCTTCTTGTTATTTATGTTCTTTCATCCTGGCCTTATCCTTTCTTTGTAAATGCTAATAAGGCGATAATTGATGTAGTCCTGCCTGGGCCGAAATACTGACCTCTGTTTTACTGTTGATTAGCAAAGAAAGGTAAAGTGTGTGTATGAATATGCTGAATATTTTAAGTCTCTTCAATTCCTGCATTGTCTTACATTAACATTTTTATCATGCAGAGAGCTGTGAAACATCAGGCATTAGATTCTCTGCTGTAGTAAGGTTACACTGAGACACCGTCAGAATATTGAATAAGGGCAGCCGCCATCAGAGGCGGACACTGACTTCTTATTTTGGTACCCAAATATTTGTGTATTAAAAAAACTTAGCAATCTCTTGGAATCTTCTAATTAGCCTTTGGAATAATTAACCATATAAAACCTTAGCAAATCCCCTCTCTTACCCAAAAACCTATACTTAATTGTAGCACTGGGAGTAAATTTGGTAGATAATAGGGAGTTTTCTGGTAATGAAAAATTTTAAAACATGACTTTAAAGTGTGATATAGAATATTGAAATGCTAAATATTTGGAGGATATACAGAGTCCAAACTCCTTCCCTGTTCCAAGTCCACTGCTTAAACTGTAAAAATCCCCTCTCTGTGATAAGTAAAACTATTAGAGGGTGAAGTTTGTGGAGGGTGCTGCTGGTTCACTGCAAATAAAATCTTCCCTAAGGACTTTTTACTTCTCTGGGAAATTTTCTAGCAGTCTCCAAGGTGCTTAGTGGAGAGGAATTTACTGGAAACTTTAAGACAGAGTACTAAATTCAAGGGTGTCCCTCTGCCATGAGTGCAGGTTTCCATAACAAAAATCCTGTGGTCCTTGTCCTTGTGGCAGTTCCAGAGAAAACTGGTTCTGTCAGCTCAGCTGTTGAACTCCAATGGTTGAGCAGTGTCAGAAACGAAAACAAAGCCCTGATCCAAAACTGAGCTGTTAGCTGGAATTGACAGTTTTCAACTGGTGTTTCCACAAGGATGTTCTGGAATAAATTAAAATTGAACTTCTGGAATAAATTAAATTTATGGATAAACAAGTCATATTTGTGGTTGGATGAGAGAAAAGAGTAGGGTTTAAATAACCTTTTTTCTTTAATCCTGCAGACTTGCTCCACTGTTAAATATTTTTGGAGGCCAGCACTGAAAAGTGGTGTCATGTGTACAAGAAAAGTGGTGTTCTGATGGGTGATGCCAGAGTGAGAGGAACATGGACAAGAAAGCAGAAATCAATGGTTGAATCTACTTCTTTAAACCTTGTAAGCTCCCCACAGTGGGATATCTTCCTTAACCTGTGTCATCATGGTGATGAGTGTAGATTCTACAAAAGCAACTTGGGATTGCTTTTGAACACGAGAAGTAGAAGCATGGCAAAGTTGGGGAATGGACTCTGTTTTATTCTTTTTCTTTTTTTTTCTTTTTTTTTTTTCCTGCCAGTCCCAAGCATTTACTGTAGATTTAAATTGCTTAGTGGTTCTTCCCTGATGCTCTTGAACTCCCCTCTTAGATATTTACATTTTACTGAAAATATTTAGTAGAAATACCTTTAGGAACTTGGTGGTGTGATCTGCTTTTCAGTACAAATTGGGATGCGATTTCATAACTTAGGCCATTGAATTTTTCTTAGTAAGTAACTCAAAACTAGATCAACCTGAGATTGCCTGGGGAAGCAATTGCATTGGCTGCACAAAGGCAGGGATCATGGAAAGGGAAACCAAGCAGAGAATTCTAGTGCAGTAAAGAATTTCCCAGTGATGTGTAGAAATCCTTTGCATCATCCTGAGCTGTTAATCTAATGACACTGGACTACATTTGAAGAAAAGATTTGAGTTGGCATTCAACTCATTACAAACCTTGGAGATGGGAAGGGACGGAAATGTCGAGATTATGCAATGTTTTGTTACCCCTTGATTTCAGCATATTCTAGACTGGAGTGAGCTAAAGCACAAGAAGGGGGTAAATGAATGCATCAGATTTGCAAAGGTGACTCCATGTAGGAGCTCAAGGCATCTCCCTGTGTGACAGAGTACCTCCAGTGAGAATTTGCTGCTTGTCTCTGGTTATGAAGGTGATCATTAGGAATGAAACTGGCAGTTCAGTTGGATGAGTCCAGTGTAACCAAGCGATTCCTTTAAACCCACAATCTATTCAGCCTTTTCCATAATGTGAGACTGAACAGGCACTCAAACACTTGAAGGAAATATGGGATCCATGACAAACTAGTAGGCTTTGGAGTAGAGCCGATTGTGTTTAAATATTAAGATCCAAGACTATGTTATGAGAATACTGATGCAAGTAGTGCATACCACCCAACATCTCATACGCTGATATAACTGTAGCTGAAAAAGACTGGATGTGAGCCAGTACTATTGCTGGAGAGCTGAGGGACACAACAAAAAAAAATGCCTCCATCTTTTAGTCTGTAACTGGTCATAGTAATTGGCCTAATAATGTCATCCTACAGTTATTTATGTGCAGCAGTACTGGGATCAATTTCTTTTATTTATGTACTGTAGAGACAGTAGAGAGAAACCATATGCATTTTGATGGATGCCATATGATTCCGATTTCTCATCCTCCAAATTCCTCCCATTCTCCTCATGTTTTATAGGAGCAAAAAATAAGAACAGATGTATCTCTTTTCATAGTTTTAAATTTTGAGGTTTAACCCTCCTAATGTTCCATCTGCTTGTTACCACAAACTATGGGGCAGTGCATATCCTTGACACTGTCTAGTGTGTTCTAAAAAGAGGGAGCATTTAGGAAAAATTAATAATGGAAAAATACAGAAGACAAAGAAAATGTTCCTCTCCTCCAAATCCCAAGCCTAGGTCTTTGGTTATATCTGTATCAGAGCAGGGGGATGGCTGACTGCTGTGCACTCTTTTAGTAAAAGGCACCTCTGTCAAACAGGCATGTATGAAGGAAAGTAAAAAGACTGACTATTGACCTAACTTCAGGAAGATGTGCTTAATATAGGACTTGCCCAAACTGGTTAATCAAAATGTTTATGGTATCATGTGTTCTGAATAAGTATCCTAAATACTTGGTGCTGTTCTTTAATCTGTTTTTCTGTAACAAGTAGGTAGTATAGGGCTACATGTGTGGAAGACCCAGTCTCTGAGGGAAGAGAGCTAAAATTAGGTAACTATTAGGTAACTATTAGGTAACTCCAGCTCTGGAGTCCTCAGCATAGAATGCACATGGACCTGTTGGAGCAGGTCCAGTGGAGGGCACAAAAATGATCAGAGGGATGGAGTACCTCTCCTAGGAAGACAGGCTGAGTGAGTTGGAGTTGTTCAGCCTGGAGAAGAGACCTTCTTCTAGGGAGACCTTATAGCAGCCTTCCAGTATCTGAAGGGAGCTCCAGGAGAGCTGAAGAGGGACTCTGTGTCAGGAAGTGGAGTGACAGAACAAGGTAATGGTTTTAAATTGGAAGAGGGGAGATTTAGGTTAGATACTAGGAAGAAATTCTTTGCTGTGAGGGTGGTGAGGCACTGGAACAGATTGTCCAGAGAAGCTGTGGATGTCTCATCCCTGGAGGTGTTTAAGGTCAGGATAGATGGGGCTTGGAGCAACCTGGTGTGGTGGGAGGTGTCTCTGCAGGGGACAGGGGGGTGGGAACACGATGATCTTGAAGGTCCCTTCCAACTCTAACCAGTCTATGTTTCTATGATGAGGTATGAGAATTTTGGCCTTTTTTCTTTCAGCTCTTTGCGTGGGTTTTTTTTATTCTCTTATCTTTCTTACCGTATCTGCTGGCGAAGAAATGGCTGAAATGAGAGACTAGCAGGAGGGTCACCGTCTCATCCTTTTGTACTGCAAAGAGAGCATTTAGACACACAAACCGCCCTTTGGAGCAGGCTTTGTTGTAGAAGGTACTGCCAATGCAGAGCAAGTCACTGACCTCAAACAGTCTTGCAAAAGGTTCTAAACCAAATTTCATCAAACCCTCTTCATCCGCTTTGGATCACACCCTCTGCAGACAAAGTAGATCGAGTGTAGGTCATTATTTACTGTTTTGTCAAATAATTTATATTACCAGGTCACAGCAAAAAGCTGGTATTTCAGCTGAGCCTGAGGTTTTGAATTCAGACTCCTTAACTTTGATTTGATCACAGAACTGTTCTCCTTGAGCCACTGCCTGTGGCATTACATCACAACAGAGAAATACATCTGCAGGCGTTCTGGCACTACCATTTGTAGATCAGCCAAAGAAAAATATTATTATATATCTTTCTAATATACAGTTATCAGCCTTTCGGGATGTTCCTGTTTTGCACGCATGAGTGATCAGAGATGGTATGATATAACTTAGCAGTGATAGTCTGTGCCCTTCCAAAAATACCTTCAGCTTAGTCATTTTATAATAAATGCTAATAATTATAATTATCTTCTGCACTTGGAAAATATCTCTAATTGATAGCAGTAACATGGAAGCATCAGGAACTTTTATAGGTGAGGATCTGCTGAGCCCCTTATGAGTGTTAAAAATATATCTAAAAATAAAATTACTTGATGACCTACTTGGTAATATTTATTTTTTTAAAAAAATTGTATTAGGTGGCTAGCTCTATCTGTAAGTAGGCAAAACTTGATTGCTGATGTTTTTGAAATGTTTGATTTATAGATTGGTGAAGGAAAATGACAGTTTTTAATATTTTTGGAGGAAAAAAATTGCTTGTCATTGAATACCTCTGTATGATAAATGAGGAGAATTGGTTTTCTTTAGCCTTTTTTATATGTGTAATATATATAAATGGCTAAAGAAAATATATTGTATAAAATAAAAGAATATATATGCATATAATTTATATAATAGATTCTAATATATATAACACTCTATATATTTGTACATATATAAATTAAGGTGTAGTATTTTTTCAAAACTGAAATAATCTGTGAGCAGAGGAGAGAAAATGGCATTTTCTGGCTGGTTGCAGCTGGTGGGAGCCAGGACACACAGCCCTGCTCTGTGGTGCTTTGGAGTACAGAAAGAGCTCTGGCTGTAACCAAGTGGGCTTTGGCCAGGCCCTCTGAGGCTTGTCGCCTGGTTGGGCTTTTCCTTTTTGGCTTGCTATGAAAAGAGCTATTGCATGATATGCAGAACTGCAGTGCTTTCTACTGCATTCCGGATCTGATCCAGAGCCCAGGGAAATCACTGACAGCAACAGCCAAGCTCCTCTGGGACGTTAACCACCCCAGCAGTGTATTTCAGCATCCAGCCTCCCCCCTGGCTGCCTTCCCAGTGATGTAAAAGGGAGTTTTGTCCACATTAGGACTGGTGAGCACTGGGGGATTTCTCTCTGTTCCAGCCCCAGCACGTTCTGTGGGCTTGTTGAAATCACTCCATATTGGCAGCTTGACGTACATTTTACGTTATTTGAAAACAATAATCCTGAGCAGGGAAGAGCTGTAAGAATGTCATGTTTAGGAGAACATTGTGGCACCAATGAATTTTAACTACTTAGCCGTAGGAGTTTCTTTGTAGCTTTTTCCTATCTTTGTGCAAAAAAAAAAAAAAAAAAAAAACAGAGGGCAACTCTTAC
>VZRU01009357.1:216098-347933 GCA_013398155.1 Pedionomus torquatus | reverse complement strand
ATTCCGGATCTGATCCAGAGCCCAGGGAAATCACTGACAGCAACAGCCAAGCTCCTCTGGGACGTTAACCACCCCAGCAGTGTATTTCAGCATCCAGCCTCCCCCCTGGCTGCCTTCCCAGTGATGTAAAAGGGAGTTTTGTCCACATTAGGACTGGTGAGCACTGGGGGATTTCTCTCTGTTCCAGCCCCAGCACGTTCTGTGGGCTTGTTGAAATCACTCCATATTGGCAGCTTGACGTACATTTTACGTTATTTGAAAACAATAATCCTGAGCAGGGAAGAGCTGTAAGAATGTCATGTTTAGGAGAACACTNAAAAAAAAAAAAAAAAAAAAAAAGGCAGGTAACCATTCCTTTGTTGAGGCAGAGCCATGGGAACGATTGAATAAATACCTAAAACACAGTCAAGGGGACTGTCTGAAGTGACCCAGTCTGGTACAGCCCGTTCCAGTGTAAAGGGGTCAGTGGAAAACAGTAGCTCGTCTTGCTGCTGGCAAGAGTTCCAGAGAGAGCAGTGCCCACCCAAACCTGTGACTGCAGAGACCTGGGTGGCTTGCAATGTTTTTCTCCTTTTGCTTATCATGCTTTAAGGTACCTGAAATGGTAAATTGACACAGCTGCTGTTTACAAAGAGAAGATGAACTGGTACAAAGGAAAAGTTTATTATGGGAAGACTTTCCTCAAACTGATGCCTGGGAAGCGTTTGTTTGACTTACGGGACCTGGACAACTATTACATCTCAGCATTGTAAGAGTGCAGAGCCACTTCATGGATTAAAAAGACGTATCCTCAAATACATACCCAAATAGTGAGATAGTTGACAGCTTGTCTGTGGAAAAAAAGTAGACCACCTAGTATGGGTAATTTTCAGAAGACTTAGTTGTTTTAGTAAGGATGCTGTGGATTTGAACATTTGTCTGAGACTTGTTCTTAATCTGTAGCATTTGCTGCAAATCAGCTTTTTCAAAATGTTTTAAGAATATGCTTCTTTGTAAGCCTTGTTGGTATACCACCCACAGGTTAATAAGCTTTGCAGAGCTGTAGGGAAGTGGAAGATCTCGACAATCTGTTTTCATTTGCCAAGCTCTAGATTATGGAAGTTATTGTCAAAGTGGTGAGTTGGATGAGTGAGTTCATTAAGAGTTGAATTTTCAGTGGAAGCCAAAGGGGGCTTAGAGTTGTAGCAATCTGAAGCTCATTTTTTGTAAATTCCACATCAGTAGGTAAAAGTTTCAGAAGCTCATAACTACCATACACCTGGCTTATTTCTAAAACCTTTTCATGTTAAATGAGATCTGTAAAATTCCCAGTTCAGTAAAATATTTAAGTATGTACTGAAGTCAATCCTGTTAAATCCAGCAATTAAACCAATGCCAGCGAGTTTTGAGCATACATTTAAAGCTAAAACATGTGCTTCTTTGTGGTATAAGCATTTCATTCTTTTAAAGTTTTAGTTGGATTCAAGAACAGAGCTGTGGTTCAGATTATTTTGTCAAAAGGCTTGGTCTTCTCTGTATGCTGTTCTAGAAACCATCCACCCTCCCAGAAGAGACTGCTATTTGTATAAATTCTACTCTGTAGTAGATGCTGCATGAAAATGCTCTAGAAGTGAGAAAACCACATCTAAGCTTCTCTGTTTGGAATAAATGCTGAAACTAGGCCACAAAACTGGTTCTGGGAAGAAATGGAGGGCTTTAATGATGCTTATAAGCCTCCCATGAGCAGGTTTGTTGAAGTTACTGAAGTGCTGAACTGTTAGGCAACAATAGAGATGCCACAATAATTATAATCAATGTTAGGAGGCCCATCCTTTTGCCAATAAAATAAATGCCAATAACTTAAATGACACTTTTAACTTACAAATTCAGCCAGAAATGCAGTTTCTGACCACCTAGTGATACTCTGGAGTCTTCCTCAGCACATGACCAGCTTGGATCAAAGGATTCCTCTCAGTTCTCAGCTGGTAGTGCTCCAGGGTACTGCCCTTCCAGACCATCTTTTAGATTGTGTTAAAAAAGTAAGAACACAAAAGAAAGCTGCTGGGATGCTCACTTCTCCTGAATCATTTCCTAGGCCTGATATTTAAAAATGAGCATTTTGATTTAACGGTGTTCCCTTAGGTAAATGTTGCTTCCAGCCTTCTCACCTTGTTTGTTCTGCACTTTGTGTTACATCCCCAAGTGGCTTTTGTTCAGACCCACCTTGTCTGTTTTCAGAGGGTTTGCCTGATTCTGTGGTAGCTGGCATGGAAACCTGTGATTATTTTGAATATTTTAATGTGTTATGAAGTACAATAAATGATAGAAATCTCACCTAGAGAGGAGAAAGTGAAGGATGAACCCATAAAGCCAGCCTTTTCATCTTCTAAACTGATTTTATTACAGCTGTAATAGGAGCAATTTCAGTTAAAAGGATCTTGTCAGACAACAGTTATTGTAGATTACAACCACATAAGAAACAGTCTTGGTCAAAGACAAATCAGGAATTGCTCTAAAAAGATGATCGCTTGCTCAAAGCTCCCTTCCACTTAAAATGACCAGATTTCAGACTAATAAGCAATAAAGAGAATTAACTAAGTCAGTAATGGGTGGTGCAACTCTATTAACTGGTGTTCTTGAAAAGAGCAAAAAGCTTTTCTGGAGGATTTGTGGAAATGAATGTCATTGGCCACATTTCAAAATCGGGCATCTCTTAAGAAGCAAATTTTCCCATTACCCTCCAACAGCCGACCTTGGCCGAACTGGCATTTTGTATTAAACATAGTTGTTCTGTAATTCCCAGTCTCTCTTCTAGCAGTCCCACTGGAATCATTCACTTGCATAAAGCGTGTTGGGGATAATACAAAGCTTAGTGTGCAATATGAGCTCATCAGATGGACGTTAATGCACAAAATGCAATCTGAAGTTTTTGTCAAACGTGTCCTGCTGCCTTTGGAGTGAAGGCTGGGGAATGCAGGCTGCAGTTTGAATATTGAAATTTCTCAGCAGATCTACAGAAGTGTTAAGCTAGTCCTCTTGAGGAAGTTTTCTGCCTCGTTAACTAGCAGCAGTAACTCAGTGTTGCCCTGTCATTGTGTTTCTCGTGTTTGACTGGTCTGTCCAGCAAAATGTCTGTCTGCCCGCAGTCTGTCCTACATGATACAGAGTGACCCCGCTTCGGTAACAGAGGACAGGTGTTTTCAAAACAGCAATATGTCAAGGAGTCTCCCTATATTCCATCCCTAAATTTTCCTAAGCAAGGGACCCATCCCCATTTTCCAGCTTTTCCATTTTCAGATCTTTTCTCCACGTTTACTGAAAACTTGCTTCACTCCTGTATCTCCAAGGTTCGCCTGCATCTATGACTAGCACACTCTCAAATTGCTGAACCTCAGGTCCCCCCCTGTTTTGTCTTCTGCTGTATTTCTTACTCTCACCCCAATTCGTTCATTCTTACTCTGAATTCCTTCAGCTCCAAGAACACCAGCATCGATATTACCATTGCTGTAGCTGGGTATAGTGGTTTCCAGACTTGGCCTGGGAGTCCCATCTGTTCTCTGTAGTTTTGGCCATGACTTCCACATTTGCAGTGCTTCCGTCTCTTCTGCCTGCAGTGATTCGTTGCTCCATCACCCTGTGCAGACTGTGCCAAGCAGTGGGAGCTAAGGAGAAGGGTGAGAGTGGTTTGAGGATTTAGCTGACGCTAGGAATGTTGTAGGTACTTAACCGGATTGTGTGCTGTACCTTATTACCTAACACAGTGTGCCAGAGCCACATCCGAGAAGAAGACAGTTATGGTACACTCCACTGAGAGAACTATACTTACACAGCTTGAAAGCTGTGTGTGTATTATGGATCAGAGGTTAGCCACAGAGTTACAGAAATTTTCATTCCACAGGCCTCCCCAGGTGACGGATTCTACTGCTGGTAGGATTTTATTGCTGCTCAAAACTTACACAGTTAGGTTATTTTGATCTGACCATTTCGGCACTTGAAGAAGTGCAGCTTATTGTACTTCTTGAAATTAGTTGCTTTCTTTGTTTTCCCAATTTTCCAAAGAAGACTAAAGAAAACATGGAATGATTCAAGGTCGTGGGAGATTTAGCCCTTCTGTAGCACTCTGCAAACATTTATTTGGAGAGCTTAGGCTAGGGATTGCAGAGGAGCTAAAAGCTGGGCATCTGCTGAAGCATGCACTGAAATGCAAAAGGACCTGAGTGCTGAGTTCCCTAGAGGCTCTGAAACTCTGAGGAATGTGAAACTGTGTTGAATGGCCAGCTTTGATATAACCAGAATGATATGAAGGATTGGCTTTAGCTCTGAGTAGACAGCAACTGAAGTTGGTGAGAGATTTAAGTACTGTTGATAATATACTGTCTGGCTTAAGGCACTCCTTAAAAATGGACACTCATACATTTTGGCCTTGTAGACACATGATGGCCACAAGCTTTAGGAAATGATTTCTGAATGTCACATTCAGCAAGTTCTTTTCACGGTGCCAGGGCTCAAATTATCAGTCAGTGATAGTCCAATTGCCCGAACAGTTGAAAGTGCTTTAAAACAACTTTAAAATGTATAAATATAATTTTTGGACATTTGGGCTTAAATAAGAGCTCCCTTGCAGGACAAGTTTCATTCTGGAGTGAATTTTTACTGCTGAGTTATAAACCCCTGGAGTAGTGGTTTCTAATAAAAAATGCTGACAGACCCTTAATGATAGCAGCACGAACGGTGCTTGTAATAAAGAGAAAAAGGAAATCATCAGACTTGCTTTCTTAATTTTTTTTAAAGTAGTAGGCCTTTGAGAGAGGATCCAACACTGATGATATTCATGGAGCACTGCTGAGAGTTATAAAATTGTTGACAAATACATGGTCTTTTTACAGAATACCAAAAAATGAAATATTTTCATTTGGCAATTCAAGAGTTGCGGATGACAAAGGAGCCAATGAACATTAAGTCTTTAAATTATTTATTACAAACACCGCATCTCAGAAAAAAAAGCATAAGCAATATTAGAAAGCATGTGAGTGGAAAAACTGATTATTTTGTTATTGGGTGCTTGCGTTGAATGACATTTTTCATGTTAGTTATCTGTAGCACTACACACTGTTGTTGGAAACTATTTTTCCTCCGTTGAGAAGTTGTTTATAGAGCAAGATACTAATCTTATGGAAATGAGTTGAAATGGCATTCATCAGGCTTAGGGAGATATGTCAAAGCTATTTTGATCTCGTTCAGACTGGCTGGGTTTAGTACTGCACAGTATCTGCTGAGATCTGCAAGGAGAGGCCAATGCCAGTTGCAGGGAAGGCAGCGAGGTGGTGGCAAGCGCTTGGAGATGCTGCCCTCCCACTGAGAGAGGAGACACCTGGAAACTGTCTTGTAGCTCTTGCTGGCTTTTGTACTGTCCCATTGTATTTGCTGGCTGAAGGTTAAGGCGAGAAGAGAGTTTTGGATCTGGTGCTGCTCAGCAACTTTCCATATAATTCCCACCTGGACAGGAGCACGTCCCAGGGGAAGGGCTGGTGAAAAGCCGTTCTCTCCAAGCTGCCTGCACAGTGTGTCCAAGCGCTTTAGCAACTTTCTTTCCTGCCGGGGTTGGAGGTGGGTAGCTGTGGCTTCCTTCACAGTGTGCATAGCAGCTGTGGGTGCCTCCCAACTCCTTTGCAGGGCCAGGGTGACTGCCTTTCAAAGCGGCAGTAAAGGGGGGAGTGTGGTAAAGACAGCAGAAGTGCTGTGGTCCTACGCTTCCAAAGACAGGCAGTTGCCTGGGGCATTGGTGCAAGGAGGTCCCCGTGGTTTCTCAGTTGGCACACAGGATTGTGAGAAGGCAGCTGCATGTGGTAGCAGTTAAATCCTGCAGGCAGGCTGCTGGCTATGGGATGGTTTTTTTTGTACCCTTAAAGTTAGCTATGGCACTCAAATTTGATTCTGTGATACGTTTCTTAAAGCCCATCACAAATAGTGAGTAGGTTTGCTTGGACCTTGTTTGGAAAATTGATAGAAGGCAAAACAGTGGTTTAGCTGTTGAAATGACATCCTAAAGACAAGCTTGGGAAATGAACTTCTTACTCTTTCTAGAGGAGATGTAGCTGTTCAGTGCTGCTGTAAATATGCCCATCCTTGTCTTAAATTAGGGCATAGCATCTTTTTGAGTGCTTATTTTTGAATGCTTCAAAATCAACCTGACATAACACTTCTACCTTTTTTTTTTTTTTTCCAGTTTACCATTTTTCATGGGTACCCGAACAAGAGAAATGATATAATCGGTCTTTTTCTTTTTCTCTGCCTAGGCAGGTGTGTGTGTCTGAGCAACATCAGGATGTCTTGCAAGCATTTAACATGAAAATTTCTGTGACTATTTCTACTCTTAAAGGACTTCTGGCAGTATTCACTGTTTTCCTCAGGTATTTTTTGCATGCAACAGCACTGTCCAAATAATGCATTCAGGCAGGTAATGACTTATTGTACTGCTACAACTTCTAATAAATTCCCAGAATCCAACATTTGCTTGTTTTGGAGGTCCTGATCCTGATGCTAATCCCCTGTTGGTCTTCGGGTTTGCTGTCTATTGGGCAGCAGAAGTAGCACAAGTAACCCTGGTGAAAATTGTTGAGCACTCAGTGCTTGTGGAGGTTGGGTTTTTTGTTGTTTTCCAACCAGGCTGGTAGCTGAAAGGCATTATTAATGTTCAGAGTAGATGGTTTCCTGAAATGAAAAGAAAGAATAGGGTTTTTTTAATGTGCAAAATCAACCTTATTTTAATCACAACAGCTCTGGCTGCCAATGTGGTTTAAATACAATTACTTTTAGTTTAAATATTCTCTCTGGGTATACCAGGTCCATTCCTTTCTCTGTCCTGTTCCATTGCATGCCTTAGATCTAGTATACCACAGAAGTTATGTGAGTGCTGATTATAAAATGAGTGAGCTGTGAGTCAGAGACCACAGTAAACTGGGAAACTGGGCAGAGGGGAGCGTAAATGTTGGCTGAGGAGGCGCATCTGTTATCTGGGCCTAAAATACGGAGGAGCAGTGTATCCAGATATACAGAAGCAGAGACTAGTGGATTTTGAACTTTTTTGTACATTATAGACATCTGAATTTAAGGTCTGCCGTTGAACGCAATTTATTTATCAATTTATTTGATGTATTAACTCTGAATAATTTCCTAGGTAGAAGAGAAAATAAGGCTTTGGAAATCAAAGCTCTAGGTATCTAAGGTCCTTAGAACTATTTCATAATCCTCTGTAAAGTGTTCCCCTTTTCCGGTATCTTCAGGCCCAAACATTTACAAAAGCTATAGTGATTTAGTTGTGAGGGTTTTCATTGTATTTTTTCGTGTAGCATGTGCTCTTTTGGCAGTTAGCAACTCTGCTAATAATTCTACCGATGCGTCTGGTATCAGTACTGTGTCTATAAACATAATATAATAATCTTGTTACGCCTTTGTCTTCTCTAAAGATTGCCAAAATACATTTCTGTTGAGATGCCCCTGAGCTTTATTTCCTCTCTCCAGCATGATTCTCAAATGTACACATGTGGCAGCACAATGGGGAGATGAAGTTGTAACATTAATTTCTTGGCAGCTCAGAGGCAGGAAGCTCACTTGATCCATCATCACCCTGTAACAAAGATATAAAGCCAGAGTAAAAAGAACTGATCAGGAATGTGTGCTCAAAGAATGAAAAGAGTAAATATAGAGGGAAAAGAAAAATCTGGTAAGAAGTAGGCTTGGAATATCTGAACCCACATCCGAGGACAGGGCTGTATTTCCTACCCCCAACTCAGCAACAGAATGTTCTGCAGATGCGCTACACCAAGGACTGGACAACAGGAGTATGGGACATTCTGGTCAGTATTACATGCTCCTAACAAACTTTGCAGGCAACTCAGTCTGAGTCTTGAATCTTAAAAGTATTTACCCTTCTGTGCAGAAGGAGGAAGACCTGAGGGGGATATCTTAGCATGCCATCAAAGTGGCCTGTGCAAGTGCTGATGCCTGCCATCCTGAAGTAGACAATTTGGCATAATTTACCTTAGCAAACTGCTTCTCCTAAATCACATATTTACAATCTGCCGCCAATCTTGATGTGGGAACGTTCCCCCTTCAGAAGTTCATTAGTGATAGAACTCTGTGTAGAAACTCACACTTCATCAATTCATACCAAGTTCCAGGGGTAAGTTACTCTATCTTGTGCCCAGCTTGCACCCAAGTAAATAACAAGAAAAGCTGAGCATTTTTTGATGAAGTATGATGGGAATGTAGCTTAGCAAAATAAAACCATCAGAAACCAAGAAAGAGCAAAGCTACCGACATTCTTTACTGTCCCATTATGTGTGTGCCTTGCAATGAAGCCTGTAATTGCATGAGCACACGCAGTCAATTCCTAATGCAGGAAGTCAATGCAATTTTGCACTAATGCTTAACCATAGCTTCAGTCCTGAAATCTTGCACTTCTGGTGCTTTAATTGCAACAATTACAGAGGTGATGGGGAAAAAACCCATCGGCTTTTCATGAGGAGGTAACATCAAATTACTATCTAGTGCACTTTGCTCAGCAAATTCTTGTTTCTGAAAACACCCCTGGGTGTGGATCTGTCCTATTCTGTTGCAGGACTCAGATCTAATAGACCATTGAACTTCATACTGGGCCACCCTCTGAGGTAATGATATGCATAGTATTTCAAGTTGAGAACATACAAATGACCACCAAAGAGTGAGAAACTAATTAAAACCAAAAGTAGATGCTCACCATGTGTTTGCAATCAAGACTACAAATGCAGAAGAGCATTCCAGGGTCAAATTGTGGTCAGTTATACAGAATTTGACTGTGTGAAAGTAGCAGCTTGTGTAACAGGGAGAGAAATTGCCCTTTGGTGGCTTGGGGTAATATAGAAAATGTGGGGTAATTGATAGGCCAGTTTCTGAGGTTTTTGTCCTGTAGAGTTTAACCCTGCAGCTCTTTACTTGTGTGAGTAGTAGAAGGAGATGGCATGATATGAATCAAACAGCTTGTAAACTGATTTCTTTAGGTCTGCCATGACTCGTGACCTTGAACCAGTCAGCGAAGTTCAATTCCCCACGTTGGTCCTCAGTTCCCTAATTTCTAATAAAGGGCAGGAGGGAAATATGTCTCTTCCTGGCCACTGTGGTGGAGATTGCCTGATGTCCGACATACAGTGTAGATCCCTCCAGTTCTAACAGTATCTGAGTATCCAAGGAGTGTTTCCAGCAGTTTCCAAGTATTCAACAGTGTCCATCTTTCTAGAAGATGGCATTTAGGGCAAGATGACAGTTTCAGGTCTGGATTTTTCTGCCAGTCTGATTTCTCAAAGGCAGTTTATGCCAAGGTTGAAGTCACCTTATCTGGCTTTCAACCGTCATGGAGCTTTTACATAGACTCAGTGAATTTTATGTTTATTACACTAAATTTCATCTGCCGTTTTATAGCCCAGTTGAGTCTGCTCTCCAGTGCTGTTCCACAGTTGTTCACAGTGATCCCTTATTTGCTACCAGAACAACCTAGTATTCAGCAAACTGTTATTCACGTTGTTTTCTAGAACATTTACAAAAGTTTTGAAGTACCCAAGTATCAGCATGGATCCTTTAAGGGACTCCTAGTGACCTTCCTGCTTCAAGAAGTGACCGGTTCCTGCTCAGTTTTCTGTCTTTTTATCTATTTGTCCACATGAGACTCCTGCTTCTGATCACGGCTGCTTAGTTTCCTTGAAAGCTACCGTTGAGGGACTTTGCTGGATGCTTTCAGGAATTCCAAGTGTACCAGAGGAACATGATTTCCCTTGTTGTCCTGACTCATTCAGGGAATTTCAGTAGCTTGACTTTCCTTTATGAAGCTCTGTTTGGTTTTTTTCCCCAAATGTTACATTTGTTCATATAGCACAAATTGATTTGTGTTACAGTAGCTTCTATTTATTTACCTTGGAGAGTCATTGGACTTATTAGTTCCCAGTTCCCCTGGTTTCTCCAGGTGTCATGTTGCCACCTCCAGCACCAGGCAGATTTTGTTCAAGAGGCTACATATCATAGCTGAGAGTATGAGCTATTTCATCCTTTAGTTCTTTAAGAACTCCTGCCTAATATCCTCTTGTCTGATGATTTTGTAGGTTTTCACTTTGTCTGCTTTTATAGCATCTTTTATTAAAAATTCAGTCTCAGAAAGATCCTGAGATGCCTTAAAAAGGGTTCTGGCCTGGGAACTTCCAATGTTTGCACCTTCTGTCTTGCGTCTACCATAGACAAGTAAGCAATAGTGACCCTGGTCAATACTTGCAGGATTAATATTGTATGCTTCTGCAGCTCCTTGGGGAGCTGTATGTGATGTCATGTAACGGAACTGACAATCATCTGAGTAAGCTGCTCCTTTTGACCTAGATTTGGTCCGAGTCCTATACACACGCTGCATTCTATAAACAAAGCAGACACGCATCTCTCTGCAGGTGTAAGAGGGGCTAGCGCAGAACCTCGTGTGAACAGATGCTCAGAATATACAATTCAGCTGTTGATAACCTACTATTACTATTAACCTATGGCAGCTGAGATCACATTTTAGTAAAGCTTGGTCATAATTTTAAGTAACTCAAAAAAACCCCAAATTAAATCACTTCATGGAGAAAACACAGACTTTATTTACAGCTCTGGTACTTTCATAACAGGATATTCCATTGGGGCAAAAGAGATATTGAGTCTCTTTGAATCTTTCATGTGTGAATAGTGTTTAAATAATTGATAAAGCCTGTCCTTTATTGTTGACTTATTATTTTTTTTCCATGGTTTTGTACCTTACACTGAAGGAAGTGACATTAATCAGAAGTTTGAAGTTTAAGAAGTCATCTCTTCCTAAAGGCTCAAGGGAAATGAAAACAGACTGATCATTTCCTAGCAGGAGAGGAAGAATTCCCTGAACGCTGTGACATGACAAATTACTGAATCCTGGCCATATGGGGAAGGAGAACATTCCTGGATAGGGATCACCAGTGCACAAAAGATAATGATGACATATTCCTGCTTTGTAATTATCCAAAAGAGGCATCTGTGGAGGCACATTTATTTCACGTTCATATCAATTTGCACAAGAGAAACTGAATCCTACAGGATCTTATATCAGTACCAAAGGAAAAAGCAAATGTGATGGAGATTTACCTACAGGCTAATGGTGGGGGTGGGGTGGGGGAAGAAAATACTAAATTAACGCAGGAAGTAATGTCTTGAATTTAAGCCAGTAAAACAAGCATCTATTGGATGGCTGTCAGTAGGCACTCTTCTCTGGACATGGAGCTCTTCATGCCTCCTATTTACTCCATAATGTGGGACAAGTCACTCCACCTACTGAGTTGAAGGTTCTACTCATTCCGCAGCTCTCTACTATACGAGGATGATACCACAGAGTTGTATGGTTAGAGTAGGGAGGTTATGACCAAAATTAATGCTATCAAAACTGCTTAACAGGACATTGAGGGGGTTCACCATGGTGTTCTGTCTTAGGAAGTGATTTAACTGTCACAGGTACAAAGACAAGCTTTGTTGGGGGGCTTGCAGTGCAGGGGATGAGGAGTGCTGTGTCAGCAGAGCTGGTGTTTGGAGGCAAAATCCACCTTACACTCCTCTCTGTAGAGAATAGTAGGTTAAAACCAAAACTCTACAAAGGTGCTAAAGAGGAGCATGGAACCCCTTCTCATATTTCATATGTGAGTACTTATATCAGCACTTCACAGTGGGAAAAATAAATCACTTTGACGAGAGGTAAATAGTCCTGTACTAAAGCCCCTTCTCATGGGATAGCCAAGAGATTTGTGGGCTTTGACCTATTTCAAGTCAGAAGAGTTCGTTATTTGTTCAGAACAATGTGGACGAAGAAAAATTTGCATCAGATGTTGATTAAATGAATTCTGGAATTTATTGATTTACTTTGGCCTGAGTTACAGACTTTGAAAGACCAAAGGACAGGCCTCATGACTTCTGAATACTTCTGTTCTCATTCTGTAAAGCAGCTGTAAGACGGCTTGTATTTGTTTAGGCCTGATCTTTATGTCTGAAAGTGAAAAGGTATGAGTTGCAGTGCATTAAGCACATTCTGACCCTCTGGACCTTTTGTGTCTGTGTTGTGTTGCATCAGGGAAAAGATGTTGGCCCAGTATTTTTTCCTCTACTGAGAGATCAGGCTGTTTATGTTGAAAAAATAGAACAATGCTGCAGCCACGTGTCTACTCAATCCTCAAGTGCCACTTTTGGACAGGCTTTCAGTGGCTCTGGAGAAGGATGATATGGTGAGGTATTGCAGTGTTTCCTCCAGGCATTGATCAAACTAGTGAAAAAGAAAATGGAATTTGGAGCTGTGCCTGACCAAAATCACTCTGGTGCAGCTATTCTTATAAGAATTCTGTATTGCAGAGTTTTGGATGATTGCATGCACACAGGAGCAAATTGCTGTTTGCAACCTCTGCACAACTACTAAGATAGCTGAGAACGATATCCTCCAATTCCAGACGTTTATGGGCCCTGTGCTGACTTGCCCATCCTGCTTTCTGCATACCTTGAAGAAGTGTATTTCTTTACTTCACAAAGTTTGTTTTCTTTGGGCTGTTGTGTGCAGTGGAGTGGGAAAGACATCATGTCAGACTGAGGGTTGGGTGTAATGTTCTTGCAATGATTAGCCCAAATTATTTTGCAAAACCCATCTTTCTGACTGCTGTCATGAGGGATGCCCCAGCACATGGACAGAGAAAGTTTTCTGATTACATTTTAAGCAGAATCACTTTAAAAGTATAGGGTAACATGATGGCAAACTTCTGAATTGGTTATGAAAATGTCTTCGGTTTCCCTTGGAAGACCTATGTGTATTTGTATTTGGTTTTGATCTCCTGTATATGATCTTCCTACAAGGTATTGGTTTGGGCTTTACAGCTGTGACACATACGTTTTTGAAATGGTGCACAGCAAGTGCATAGACATGTACATAATCTCCATGCTTTTGTTGACAATACGTAAAAAGTTATGTACGCTTTACTTGTTCAGTTTGTCTTGTCCTTCTTGGTTCCTTTCAGATCAAAACCAGTGTGGACTGGAATTTGGTTAGATCTTCTAGGTATAGTTGAATTCAGATGCTGATGTAGTTGAGGGATTATCTGTTAAAAGGTACCTGGCAGATCTGGTCCTTCCAATGAAAGAAGGGATTTGGGTCATGCTTAATCCAAGTGATCTTTGTTCTCTGATTCTCATAGTATCTTCTGTTGCATTGTGTTTTCACAAGACTCCACTAACATTATTGTTTATGTTCAAGTTGTTTGGGATCCATGTAAATTAATGTCTCTGTTTTCTTCAGTATATTAAAACTCTGTAATTCCTGCATGTAGTCAATTTGCTAGGTGCTCATCAACCTTGTGAATAGGCAGTCCCTATTGTGTGCTGTATCACATTCGGTTCTTTTCATTTGACACTTGCTCTCATCAGCATTTAAAAATTTTATATGACAATAATTAAACCCTGGATGCTTTCCAGCTTTTTTTTGGTGGCTTAATCATACTTTATACTTTTTATGAAACTCAGTATTGAATACCAACAGTCATGCTGATTGCTCACAAGCTGTACAGACAAGGGCAAGCTATTCTCACCTTCAGGCATTTTGCATGTTCCCTTGTATTTGTGAAGAAATAACATATCTTAATCCTTTGTGTGTTGATTTTTTTTTCCTTTGGCTATCATGCTGATGCACACTGAGCAGAACAGAAAATCTCAGGAGGCTCCGTTATCTAAACATCTCAAATGAGACAATTTGAAGCCGTACGATTCTGGAGTTACAGGGCACATTTTCCCTGGATGCATACAAATAGCCTTTCCACCCAGCAGGTAATTTGATTCTATCTTGAATGGTTTTATTCATATGTTTAATAATGTTGGACAGTTAGAATGCACGTACTCTTCAGTCCTGCCAATAGATCTTGTTCCTCTGCTAATTTTCATTTGGACACTAGAGACAGAGGGCAGAAAGCAAAGATGGCAAGATATTCCTTTCCTGCAAATCTGGTCGTGTTCTGGAGCCAGATTCAGCCTTGCCATAAGCGGATGTAATTTCTTCAGATATCTCTGAATTTGGAGGGTAATTAAATGTAACGTGAAAAGTGCAGGAGGCTGATATAATGCCTCCTACCCTTCTTTCAGTGCTTTGTAAGAACAATCTTTCCTTTGAAAAGTCGTATAATTAGCCAAAATAGCAACCGGCAAGTTGGCAGTGTGAATATAGAGCTTGACAGTGCAAGTAAGCAATTAAGGGTTAGCTGCATTGCAGATGAATCAGCCTTTTCTTTTTTTGCTGTGCATGATTTTTGCAGAATGAACTGCTTCCCTTGGCTGAGGATGAGTGAAGGAGCTTAATACCTTTGTCTTTGAGGAATTAATTACTGTTTGTCTTGAGCAAGAATCACAAAATCTACCCTAGGGTTACCTAGGGCAGAGAGCTGAGGAAAGTCAAAACCAGCAGGAGTACCAAGAATCTCACTCTAAACACAAAATCACCATCAGAAACTTTTGCTGTAGTAGCGTGGTTGGTAATCTTCTGTCCAAAGCACTGTTCATAATGGTATGTTTTTTCCTGTGATTGCTTTAATTTAATCCTGTTCCTGCAGTTATCTTAAAGTGTTTGGGGTTTTTTTTTAGTGATATGTGCACAGAAACATGCACTTGGTTCTCTTCTCTCCTTTCACACAGTAACATTCATTAGTGTTTGGGGTTTTTTGTGAAATGGACTGTCTCTTGTTGCCCCGGCTCCCCCCAGTCATCTATCAGAAGGGTAGCATATCAGTTTTGTATAGCTTAGCTTCTTCCTTTCAAAGTTTAGGAAAACTCCAAGCAAATCTTCTGGGTTTTTTTTTAACTGGGGAAAGATTTGGGGGAAAAAAAGGAAAACTTATCACAGCTATATCCCCATCCTCTTTATTTTATTAGTATCTAAACTGCATATTTTTTAGAGAAAGGCTTTTGGCTCTGGATGTTAAAATATCTATAAATGTTTATTTATCATCAAGTGGGAGGCAGGTTCTGCTCCCAGTTTGGCATACTTTTCCACAGATATGCCAGTCAAATTGAGTTTAGAGGGCTCAGTCCCACTCATGACTTGAAGTGAACATATGAATTCAGGAGTATACTTCAGCCTGAGAAGAGCATATGTTGTACGGCTGTGTTTTCTACCTGAAACTGTCACTATTAATATGCTGCCTCAGGATATTACGTCTCCAGCTCAGTGGGACTCCATGTTTCTAATGAAGATAATGAATTGTATTACTCAGTTAACTGAAGCAGGGATCTTCTATTTTAGGTGCTCCCAAAGCAACTGGAATAGCTGTTGGGCAGTGATGAAAGCAGCAGAAAGCCTGATTTCTACTCCAGGGCAACTAGCCATTGACCAGCAGCTCCATGGGCAGGGCTGGGGATGATGGGCCTGTCCCTGCTGTATGGGGTCACCTCCAATGCAAGCAGAGTGTCCTCCCACCGTCCATCACACAGGGAGCACAGGCAATGATCTGAGTCCCAAGCTCAGTGACAAGGCGGCTAAGATGCAGAGAATTAAGATTAACAAGTTTTTCTGAGAATTATTTGGTTTTTGGATACAGCTCTTAATGCAACCTGTCCCAGGCTTCCCATGATTCTGCTCTATGATGCTGTGCAAACCACTTCTCTTTTGGTCCCCTGTTTCCCTGTTTTTTCTTCCCCTCCTCTGAAGCAATGTGCCTTCAGTCAATGCTTGCTGACAAAAGAAGGCAAGCTCTCCCGTAACAAAATCCTGTAATTGTCCTTCTTTTAGTGTCATGGTAATTACTTTGTTAGGTGGCATAAATAAGCTTAAAAGAAGCACATGTCCTCAACAATTTAAATCCTGAACAAATTAGCCATCTGGACTATATATATATGTTGCAAATGGAGGACCTGAACATGATGGTTAACAGCAACTGTTGTTATATACCTCCTATATACCTAGCTTCTACCAGAAAATCATTGTTCCTTCAATCCTGATTCAAATATTGTTTTCTAGCACAATCTATCTCCTTGCTGAGGCTATAATTATCATTGTGGCCTCTCTTGACCCAAGCAGCTAATAAAAAAGTCGGAGGGAGGGAGATTTTCTGACAGTTGTTCCACTAGAGATGAGAAATCAGTATGTTAAGGGTGACTTATATGCAGTCCTGTATATTTATAAAGAATTTACAAGGGCCTGTCTCCCTGAACACAGCAGGACTCAAGAAAGCTCACTTAAAAACCATCGTCTTTGGCTCTTCTTGGGGCCATGTTAATTCTTACTTGGTGTCTGTGGCTTTCTCTCTTCTGGCTTTTCAGTGCACAATTTTGCTTTTCTTCCTTTTTGATCATCCCTGCTGATCAATGCCTTGTTCCCTGGATGTGCAGCCTGACATCCTCAGGAACCTCTCCATGGAATAATTAGTTCTGTTTGTTAGGAGAATGTAACTGTTTCCTTGCTTTATATTGCCTCTCTTCCCTCTAGGGTATTGCATGTATCAGTAGGGTTTATGTCAACCTAGAAGAGAAGTGTTTTTGCCCTGCACTAGTGCCTGAACACCAGAGGTACCCCAGGACTTTGCTGTTGGGCATTTAACACGCAGGCCAATGGGGACCTCACTCTGGAATTCTGTGTAGATGTTGAGGGCAAGAAGATTGAGGATATAAAGGAGGTCGGCCTGCTTTTTTGGAGTAAGCTGCTTCCCTGTGTAAGTGGCAACTAGACAGAAAGCTAGAAATGTTTTATCTCAAAACATAGAATGGGAGGTTCTGAGTTACAGCTTTTCCTCCCTGGCTGGCAGATACCACCCTCCAAGTCAAGGAATCTCAGTCTCTGAATCATGATCCTGGTGGAGAGGAAGGATTTGTGGTGGTTGGGAGAAAGAACTTATGGTTGTGTGGCTGTTAGGCTTGAAGTGGCCTTTGACCACCTTGGAAAGTGATGTGAACAAGATGGGCTTTGGAAGGAGACTGGTCAGTGACCATGAGTATTGAAGGATGAGTTAACTTGCAAGAAGTGTTGTTTCACTGATGTTTCAGTCTGAGTCCCCCAGCTTTTCTTCTGAAGCACTGTGTCTTAATACTAAGAATAGTTCTGGATAATGAATATTTCTGAAGATCGCACCCTGAATGTCCATATTTGAGTGCGTTAAAATGTATCTGTGCACCTACTAGACACTTCAGCAGATGAAGTTCATGACATATATAGTAGCAAGAGATACAAGAATGTTGCTGTGAGTCTGATACCTACATCAGAGGTGGGCTCAAACCCACACTGTAGTTTCTGTAACTTCACACTGTGTGTGAAGAACATCTTTCCTTGTTGTCACATGCATTTCCTGTCACCAGAGTTCACTTCTGCAAGATGTGCAGTGCCAGTAACTCTTCAGGAGAGCTCACCTGATTGTTTTTCACAAAACTCCTCACAAGTACCCATGTGATAAAAGGGGCTCCGGTGTTGCACTTGACTTGGCCACAGACAGCAGTGTCATATCCTGTTGGCTTGCTCATGAGAAGCCCCAGTGTGTTGTAACAAAGGTGAATTTACTGATGGAAGGCCCAAGTGGGCTAGCATCTCCTCCAGCCACATGGCAAAACCTGGGATGTGATGTGGGACATGGGAGTACCAGGGGACACTGTTGTCGCATGGGAGTACCAGGGGACACAGACCACACAATCCAGATCTGATTTGAGGATATCACATTCAGTCACTGGAATCTGGCATGCAAGCTTTTTATTCTGATAATTCACAGCTCTGAGCGTGAATGGTGGTTCTGGACACTCCTTGGTATTTCCATGTAGTGACTCTACTTAAATAGCTCTGTGACTGGAGATAAAAAGAAAACTGTAAGTTGCACTAAAGCCTTTATACTCCTGTCTTTTCTGTTTAGTTTCAGGCACATTGCTGAGCACAAGATACATCCCAGATCTGAGATAAAAAAGAGTAATTTTCCTTTGCTAATGGAATAAGTTATTTTAGTATAAGTTCAAGTTAGGAATCGGTGCCTGTTTCCTGTTTGAAGCTAAACAAGGTCAGTTCAACTAAATTACACTGAGTGCGAGCCAGCTCCTGAAAAGTTAAGGAAATCAGAAAATCTGCAGATTCTATTAATGTGAGCTGCTCTAGATGCTTTTGGAATACAGAATCAGCAAGAACAAAAAAAGTATTTTGGGGAATAAATGTGCTGGTTCAGTGCAAAATCATAAACAGACAAGAACAAGCAAAGATTATTCAGATAATGGTCTCAACTGAGAATAGCTAATCGGGCCAATTAGCCGTTATGATGTAGATGCCTTATGACTAATTTGAGCAGTCTGTGGTGGGTGATGATTATCTTATGGCACTTGCGTGAGCAGAGCAAGCAAAGACCCAGGCTGGGGTTGTGTAGAGGAGAAAATTCTGGCAGGGAAACTCAGCTACAGCATGAAACTTTCCAAATCAGGATGGCAGCATAGATGTTTCTGGATCTCGTTCACTCAAAGGCCCAAGGTCGGAGAGCCATGGTCTAGGGAGGCGTTTGAGGAGCATTTGGAGGTCACAGAGGGGATGTGGAGACTGCTTGCTGGGCAGACCCTATCAGAAGAGTAGGAGGAGGTGGCAGCCCAGTGACTCTGTGGGTAATTTCTTTCCTTCCCTGATGGAAGCAGTGGAGGAGTGGCTGTATCAGCCACCTCTGATTTAAGGGGGATTTGAGACACTGAAGAGTGTAAATAGCATCCTATATCCATATCGCTGTAAATAAACCCTAGGTTGAGTGCAGTTTCACTGAGCACCAATCTTAGTTTGAATGGCACTGGTGAAGGAACCTCTTTGAATTAATTTGTTCTTTCCTGGTTATTAAATTGAGTTTCAGAAAGGTTGCTGATGATTTTTGGGTGGAGAAACTCCTTTTCTGAAATGATTGCTAGTGATGGGAGAACAGCCAAGACCATTCAGCTTAAATGCATTAGGAAGCAGGGGGAAGCAGGAGAAAACACAAGCCCCTGAAATTAAAGCTACAAAAGGGAACTTTTCAGGGAAATAGGCCAAGGGAAAGGAAGCTTCACCTTTCTAAAGGGCTTGCTAACATGGAGTGTGGCGTTGGTGCATTGATCCTTGGATGTGCGTGATGTGTTACTCTGGACTTTCAGAGCAGTGTCAAACTGCAGTTTGCAAATTCTGCTTCAGTCTCGCCTTTTCCTCCCAGGGTTGTCATTTTCTCCATAGACATTGCAGGCTGCAATTTAAGGCATCGACAGTAGGAGGGTGAGTATAATTATAATAAACATAATTAAGTAAAAGATGATTACACAGAGGATGAAGAGGAGAACATTGTGAAAGATGGCTGAAAACAGAGAGGCATTTCCCATAGTTCATGCCCATTTTCATCTTTAATTTGTTGCTGCATTTTGAATGACAGAGGTGGGCAAAGCTTTGCTACCTGTAACTGGGAAAGAGAAGTTAATAAGGAAGACATATGGCTCAGTGAATGTTGCATCTAATTAAGAAAGGTGGCTGCAATGTATGTTTTGGACAGAGAAAGGGAAATATCAGAAGCAATATTACTGCACAGTGAATGGGTAATTATAGCAATGAAGAATTAGAGAATCCTGTTCAGGAAATGGTAAGGAGAACAGGCTTTAATCAGAGACTTTTGGTAAAATACGTAGATGTGAGCAGGTTGACTTTATCTTTGATTTCAGGAAATGATCACAGGCATAGCTGGGGAACAGTGAAGTCCTGTAATGACCAGAAGGTATCTGCTGTACTGGATTACAGAATATGTTGTCTAGAAATGTTTTAAGAAGAGACTTGGTTTCTTCTTGATTGGAAATGGCATAAAGAAAAGCACTGGTAGTTAGAGGGATTTCTGAAAAATGATGTGAGGGTTCTTGGTAAAAAAAATACAGTGGCAGCCTGCAAAGTGAGAAGGCCTTCTCCAGTGGTGTCTTCCTATTTCTTCTCTTAGTACATAATTTTGTATATGAATAGATCGAAGTTGATTGAAATAGCCTGAGTAGCCTTCATGATGGGTAGAGGAAAGGAGTCTTTCTTACTTAAGCTTGGATGCTACTTGGTATCCTGATAGTTTCCATCTTTATCTGTTCATTGTTTAAATCGCCTAATTGCCAAACTTCCATTTATGTAATTTAAGTTTCCCTTACTATAAGGGAACTTTAATTTAGCATTAACAGATTATTTACAGGTTGTTTTTATGTTTCTGTCATTCTGCTGCTTTAGAATTATTTCAGAGCTAAAAACGTTAAAAAAACTATCTGCAGGTTCTAGTTAGGACATGTAAGATAAGTTACAGTCTATTAATTAGAAAAGAGAAAGAAATCATGAAATTGGTTAACACTTGCTGTGCTGGGTGGTGTCTGTGCTCTTCCCTGGCACCTCTGTATATTCTTTGCCTTTTTATGGTACTTGTGTTAGTGTGTAACCTTAGGCTAGGGGGAGACTTATTTCCTCCAGGACCAGAACTGCTACTGCCAATGATGGCTGCATCTCGTCTTTGGCCTGAAATAGTTTGTGTATGTCAGTAGTTCACCATGTCAGTCTGTGAAATGGCTATAGGTCAAGTTGACGATTCATGTTTCCATGAACTATTTGCATATATTTGTATTGATTTTTCATTGGCATGTGCACCTTTGGCATTACTGCTAATGTTATACTGGCAAGTGTAGAAGCTAGAAAAAGCAATGGGTGAGAGAGCAAAGGCATAAAAAGTACTACTTCTTCAGCCAATTCCTGAATACATAAAATTTTAGCACTCTTGCCTGTGTAACTGCAAGTATAAGTAAGGAGTCTGTTCTTGACCCATCCCTCTTTTTGTCCACAACATTTTGCTCACAATTCCAGACCACATGAGCTCTTCAACTAAAATATTCCCCTGTGATTGCTTGTCTCCTGAGAAGTGTCAAGAACCCTGGAGTCTTGCCAAAGAAAGTAAGCCCTGTGTGTGAAATGTGTTCCCCTGATTCCTGTCAATATGGAACAATGCTAGGGTCATCTGGTGAGATGTGACTCTCCTGATATGTATAATCATTAACCATCTTATTTGTTCTTGTATAGCTGAGGGCTCAGGGGAAAACAGGAAGATAGGTATCTACTTAATGGGCATTCAAGTATCAGCTGGTTTTGCTACTAACTGCGAAGTGTTGAGCAAGAAGAAAGGAAGAGACCAGGGGGCAGGCCCATGTGTGAAGTACCAGTTCACCAAAAGAACACAGTGAGAAAGACTATTAACTTCATCACTGAGACTCCTAATGACCACTATCAAGAAGTATGGCGCAGACACAGAGGGGTGGAGAACTAATTTTAATATAAAGCGTGGCTAGTGNTACTCTGGACTTTCAGAGCAGTGTCAAACTGCAGTTTGCAAATTCTGCTTCAGTCTCGCCTTTTCCTCCCAGGGTTGTCATTTTCTCCATAGACATTGCAGGCTGCAATTTAAGGCATCGACAGTAGGAGGGTGAGTATAATTATAATAAACATAATTAAGTAAAAGATGATTACACAGAGGATGAAGAGGAGAACATTGTGAAAGATGGCTGAAAACAGAGAGGCATTTCCCATAGTTCATGCCCATTTTCATCTTTAATTTGTTGCTGCATTTTGAATGACAGAGGTGGGCAAAGCTTTGCTACCTGTAACTGGGAAAGAGAAGTTAATAAGGAAGACATATGGCTCAGTGAATGTTGCATCTAATTAAGAAAGGTGGCTGCAATGTATGTTTTGGACAGAGAAAGGGAAATATCAGAAGCAATATTACTGCACAGTGAATGGGTAATTATAGCAATGAAGAATTAGAGAATCCTGTTCAGGAAATGGTAAGGAGAACAGGCTTTAATCAGAGACTTTTGGTAAAATACGTAGATGTGAGCAGGTTGACTTTATCTTTGATTTCAGGAAATGATCACAGGCATAGCTGGGGAACAGTGAAGTCCTGTAATGACCAGAAGGTATCTGCTGTACTGGATTACAGAATATGTTGTCTAGAAATGTTTTAAGAAGAGACTTGGTTTCTTCTTGATTGGAAATGGCATAAAGAAAAGCACTGGTAGTTAGAGGGATTTCTGAAAAATGATGTGAGGGTTCTTGGTAAAAAAAATACAGTGGCAGCCTGCAAAGTGAGAAGGCCTTCTCCAGTGGTGTCTTCCTATTTCTTCTCTTAGTACATAATTTTGTATATGAATAGATCGAAGTTGATTGAAATAGCCTGAGTAGCCTTCATGATGGGTAGAGGAAAGGAGTCTTTCTTACTTAAGCTTGGATGCTACTTGGTATCCTGATAGTTTCCATCTTTATCTGTTCATTGTTTAAATCGCCTAATTGCCAAACTTCCATTTATGTAATTTAAGTTTCCCTTACTATAAGGGAACTTTAATTTAGCATTAACAGATTATTTACAGGTTGTTTTTATGTTTCTGTCATTCTGCTGCTTTAGAATTATTTCAGAGCTAAAAACGTTAAAAAAACTATCTGCAGGTTCTAGTTAGGACATGTAAGATAAGTTACAGTCTATTAATTAGAAAAGAGAAAGAAATCATGAAATTGGTTAACACTTGCTGTGCTGGGTGGTGTCTGTGCTCTTCCCTGGCACCTCTGTATATTCTTTGCCTTTTTATGGTACTTGTGTTAGTGTGTAACCTTAGGCTAGGGGGAGACTTATTTCCTCCAGGACCAGAACTGCTACTGCCAATGATGGCTGCATCTCGTCTTTGGCCTGAAATAGTTTGTGTATGTCAGTAGTTCACCATGTCAGTCTGTGAAATGGCTATAGGTCAAGTTGACGATTCATGTTTCCATGAACTATTTGCATATATTTGTATTGATTTTTCATTGGCATGTGCACCTTTGGCATTACTGCTAATGTTATACTGGCAAGTGTAGAAGCTAGAAAAAGCAATGGGTGAGAGAGCAAAGGCATAAAAAGTACTACTTCTTCAGCCAATTCCTGAATACATAAAATTTTAGCACTCTTGCCTGTGTAACTGCAAGTATAAGTAAGGAGTCTGTTCTTGACCCATCCCTCTTTTTGTCCACAACATTTTGCTCACAATTCCAGACCACGTGAGCTCTTCAACTAAAATATTCCCCTGTGATTGCTTGTCTCCTGAGAAGTGTCAAGAACCCTGGAGTCTTGCCAAAGAAAGTAAGCCCTGTGTGTGAAATGTGTTCCCTTGATTCGTGTCAATATGGAACAATGCTAGGGTCATCTGGTGAGATGTGACTCTCCTGATATGTATAATCATTAACCATCTTATTTGTTCTTGTATAGCTGAGGGCTCAGGGGAAAACAGGAAGATAGGTATCTACTTAATGGGCATTCAAGTATCAGCTGGTTTTGCTACTAACTGCGAAGTGTTGAGCAAGAAGAAAGGAAGAGACCAGGGGGCAGGCCCATGTGTGAAGTACCAGTTCACCAAAAGAACACAGTGAGAAAGACTATTAACTTCATCACTGAGACTCCTAATGACCACTATCAAGAAGTATGGCGCAGACACAGAGGGGTGGAGAACTAATTTTAATATAAAGTGTGGCTAGTGACTGAATATGTGGAGGCATATTGTGCAATCTCACAAATATGTATTGGCAAAGTGAATATAAACCGAAAACTGGAACTATGGGGCGTGCGTCTTGGTTGAGCAGAGTCTCCCGGTGCACCCAGCGCTGTTTGCTTGCCTTTATTCGTTTAATGAATTGTAAATTTTAATTGGAATCCTGTTTGGGACTAAATCATTTATCACACGTGTGTGAATGCAGAGTCAGAGCAGTTGATACGGGTTGCTCTGAAAAGAGTCTGTCCCCTCTCTGTGCCCTTCACACATGCAGATTTCATCTCCTCCCCACCAAGACAGACTAAAGAATTTGTAGCATCTGAAATGAAAAATGATGCGAGAATGTTCTGCAGAGGGTCTAAGCTAAATAATTTATTATGCATTAGTCTTCATCCCAGATAAGTTTTGGAAGTGCAGTCATCTTCAAAGACAGGAATATTCAGTCGCATTCCTGACCATTCAAAAGCATACAAAAGAAGTGGGTGTTAGTAACAGCCCATGAAGGAGGGAGCACTTGGGATGCCTTTGACCATTGGTGACTTCTTTTGTTGTCTGTTCTTCTGGAGACTGGACTCCTCAGGATGAGTCTCTGAATGATACTCATAGCAAAGGTTGTACTTAAGAGGCTACAGGGGTGTAACATCTTTGGTCAAGTTTAAAGTATATTTTTCACTGAACAGAGCAGAAGAACAAAAGAGGCTTTGGGGTTTTCTCAAAGCCAAGTGCACTATGCAAAAACCTCTGCGTGTGCATGAAGGGGGTTGGAGTACTTGCAGAAGAGAGATCTATATGGAAGGAAATTAAAGAGCGAGCCAGTACTTAACTGGTGGGAGATACTTCTGTATGCTGCGCACGGGGCACGGGGTGGGCTAAGCTGGCCTGAGCAAACCCCTATTCAGCACAGCGGTGTAGCATTTGAATAATAGAAAGAGAAAAGCAGACATCCAGGTAGAACACTGGGATTAAAAACTTTCTGAAGGGTTGACCTGAAGGTCAGACTCTCTTCACTCATGCCCAAGAGCCTGTAAGGATGGAAGGCTGATTTGAATTGCTGGAGTTGCTCCGGGTCTGTGCAGACAGCACAGGGTCATGCCAATGTTGTTCATCCTTGGGTAGTCTGTCCCTGGGGGCTCCAGGTGAAGGAATTAAAGCAAACAGATCTTCTGAAGATGCTCTAAACTCTTGGATTTGCTAAACAAATGTGGTGTTAGCCTTCTCTGCCAGGCTACTTCGCGTGTAAGATCAGGGTGATTGGAAAGCGTGGGCTGTGCCTGAGGGGCTCAGAGCCATGTAGTTTGCAGCAAACCTGTTGGATGCTTTTTCACCAGAGCCTTACTCTGAGGGGTGGTTCCTCTCAGAATGTCCCCTGATGGCTTTGTGCCCACGGTCTTCTTATGCACATGCAGTTCTATACCTAGAAAGCACAAACAACTGAATATTATGTTTTTCAGTTCTTCTGATGCAGAAGTGTTTTCCTAAGTAGGCTTCAGGTAAATTACTTGTTTTCTGTAAATTAATATTTTTCTACAGATGTGGGCTTAAATTGTTTTTCTTGTGGATTATGAATCTTGTGAATTGCTTCAGTGATGCTTTTAGGAGAATAAATAGATAAAAGAGAAATAGGAATTGTTCGTGCCATGACTTGATAAATGTTTTCTTGTTTCTGGGAACAAGAAGGCAGCTGGTTGATGGATTTTCTTCCTTTTTTTTTTTTTTTTTTAATGCTGCTGAGAGCTAGTCTGGCACATGCTGCAAGGCTAAAATTTTAGTATCTGTGTGCAGAGCTTAAATACAAATACTGTAATTAAAAATTATGACCTACCTGTAAAGCTGGAAAACTGAAATTGAGCCATATATTATTACTGAGGTACGGTAGCTAAGTGCGGTTCTTTCTGTGCTCTAGTGTTTCAGTAGTGAGAGTCCAGACTCACAACTGTCCAGGGAAATTCTCATAAGCTTTGCTGCTACCTTCTAAAGATTGCTAACAAACTAAACCTTGTTCTTCTTGAGGTACTGGTGGGCTGGTTACAGCAGACCATGCAGTTCAGATTGCTGTCTCCCTAGCTGTTATAAAATGATTTAGAAATACAACCTTTTAAAAAGACAGAGATGTTAGCAGAAAGTTTTGTGTCTTTCCTCTAAGAATATACGCTCACTTGTAGCACACAATCACCTGTCTGTTGTTTTATGAGCTGACTTTTAGAAACACCTGATGGGCCCTGCCCCGGGAGTGTGAAGTGTTCAGCCCCTGACAAGCCAATCCCTGCTGTAAATTTCTTCACTGGTTATGTCCAAAATCACTTTCAGAATTCATGCCCAAAGGCTTTTCTATTCATCTTTTGAGTGTGCAGTGCCTGTGGTTGTTCCAGAGGTGTGGTAGTATGGGAATTAATCTTACAGAAATTGGAGAGAGGATGTTCCTTTGTCCAGGTATGGAAGGGACCAGGAGCCTTGCCCTGAATCTGTGATCCGCAGCAAACAAAAGTACGGCAATGTTGTTGTCCTGGGTTTCCAGATGCAGAGCTCACGTTCAAAGAATTTAGTAATGTAACATCAAATGAGGGTTTGCTCTTTAATATTATTTGTCTATTCTTGTTCTGCAAGTTCTTTAGCTCAACAGAACTCCTCTGCATCAACTAAAACACAGTTAAGTGTTCTTGCTTTTTAGGAGATTTTCAGCAGAGCAGCTGGAATGAAGCTGACTAATAAGTAACTTTAGTAGAAGGGGCCTGAAACCTTTGAAATTATCACAGGGATAGGCAGAGCGGCAGTTGATCTGATGAGGTGATTAAGAATTAAGCATCCATGACAAATAGCCCTTCAGAGGAAGTTAGCATTTGTGGGAGCAACTTGAGCTGACCCTGAGGTAGGATAATTACACTGGAATGACATGAATTGCCCGGCACACTTACATATATTTTAGTTTCTTGCCCTTCTGATCGTAATTAAGTGCCTCTACCAGATCAAAAGCTGTTTTAACTCATTTGGAAATGAAATTACCGTGCCTACTGTGCTGTGTAAAGTTTAGGAAAACCTTAATGAAACAAATTCTGTCAAGGGAGGCTGCTTTACTGTCCCAAGGTACTTACTTTAAATCAAACGTGTATGGTTTTGTAATTTAAATGTGTTGCACGTGTTGTGTGGAATCTCTTTGTGGGTAACTGTTGATCAAATAACATTGAATATTGAAGTGCTGGGAATTTGGGTTTTTTCATCTGACACCTCTCTCCTTATACAGATCCCTGCCACCAGGGCTCACCTCAACAACCTTTTATTTTAATTTAAGTTCTAAAGCATTAAACTGTGGGGTTTTTTTGAGGGTACTGGCTCATCCTGGGTTTGTCAGTGTAGTTACAGAACTGCAGGACTTGGGCTGTTTATCTGGCACAATTATGCACTTCACACCCAGGAAAACAGCTCACAAGCGTTAGTTTTGCACAACACTTTTGATTTTACTCTTATAGTCTCTCTTCTATTTGGGCTCTGAATTCTAGTAAACCTGAAACTCAAATGCAAATTGACTATATTAAAAAGTGAGAACTAATTTTCTGTAAAATATGGAAAGTCACATGAAATCAAAATTAGATTTCCTTCAAGCAAAATTCATTATGGAACATTCGTTTTTCTTGTATTTCAGAGCAAAGTTGAAGTTTTGTTCTAATTCACTGAAAGCTTTGTGGGTTTCAGTCAGATATATTTTAGTATTTGGTAGATTTGTGTATTAACTCGCCTCTTCTCTCCCTACTGTTTAGACATTACTCATGAAATCAAGGCAGGATTATAAAAGGTCAGTATATTGAATGAAACATTTGATTTATGAAAATCTAGAGAAAGATAACTGTATTTATAGTTGCCGTGTTTTCTTTAATAAAAAATAGCAACCTTGTTTTAATGAAAACTGTGCAAGATAAAGACCTTGCTGAGTAAGTTAAAATCTAATTTCATGCAAGCACTGTATTGCTTTAAAATGTATGAAAGTCAACATCAAGAAAAAAGGGATTCTTGATTTAAATCACAGCTAAATGTTCCTAGCTCCAGAATAGTAACTCTACTTTTTAGGGTAGAACAATTTATAAAGCATGGATCTGGGCTGAGAACAGGAATTTAAAACTCTGGCATTTTACATTTTCCTATGTACCTTAAGCAACAAATGTCCAAAAGCTTTGTGTTTCGTTACTTGTATTTACTCATGCATTAACCTAGATGATTCTATGATTCTGTTCAAGCATTGGAACAGGCTGCCCAGAGAAGTGGTAGAATCATCATTCCTGGAGGTATTTAAAAGATGGGAAGACGTGGTGCTTACAGATACGGTTTAGTGATGGGTTTTGTCAGTGTTAGGTTAATGGTTTGACTAGATGATCTGAAAGGTCTTTTACAACCTAGATGATTTTATGATTCGGTACTCATTGGCTATACCACATTGCCGACGGAAGGTTGGGGTGAGCTCTTCCTGATGTTGATCTTCTCTCTTGTTCACTTTTCATTAATGATGTTTTTTTTCCAAAAGGTACTTTGTTCTTCAGTACTAGACTCAGCTTTGAGACATTGCTAATGTTGACCATTGTTGACCAGTGTTGTTTCATTTTCATGTTTGGCAGAGAATGCTCTTGATCAAATCCTAAGTACGTTCACCTGCTAATAGCTTGCGCTAAATGTGCAAGGAAATCTTGTCCTGGCTGCCAGCTCTCAAACAGGACATATTTAACAAGTGGTCCTTGCTGTTTCTGGTAAGGACATACACTATTTATACCATGGTAGAGACAAAAGATCAGCTCTGAAGAGTTTGGAACATTCAAAATCTTAATAGTGTTTTTGTGATTGCAAAGTGTTTTCTCCAACTGGACCATGATTGCACAAGACTGAGAGACTGGAAGCTTTCTTCCTTAGCCAGCTCTGCTCAGTGTGTATTTGCTTGGTGTGGTTCACCTTTGGTGCAGTACCCCCCAGTTGAAGGCAACACCCCAAGACATGGAGATTTTGTGCAGATAATTTTGTGGCTTTCTAGAGCTGCTTAGGTTTGGGGTTTTTTTCATGCCTTCAGGCAGCAGAAGAAATAATGCATGAAAGTAATCTGTAAAGAACACTGTTGACTGTCAAAATGAATGTTTCCACATGACTGAGTATCAGTGAACCGTTTGCCTAGTGCTGATATTGGCAATACTAGTATCTTTACCCCACAGTGGGCTGAGTACTGAGTAGGGTGCTGCTTTTGCTTATGAAGTGGAGCTAAATTGTTCACTCTTTGGATAATGAAAGTAACCTGCCCCTTTTCTGACTCAAAAATAAGATTTTAAGTTTAGAAAAACTGTCTCTTGACCATAACTTGTCCTTCATCCTCACTCTCCTTTGCAGCCCTTCTCCTTCATTCTTTACACACATTCATGAAGAAAGAGGCACCTACAGTCACCAAGACCTCTGGAGAACTAGAGTAGACTGTAAGGAGAATGGAAATAAACAATGTTTATCTTGCACCAAAGGATATTCCTTTCTGGCTTTAGAGAGACAGCCTTTTGCTAATTTACAGCCATGCTATGTATTTTTCACTCCATTGTGCTTAGAAAGCTAGTCCGTGCAGGTAAAAAGAGTTGACAGACAAAAAATAAATATATAAATAAATATATAATAAATCTATAATATTTAATCATATTTATTTAGATTTAATATAATTAAATTAATTATATAGGTCAAAGTGGTGGCAGATTGTGCGTGACTGTTCATGTCAAATTATTCTCCTATCTTCTCTCTCAGATACTCTTCTTATCCCACATCATATCATTATGTTGTTCCAGGAAGAACAACCTCAGGTTTGTTCAGGAAAAGGGACTGACAAATCAGCATGGGTTTATGAGAGGCAGGTCCCACTTGACTAACCTGATCTCCTTCTGGGACAAGGTGACCTGCTTAGAAGATGATGGAAACACTGTGGATGTTGTCTGTCTAGACTTCAGTAAAGCCTTTGACACCATTTCACACAGCATTCTCCTGGATAAAACTGGCTTGGATGGGTGTATGCTTGGCTGGGTAAAAAACTGGGTGGAGAGCTAGGCCCACAGGAGTGATGGCGAATAGAGTTAAATGCAGGCCTGTATCAGGAACAGTGTGGCCAGCAGGATGAGGGAAATGATTGTTCCCCTGTAGTCAGCACTGGTTAGGCTGCATCTCAAATTCCGTGTCCAGTACTTTGGGCTCCTCACTACAGGAGGGACATTGAGGTACTGGAGCATGTCCAGGGAAAGGCAGTAGAGCTGGTGAGGGGTCTGGTGCACAAGTCTTCTGAGGAGCAGCTAATCAAACTGGGTTCCCCCCTCAGCCTGGAGAAAAGGGAGTTGAGGGGGAAGACCTTCTCCCTCTCTACAACTATCTAAAAGAAGGTTGCAGTGAGGTGGGGGTTGATCTCTTCTCCCAGGTAACTGGCAAATAGGACAAGAGGATACAGCCTCTAGTTGTGCCAGGGGAGGTTTAGATTTCATGTTAGGGAAAATTTCTTCACCAGAAGGGTTGTCAAGCATTGGAACAGGCTGTTCAGGGAAGTGGTTGAGTCATCATCCCTGGAGGTATTTAAGAGATGGGTAAATACGGTGTTGAGGGAGGTGGTTTAGTAGTAACTTGGCAGTATGAGGTTAAGAGTCGGACTTGATGATCTTAAAGGTCTTTTCCAAATTGAACAATTCAAAAGTCCTTTTTCAGAGATGTCCAGTAACCAGAATTGCTGGGTATATTTCATGAACTCTGAATATCACAAACCTGTTAAGATACAATCCTGAGTAGCAGAAAAACCATTATGGATCTTGGAGCTGCAGTTTTTCTCTATGTTCCGGGAACTGAGATGCATTGCTATCCTTTGTAGACATTGCCCTCCTAGCCCAATGAGTCGGCACAGTGCTGCACTGGTTTGTGTATTTCAGCAACAAGGAGGTCCAACGTAGCAGGCCACCAGTTTAGACAAGTTAGAAATAATGCATCTGAGTTGAATGCTGTACCGTTTGCATTGGCTGGATGATGGGAATCTAACTTGTTCCCCCTTGACTGAAGTGATTACTTTGTTGAGTAAACCACAGAGGTTAGGGACTCCATACAGAACACATCAGTACCTGGTTACATGGCTCAAGATTTCCAGTGTAGTTTTTTTTTTATTTTGATGGCTTATGAAAAAGGTATGGATGTCATTGCATCCTGATATTTTCTGTGCATACCATCACCTCTCTAGTGCTGTTAAAAACAGTTGCTGCAGTTATACTGCATGTGGAATTTGTCTTAGCTTAAACAGGAGTCATTCCATTGATTTCACAAGAATTATGTTTCTCTATGCTACAGCAATAGAGCTGTAGCACAAACCTTTTGTGAACCGTAGACAATGCAAATGTCTTATGATGCGCTGGAGAGCAACAAACAGAAGAAAGGCTAAAGTGAGCTTTGGAAATTGCCATCTACTAATTTGCTCTTGTGATAAATATTTCATGAAAACTATGTATCACCTGACAGAATTTGTTTTTCTTGTTAATAATGGACACTTTCAGATGAAGAATAAGTCCAAAAGGTGAATGTCTAAACTTCATGGCCAAAAGTCTTTTCTGACCACTTGTCAGACTCTTTCCTGCTCCTTCAGCCTTTGGATTCTGTCTGTGATGAGCACCTGCCTTTGTTCTGCTCCCTTGTTGGCCTGTCTGTACAGATTGTACAAACTTGGGGCAAACACACTTAGGAGGGGATGGGAGAAATCAGGAAAGCGTTGGGGAGAGGGCTGAGAAGATGATAGCCAGTAAGGAAGTTTTCAGAGAGGTAACAGACCTCTGGAAAAACGGAACTGAGATTATTAAACTTTAGAAAATAAAAAGTTGGTATTCAAAACTCATAAATCATCTGTGACATTAAATCCTTTGTGTATTCAACTTCTGTAAAATTCCACAGATTCAGAGGCAGAAGACTGAGCATTTGACAGTATCTCACACATTTCTGTCAGTCACATGTTACCTGTTCTCAAGAGCAGAAAGACATTCCAGATTCTAATGGCACTGTAGATTATCCAAAAATGAGTATGATGCCTAAAACTCCCTTGCATCATTTTTCTCTTCTGTCTGCCCTTGTTCTGTGAAATGTATTGCTGTGGATGTAGTGTATTTTGGTTCTAGTAGGCGAGGACATCTTGAACTGCTTAGCACTGTCTGCTTGGTTTGCAGCTCTGGTGGAGAGGGAAGGTGGAATTAACATTAAACTATTTTAAATTATGGCACTTAACTTGACTAACTACAATTACAGCAAAATGCTTTCTAAAGTATTTGATTATATATTATAGTCAGAAGGTCTAAATAAAATGGATAAACATACATTAAGAAAGAAAACAAGAGTGAGTGTTAAGTACAGAAATCAAGAGAGGTTGCTAAGTGTAATTATTAAAGCATTCATGAGGTGTTAGTGTTTTGTTGATTCTTTGGTGTTATATATTCAGAAAAGGAGGCTGAACTGCTACCTTTGTAACTGAAACACTTAGCAGCCAAATGCATTAAGTCTGAAACAGATCACTTATATTGAATTTACATGGTTAATCTCTCCCATGTTCTGAGTTTTTTCCTTACTCAGTCAGTGAAAGATTAGAGCCTTTTTTTCATAATTGCTTTGTTAAACCACTTCACTGAAATTAGCATTTAAATAAGGCCAAATTGAGCACTGAACTGAATTTCCATGAAAATGTGATAAACCCCGAATCTATATAATGTATAGAAGCAGAGGTAGCTGCAGCATATGGATGCTTTGTGGTGAGTGTGAAAGCATCCAGGACACACTTGCTATCTAGGACAGGGATAGCATATATGTGTGTATGGCTGGCAGGACAGTGAATTCCGATTTATATGGCATCTCTGAATACAACTATTGGCACAAAACATTAATGCACGTGGAGGGCTCTTTGGTCTGCTAAAATGTTTGTTTGGGATTCAGTTTACTCCTTTCAGATGCAATGGTGAATAAAAAATGAGGGAGAAAGGGGGTTTAGTTTATGGGATTTCTTCATTATGCTGCCTTTCATCATCCTTCCAGATGACATCAGTTAAGTGAGAAAGTGATTAGCACTTCAGGGCCAGCCTTTAATGTAAGGTGAGTGCTTAACACGCTGTGTGAGCCAATTTTTTCTTAAATTTCACGCACACTCACTCTTTTAAAAGAAATGTGTGAGCCAACTGTATGGATGTAAAGCCTGAACTCTTCTGCAGGTCACCTTTGTTTTTATTTTGATGGGAAGCCTGGGTCAGCATCAGTGTGCCTGCCCTGATTTCAGGATAAGGGCAGAGAGACCAACTAGAGTCTTCCAGGAGGATTGTTATCCCCAGGGAATGGATATTCAGTTGCCATACTGGGCTCCAGGTCTGTTTCTTTGAACTCTGTAAAAGGCATAGCCTCCTAGTGCAATTTGGGATAGTGAAATGGGATAGCCCCTTAACAAAGATGTTCTTATCTCTGTTCCTTCTAGATATTTGAAAGGTGGTATAAAGGAAAGTGAAAGTAAGTCAGGTAATGTCATGACAAAAGTAAGAGAGGAGTGGGTGTAAGTACATGGTATGGAAGGAGGAGAAAAAGGACATGACAACTGGGGCTGGGGAAGAGATTACTGACATAATGCCTGTGTTGGTCAGAAACTTTATTATTAAGTGTCTGAGAATTTGAAATCTGCCCATTTCTAGCTTATTAATGAGAGGATTGTAGTTAAAGTTGATCTGACTGCATTATTGTATCACTGTCTTAACTTGGATTATTATTATGATGCAGCCTTAAAACGTGCTTATTCTGTATGTGTGTTGGCATGGTTTTATATGACTATACAGACACGTACATGGGCCAGCAGTGTGCCCAGGTGGCCAAGAAGGTCAACAGCATCCTGGCCTGTATCAGGAATAGCATGGCCAGCAGGAGTAGGGAAGTAATTCTGCCTCTGTACTCAGCACTGGTGAGGCCTCGAGTACTGTGTTCAGTTTGGTGCCCTATGCTACAAGGACAGTGAAGTGCTGGAGCATGTCCAGAGAAGAGCTTACCAAGCTGGTGAGGGGTCTAGAGAACAAGTCATAGGAGGAGAAGCTGAAGGAACTGGCCGTATTTAGTTTGGAGAAGAGGAGGCTGAGGGGAGACCTCATTGCCCTCTACAGCTACTTGAAAGCAGGTTGTAGAGAGGTGGGTGCTGTCCTCTTCTCCCAAGTGGGTAATGACAAGATGAGAGGAAATGGTCTGAGGTCGCGGCAGAGGACCTTTAGATTAGATGTTAGGAAAAATTACTTTGCTGAAAGCCTGCGCAGGGAGGTGGTGGAGTCACCATCCCTGGAGGTATTTAAGAAACATGTAGATGTGGCACTTCAGGGCATGCTCTAGTGGCTGAGATTGTTTGAGGGTTTTGTGTGTGTATGGTTAGACTCAAACTCAGAAGTCCCTTCCAACCATGAAGATTCTGTGATTCTATGTATATGCACGTTAAAACCACTTTGATTGGGGTATTTTCCANCCCACCCCCCCCCCCCCTCCCCAAGTTTGCATCATGGCTGTTGTTTCAAAGGCCATGGGAAGTTCCATTATAAAGTGTGCTGATTTCAGGCCGGGGGCAGTATCTCAACTTGAAGCAATTGACCATTGGGCTGGATTCAAAGTTGTGGGTATAAAAAGGTCACCTGGGCTGTTTTTTAAAAAGAGGAATGTATTACTTGTTAGTGTTACATTTATTAAAAGCCTTAATGTGCATTGTTAATGAAGAATCAAGATAAGGAAATATATAACCATAAATGCCTAAATTGTTTTCTGTTGCAATTCACAAGTACTCACCTGGGTATTTAAAGAGTCTAACCTGTTTCCTTTTTGTTTTATGAGTATCCTAATAGTTCATCCTAATATGTAGAATAATACATCAACTACTTTGGAATAATTATGCACAGCTCTGCTGACTTAGTAATTACTGATTAGGGTAACTGCTCTAACGAACACCAGTAAAATAACTCTTCAGATACTGAGCTCTGGGACTCTTGGCCTAAAAGAAAAGGGAGTAGAGGTGAGGGTGGAGGGCAAATCTCTCAATTCTTGTTGCAAAATGAGAGTAAAGTGCTCCTTATCCTCATAGGTTTAATTTATTAATGTTTGCTACATTTCTAGGCTATGTTTATACATTTGAATGAACCTTTCTCTTTTATAATGGAATTAGAAAAGAGGAGTATTTGCCATGTACGTTTTTGGAACCTAACCAGGTCATTAAATATTCGTTAAACAAAGATTGTTTTCTAACTCAGGATGCGAAGCCAGCTGTTGTTCTGGTTGAGGCTCTCAAGCTTTTGGCCAGCATCTGTCCTGATGAAAGAGATTTAAAAAAAAAATAATAAAATTTTCCCCTTGCTTTTCAAACACGACTGGTCGTGCAGAGCTGCTAATATAAATAAGATTTTCAGGAGCAGATGAAGCAGCTATTTCAGACCCATTGGTCACTACGTATGAGAAGCCACATTTATGGCATTTCTGCTCATTGTGGAAACTTCCCACTCTCAGGGCAGTGTCCTCTGTGCTGTGATGCTGGGAGATGTAGAGCAGAACCCACTGTGGCCACTCTCGGCTGCCTCTGTCCTTCAGACAAATGGACAACATGCTCATTCTGCCAAAACATAGAGGTTTTTGAAGCACAGGAGTAAGATTTTAAAAATTTGCCACTGTGGTGAAGCAGCTCTTCTTCTGGAAAGTCTGCCTTCAGATTGTAAACTCTGTGCAAACACTCTGGAGTTTTGCTTGAAGGAGATAGTAGCCCTGGACCTGGATGGTCCATTCCACTGAGGTGTGAACACCTGTTTCAGATTGACCTATATTCCATCTTAATTTACTGTTTTTCACTTGGATTTCAGGTTGCTGTGCAGCTCTCTTTTTCTTTCCTTTTTTCCCTTTTTTTTTTTTTTTTTTTCTTTCCGTTTTAATGTAACTTCCTCTAGTTAATGTTTTCCTACTGGATCATCTACATATCCCTATAAATTTCAGTTGCTGAACATCTGTGCCTTCAGTTTTCTGAGTCTGCTCTCCTATACATTTATGAAAGGCAGCAGCAGTATGAATCCTCTTAGAGATGAAGAACATGGGTCAGCTGTGTGGGGTGACACCACAGGGCTGTGTAGCTGTACCTTGACCCGTAGTGGCTTCCTGCAGGAGGAAGGAGCCAGGGTTTGTCTGAATAAGGAAGCACGCTATGGGGGAACACTAAGCTTAAGGACCTTGACTTAGAGATGGCATTGAACTCTTGACAGTATTCCTCAATGAATCTGCTTTTTGTTAACCTGTTTGGAAATCTCTTTGTTGACCCATTTATGCTCTTGGCCTCCAAACATCCTGTGGCTGTCAACTTCCCAGCGTAATGTTGTTTATATGAAAAAAACATGACTGAGGGGAAGGAGTGTCAAAAGTTGAGATTGATAAAAAGCCTGAATAATACAGGTATCAACGGAATGAAACCTGTATGTGTCTGCTTAATATTGGACTCCAAATTTGATCATGATTCCGCTTGCACTCTGATTTTTATGTTAGTCTGGCATGGTCATTCTTAAGTGAGATGAAAGTTAGACCAAAATACTTTTAAAGGAAGGCAATATTTGGTGGTTTTGATTAAAAAAACCCAACCGTTTATTAATGAGAAATAACCTAATAGTTAAGAGAGATAGGTTCTTGCAAAATTTAAGGAACATCTGAAATCTATGCAAATAACCACGCTCACATTCTTTCCCTTTCATATAGGTACCCATGTGTTTAATTAGAAATAATGTTGAAGTCTTGGAGTGCTGCAGTTGTGATAAGAGTTGATGTATTAGGCTTTGATACAGTTAGTTTGAAGAAATTCAATTAATGATTAAGGTGTTTGCTGATATCAGTCATAAAGCACATTCAAAGGCAATTATTGCATTCTACATATCTGATTTAGGCAAAAACACTTGTACGTCTCTGCTTTAATCCCTCGTTCTCTACACAAAGGATGTGGGATGTTTGACCAGAAAGGGAGCGGCGGGAGAGATGGGAAATGCCAGCCAAACCTTAAGCCAATTTAAACAAGGTACCTGGTCACCCTCTTGGCATTGCTGTTTCATAGAAGAACTGTGCATTTCTGCAAGGTTATTTGAGTGTTTCTTCTGCCCTCTGTGTGAACAACTTGCAGTAAGAAGCTTTAGACTGACTGTTGATGCCATTCCTTTGAAAGTGAAGGTCTTTTAAAATGACGCAGAGCCTTCCTCAGTCGATCTAAAAGGGCAGAGTACCACTGGAATCAGTGGACCCATGCCACTTGATTTTATCATAGAACCACAGAATCATAGAATGATTAGAGTTGGAATGGACCTTAAAAATCATTGAGTTCCAACCCCCCTGCCCTGGGAAGGGACACCTCCCACCAGACCAGGTTGCTCAAAGCCCCATCCAGCCTGGCCTTGAACACTTCCAGGGATGGGGCAGCCACAGCTTCTCTGGGCAACCTGTTCCAGTGCCTCACCACCCTCACAGCAAAGAATTTCTTTCTAGTATCTCCCCGTATCCTGTTGCTGTACTCGCTGGTAAAGAGTCCCTCCCCAGTCAGGATCTAACAACTTCATTTTTATTAATTTATTCTGTTTTGCACCATGTCATACATTTAGATTTTTATCCAAGTTGAAGGCTTTCAAAACTTTCTCCTCAGTCTGAGAACAACATTTTGTAAAGGCTGCCTTGCTGCTGTCTCTCTCCTCCAGCCCCATGGACCTAGATTTTTTTTCCACTCTTCCATCATCTGCCATCCATTCCCTTGTCCTCACTTCTAATTTTCAAACCCTAGCCATGCTTCCTTTGTGCTTCAAACTGAAAATATGAGCTCAGGTATTAACAAGATGCATCTCTGACAGTTGCATCAGCCAAGTTAAGGTCAGTGTTTGGCTGGTGCAAGGGATGTAGTTTTTGTTGTTGTTAGGAGCATTTACCTAGGTAAGGGGGAGAGCAGATGTTCATCTCTGCTGTTTACACTGTTTTGTCCCACAATGTAACTGGACAAGATTTTTTGTAGTATAGCAGAGCATGAAACAAAGCGGGGTATTTGGAGCAGATTTCCTATTGCAGGCACACAACAATGAAACACCCCTACAATGGGTACCCAGGGGCTTCAGTGGAAATAAATTTAATGCCAAAGTGACACCCCAATAATTGTGTTTCTTACAGTGTATGTTGCATGTACATCCTGCTTCTATAAAAATACAGAGCTGCATATCTTATAACTGCTGGCTAATGAGTCTCTTGACCTCCTGCTGTCATGCTAATGCAACTGCTCACTTGGAACCTTCATGACCCAATAAATTACTCCTTTTCTTAATACCCTTTTACAGATTTCTGCTATCTCTGTAACGGAGACTACCTATCTCATTAATTTGTAATTGTGCTGAAATATTGGAGCCTTGAATGTGGCACGTGAACTAAAATATGAATGCAGTAGAGGTACTGCTGCCAAAAGGCTATATAAAGTCAGTGAAGCTATGTGTTACTATAAATGAAGAAATTATTTTATGCTTTGGACTCTGGTGTTACTTGGATCTTTCCAAATATACAAGTTGGAGTAATGTAAAGGGAAGTGTAATGAAGATGTGTTATTGCATATGTCAGATATAAACACAATACAAAACCTACCATATATGGAGTATCTTTTGGAACTAAATGGAAGAAACGCTGTTTCCCCTACTAGAGTTTGATATATGTTAATATTGACCCAGATGAAGTTTTCTCAAGAATTCTTGTTTTTTAGTAAAATGTGGTTTGTGAAACAAAAATAGTTTCAAGACCTAGGTAACATTTGACAGCTTTTCAGTGAAATTAAATATTTATAGACATATGTAGGGACTTCAGACAGAGGATCTGAACAATTAATACTGAATTATTTTAAGAAATCCTTTTGCAAGAATTTTCCATGAAACCCGTGTGATTTGTTTTATGGGTAAAATGTAATCTGGGGAATGTGATGTGTAGCAGGGTGAAGCATGTAGGCAAAGAAGTCCAGCTTTTTTTGTGTTTTTGGGACTGACATAATTATGTCATACCAAGCACTAAGAGGTGATGTATCTTTGTTGAGTACACAGTTCTAGGTAGCACTTTTCAAAGGAAGTGAATCATCCTTTTTACACAGGGAGAAATGCAGAGGCGGAGGCAAAGGAGCTCACCCAGGCCAGAGTGGGAGACCAGCTGCAGGGCAGGATCACAGCCAGCGTCTCCAGAGCTCTCATATCGTCTGCTTCACGTGAGCTCGGGTGGGTTTAAAGGGTTTTTTACCAATAAACCAGCAACAAAGATTTTGTGAATAATTTAATAGGTTACAATTGCATAAAACCCACTGATGCTACAGTTGTGTGACTATTAATCATTTCTATTTTAATTCATTTTTATCACTGAGATTTATTCACGGGAACAAATTGAACAGAAGATTTTATACTTTTTGTTTCTCTTGGCATTAGGCGGCTTGTCTGCCTATGTATATTTTAGAGATTTTATTTTATCAGTGTATAAGTTGTTCAGAAAGGCAGAGCATGAGCTATCAGAACAAATGAAGGAGGATCTACTTATGTCTGAATTTTGTTCGATGCCTCTTTCAAGGGTTAGGAATAGTGTTCTTTGATATCTTGTGTGCTTTGTTAGACACAGAGTCTGAAAATATCCGAAGACAACACTTGAAACTCTTTTAGGGTGTTTTACCTAAAGTCTAATTTCAATCTCTTTTTTTTTTTTTTTTTTTTTTTTTTAATGTTAAGTAAACCTTATGCTGGTGAGAGAAAGCACCTTTCCTTTTTCTTGTATTGCTCTTGAATTGCAAAGCCAAAAAGTGAAAGATAAAAGGAACACACAGAGTTAATGATGGGAAAGTGTGCAGTGCCATCTCCAATGGGGTATGGTGCAACCTGGTGCTGAGCTTTCAAAGGAAAAAAACAAAAACAAATAAATCAAAGCCTATTCCAGTCTGATCCAGTATCCTTGAAGCAAAGTCTCCCACTGACAGGAAAGAAAATTGGGATGGACCCTTAGGCACATCACATGCAAGTGCAGTCACAAAATCTCAGGCATGAGAGAGAACCGGTTTAATGGCACATCTAATTTTCTCTCCCTTTCAAAATATGTTTCTTTTTAATTCTGTTAGTACTGATTAAAGGCAATCCAACAGGCAAATATCCTATAGCAAATGGCTGATTAAATGTTATGAGTCCATGCTCAGATGATTTACTACTGGATATGAAATGTAATTCATTGCCCCAGCATTATTTTTAGCAGAGTTCAAATGAATCCTAGATAGAACATTCTCTATAGCTTACGGTCATTTTTGCCGCACTAACTGATTATTATTACATGTCTGGACATGTTTGTGTTATTCCATTGAATTCTCGTTCTTCATCTTTCCATTTACTGTGGCCTTTAATTGCTCACAGCGCTGTCTTTCGTACAGGAGATATGGAGCTGGCTAACACTGAAATTGCTGATGGCTGGCCTTGCTTCAAGGGGTCAGGATGCTGGATGTTCTGAAGCTTGTTGGGTTTTGGTTGGGTTTTTTGTTGTTGTTGTTGAGTTTTTTTGGGGGTTTTGTGGGTGGTTTTTTTTTTCCACAATAGCTTTTATACTTTTCTGTTAGTCCTTTCTCTTCTTGGTGTCTGAGGGTCAAGAGTGAGGCTCTATGGAAAAACAGGGAGCAAACTCTTTGATACTGCTACTTGAAATCTTGAGTGATTTTTATGAGTACTTACTAAGTACCATAATAATTAGTTAATAAATGGATTAAATACTAGTATAAATACACAAATGGGCTATTTATTTACATAGATTTCAACTGTCTCCCTGTTTTGGAATTGTAACATAAACGTCTTCCTCCTGAAACAGAGCAAAACCACTTCTCATTTACAGCACATGCACAAGTGCTTAAGAACAGCTTTGGAATATTCAAACCAGCCAGAATTTGTTGTTTTGAATTTCACTTTTACTTTCCTTCACATGGAAACTAGTGAAAGTCTGGAGAGGAGATATTGCAGAGGCTCTGGCGTATGCAAATTCGTTTTAGCGTATTATGGCTATAATGGATTTTCTGATAGATGATATTCTGTTATTTAAAGCAACTCCAGAAGAAAGTATACATGGGTATGGAGAGGGACAGGACTGATGAAGGACAGGGACTGGAAGATTCCCAAGAAAATTATTTTATACCAGCTTACTCTCCTGTTGAGCTCATTTAAAAGGGCTGGATCAAATAACATACGTTTCATATCGCTAAATTGCTTCTGAGGCCCACAAAAATTCCTAAGCTTCCTCTGAGTATTCAGTTAATTTCATATATTATAATCTGTATGGGAGCAGGGCAAGGAGAGGAGAAGGTTACCTCTTTCTGTTAAGTATAATTCTTAAGATCTCCCAAGTTCAGACAAACCAGATGGATGACAAGCACTAATCGATAAATTTTGTCTCCATTCATTGTTTGTAATGATATAGTCCTGTGGCTGCAAGCCGGCAGCTGCCTTTCATCTCCCTGAGTGCTCTGCCTTCCTGAAATTGTTAACAGCATCGCTGCCTTTGAAAGTTATATCTACACAAGTTTATTGAACTTCAGTCAAATGCAATGAAGACACTTGTGTCACTGCTTGACCTCAGTTGTGTGGCCCGCCAGACTAAGGAAAATCTCTGGGCTACTAGTCTTATTGCTGTAAAGGAATGAAGGAAGAAGAATTTCTTTGTGCTCTGAAGACCAGCTTGGAGTCTGATTTGAAGGCTGTCAGTTTGATTTCAGGCTAGTGGCAATGATTTCAATGTAAGATCTTGCTCTATATGTCTGCTTTTTTGTTGTTGTTGAAGTAGGTTCAAATATTTGCCTGAATCGGAAGAAACTGTTTTGTTCAGCTTTTCTGTTGGTGGGGCAGAAATCATTAACCACCAAGGCCCTGTTTTAATTAAGTATTTTGATTCTAGGAGAACTTCAATGTGTGACAAAATGCTTTGCTGCACGAGGGTCTCCAGTCTCAGTTTTGCAAAAGGTAAGGTGCTAAGGGAAGAAGAGCAATGGAGAAGATCTTACTTGAATTTTCTTCATTGAAACAAGTGTGTTTTGGGAAGTTTTGAAAAATAAATGATACTGCTTCTTAAACGATATAGACTTCTTTACATAGAGGTTGATGGCACTGAACAACGTGCATTGGAGAAGGGATGAATCATTTTTTCAATACAGTGGCCACCTAAAGTTTAGTGCTGATTGAAATCTGGCCTTCTGTTCAGGTGACCTTTGTCAGCATTGAAGAAAGAAGCAAATTTAGATACCACTGTTAAAGAAAAGAGCATGCAGTTAGGGTAGAGTGTAGCCTCTGAAACTTTTTGGAAGAAATTTCTCTAAGGAGCTACAGATTAAATTTAAGCAGAGGTTTAATGGATATTTTAGGCTTTTCAAGCCATTTTTGAAGGGAGTTGCAGTTCCATCTCTGGAGCAGGTAAAACAGTAATAAATACCTATCTCACCGGTATATGTAGCATTGGAATAAATAGAGAGTAAAAGAAAATACTAGTAATCTTGCTAATTCTTGACTTTGCCAACTGTATTCTTTGAGCCTTGGATTTCTTTTCAGTTGCTCTTATTTTGCCCCTCTTTACCCAAGAGGGAAAGTCCAGTCTTGCTATTCCTCTGCGCACAGAACTGAGAAGCACTGTCTCCTGTAAGTGATCCTGCTGAAGTTCTGGTATGAAAGATACTCTTCAGGTAGCATAAGGAGTGTAAAAGAAGTTTCAGACTGGGGACAAACAGTCTGCTCATAAAATGTCATGTCTTTCTTCAAGGCAAGAAACTTGTAGAGAGAAGCTTTGTCCTCTTTCTGCCTTCACATGATACTCAAGGACTTTGTACAACAGCAACCAGCAAGTGCAGGGCTCTGGCGCTCTGATTTCTCTGCTGCTTCTGTGAATGCTCTTAGTATTCCTCAAAGATTCCTAGTAATATAATAATAAAAACATACTTGCCCCCTGCTTTCTGCCACAGCCCAAACTGTTTTCAGAGGCAGTGGGAGATGATGCCTTTTAGGCAAAAATGCTCAGTGCTCTTAGATGTGTCCAGTAGGCTAAAAGGCTTTGGAGAGGTGATGTGTGCCTGCTGCCTGCTCTGTGCGAAGGAATGAAATACTCTGTTGTGTGCTCTGCAGGGACCCTGGCATTAATACCAGTATTTTATTGAGCAAGAGGAATATTCCAGGCTTCCAGGTTCTGGAGGTACATCTTCAAAGCTGTGCAGGGTGCAGGTGATGCTCTCAGAACTTGGTCATTATGTGACTGCAGTAAAACTGGGCTGTTGAGAATTGTAAAATAAGCAACGCGTGCCCCTCGGGAGAGGCTGGGGGGACCAGAGGGACACTGAAAATGTAGACTAGAAGGAGAGGCTAGTTTTACTGCCAATGGAATGCAGTGATGTGAGAGCTTTAGCTGCAAGGATTGCTGAGATATTAAGACTAAAAGCAGCAACCTTTTGCACAGTGGGAGACAGCCCAATGCTGACACAAAATAAGGGCAGCAATCTGTATGCAGAGGGAAGTGTAATTCAGGGCTCTGCAGGGAAAAAGGGATGGAAGGCAGGGAGGAGGAGGAGACCTTGCTGATGAGCAGCAACTTAGCTCTCATTTCCTCATGTGCTATGAGGAAAAGGGAAAAGGACCAGCAGTGTGAAAGGAGATGCCACAGCTCCAGGGGCCTGGTGTGTTGTAACACCATATGTCCCTAAGATGCGAGAGTGAGGGGACTTATCAAAAAATTAATTAACTCAGTGGACACTTTTTGTTAGAGACACACAATATGAAAATACATAATACTCTATTGGAGATTACAGTTAGAGTGAGAGGGTGGTTTGTTTGGGTTTTTTTTGTTGTTTTTGTTTTAGTTTTGGGGTTTATTTTTACCTCTTTGCCAGAGGGACTGGGTAAAGATACAGCAAATGACATGCCTCATTTCTCCTCTTCAGGCTCCTCCAACTATGCCCAAGTTGCATTTCCCAATTACAGACAAATTTCATTCTTGATTTTGCGTAATATTTACATGCTCTTTCTCTAAATGTTTATGTATAAATTACCATTTACAGAACCTGCTTTGGGCAGGTGGAGACAGAGCTGAAATAAATTAATTGAATTCTTGCCCTAGTAGTTATTTCTGTTGATCTAGGAGGAGCTTTCCCTGTTACAGTGGGAAATGTGTTCTTATTTGCACCTCTGTCTCTTGTCAGAGCAATTTAGAAGAGGTAGCTAAATGATAGTTTTTCCTAGGAGCATTAGTGAATATGACAAAAATACAAGGGCAGCAGATGTAGAAAAAGAGAGATGGGTAGCTGTACAGGGAGGAATGCAAGAAGATGCCAAGGCTCCTAAGAGCTGTGGCCCAAGCTTAAACTTACACAAGTGTGTTTCTTTGGAAAGCAAATGAGATGAATTGTTTAATACCAGCATATAGCACCCCAGAGGTTTTGTAAAGAATTATCTTTTTGGGGATCTCATAAAATAAGAGTGCTGAATGTTTGGTTCTTTTTGGGGGTGTTATGGCTGAAGCTTTCAAAGGACATAAGGAAGGCCCTTGAATTTCTTGTGACAAGGGGGTCCTAGAGGGAATGGTATGTTAAAAAGATGTAAACTATAAACCTGCAAAGATGAAGGCTTTTTTTGATACTGTAATGGTAAGTTTGGATAAGATACAGTAGTACTACAAAAAATTGTTCTGCTGCACAAAAATTACATCAAGATCTATAGGGTGACTAAAGCACCATTTCCTTGGATTCTAGAAAGATGTCTAAATATCATGGAAATTGAGTCATACAGTATTTGACAAATGCAGATGAATTTTAAAGTGGAATACTTTCCAAAGTGAAGAATTTCATTGATGATCACTAAGCTTTATAGATGTGATATTTTAATTTTCAGAAAATCTCTCTATGTAACATGGTTATCTCAGTATATCTTTGTGCCCTTAGATGAGACTTAACTTCATCTTATCCTTGATACTAATTAATGGATCATTCACCTTAGTGCAGTGGCTCACTAAAAATCAGTAACTGCACAAGCACAGGCTCACAGGACAATCTCTTACCTTGAAAGTCAGATAATAACACCTTCCATAATAGATGATAACACCTTTACAGCACCTGTCTATGCAATATGCAGTTTGTTAGATGTAACTGAATAGTGGTACTTAAAATTATACACTTCTGTTTGGCAAGGAAAGAAAGGAGTCCGAATGGGATAAGATGAAAAATAATGAGGTTTTAGCCCAAAGGACGAAATCCTTATGCTCATATAGTGGGTCTGTAAATTATTGTCTTGCTGTGGGTTTTCATAAAAATGATATTTTCCGATCTACTGTAGATTTTAATTGCTCTGAAAACAAATGTGTTGTGCCAGCACGTAGACAGAGTATTTCATCAAAGTGCAACCAAGCCCTGTAGCACAGCATATAGATAGTCATTACCTTTTGAGGCTCAGAGCCACCTGTGACCACCTGCTTTCTCAGCAATATGCCACAGTACCTCAGGCTGCTAGATTTGTTTTCAAAATAATCTGCAATTTCTTTTTTGTTAGGCTCTTCTCCTAATTGTGTTAACACAGTCAAGTGCAATTAAGGGGAAGAAACAGAATATGATTTATTAATAATGCCAGATACATGGTGGACTGTAAACAGGATCAATTGCATGTTTAACTGATACAAATCTCTGTAGTTAAACTCCTCCCCACCAAATACCTCCGACTTTGTTTTTTCTCTGTTTTAATACATTAACAAGACATTTTTTCTCTTTTTTATTTTTTTTTTAATGAGCTGGGTAACTGAGAAGAACAGATTCTTACGAGCTAGTGCATTTCTTGTCTGGCTAACAATCCCACCACAAAATATATTTTATGAGACTGAGCACCACAAGTCTATTGTGTGACTTTCACCCTTGAAGTTGCACAGAAATGTGACCTTTTGTCTGCCTGTGCAAGAGAGGGAAGCTTTCTGTTCCACAGCTCCTGAACATTGTTCATGTGCTGCAAGATAGAAACTCCTATTAACTGTTGGTGCTCCTTCAGCACTAAATGTTCTCACTGCAGAAATACCTCTGAGTGTTCAATTAGCTGTAACTAATGACAGACTATTCTCATGAGTTGAGTAGAGCAGTTTGAAATCCAAATTTCATTTTCAGTCCCAACAGGGAAGCTTAAGGTGCTGGAGTTACGGCCAGCCAACCACTTAGGATTAAAGAAATCTTTCAAATAGTCAAAAGGGACTTCCAGACTGTAGGGAAGTGTGATGTACCTTCATTCTTGCTTCACAGGTAGAGAGGATGCTGGAGCTTTTGTAGACCACCATGCCACTGGAGAGATGGGACTGGTGCCCTGTTGTTGTGTCCTGATGCAGACAAGCCCCTATTTTCTCAAGCAGTGACAGGAACGGATGCTTAAACTCGTTGAAGCAGAGGGACTCACTTTTGTAAGAATACTGACTTGCATAATCCAGATTCTGCATTTTGCCAGAGTTTTCTCAATAAGTGAACGGCCTCATATCTGGATCTCACACTGTTGGGTACTCAGCTGCTAGGATTAAGCTCTTTGGCTTTTTACTGCTGGAGCACACCCGGACTGGAGACCTGGTGCAGCATCTCCTCCTTTGGGACCACCTTTCCGTTCAGCATGTTAGACTTGTGGGTCCTGGGAAAGCTCTGATCCACCAGCCTCTACTCCCTCCATCAGCTTCCTTGCTGGCTTGGTTTTTTCCTTTTTTTTTTCCCTCGTTGAGTACAGACATTAACTGCCAGGGCTATGATTGTGCTACAAGGCCTTGACTGCCCTGACCAGCCTCACCCTGGGCCTCCAGGAGGACTGGGTGCGTGTGGGGTGTGAGGCAACACCTGGCTGGGAGGAGAGGCAGCTGTGCTCTTTTGGGGGCACTCATGAGCCTTGATTGCCCTGAGCAGCCTCACCTGGGGCCTCCTCCCGCCCCAGCTGTGGTGTAGGTGTGCTCATTTCCAGTCCCCTCAGCCCCTGTGCCGTAGCCAGCTTCAGCCCCTCTGGCTCCTGACTGGATTCTCTGGACGGGCCCTACACCTGGTTCATTGTTTACCACATCTAGGACTGTTGATGGACACCGGGCTCAGACTGTGAGAGACACTGCCCTGTTGGCAAGGGCTCTGCTTGTGCTCATAATCACCTTCCCAGAGGGAGCAGCCAGCCCTTGCTGCTCTTGGATGGTAACACAGCGTTTCCAAGTCTTGACTGCAAGGTATGCTAAACTAAAACTGGAGGAGGCCTTGTTCTTCTTGATGGGGAGCAAGGCTTGGGTTGTTGGTAGGTAGACTGCTTCGTTGATAGAGTACATGTAGCTCTTCTGCCCCAGGACTGAGTTGCCTGAAGGCAGCAGGGTCAAGGGCTGCTGTGGTGCGGTGTCATCAGGAAGCGTCTGCCCAGGGTTTGCTCCTCAGCACCTGGCTGCAAAGTGCCTGACCAAGAGGGCTGGCAGAGCTGCTTCAGGGCAAAGATGGGCCATGCTGAGACCCAGCAGGGTGTGCTGGGGCTTGTGTTATTGTCTTTTATGCCTCCTCTCACATTTCAGTACTGACCATTGTGTTTTCTTCAGAAACTGTGCAGTTGATAACATTTAGCAGGTTTGCTCCTATTCATTAGGAGAGGCTGTTTCTTCTTGGTGAAACCCTGCTGCATTTATTGTTACTATCTGTGTTTCACAGGATGAAATGTGAAACGCCCATGAAAAGGAAAGAGGCCATTGAATGATGAGGGTGTCCTTTTTCTTTGCTTTATTTTCTTTTCTCCCTGTGTCTACCATCTTCATCTTTAGAAAATTGCCTACTTAGCTTCCAAACATAGTTGCATTCTATGCAACTAGCATAGTTGCTTAATGTCCCTCTTCAGGAACTCATTGTGTATGGAAATTACCCTGTACAGGAAATAATTTACCTTTAACTGTCATCCTTTGCAATTCTCTTATTTTTAGATAATTTTCTTGAGGGCTGTTTTTGCCAGCTCTGAGAACAATGAGGCTGGAGACTGCTGGCATCCAATAGCTTTGACAAGCTGAGTGTCAGCCTGATGTTCTCCAAACCATCTGCTTCCTGGGGTGACTAATTCTGGCCAGAGTTACTTCTAGCTGTGGAGGACCTGCAGCCCCAGATTCTGGTGGGGAAATCAAGGGCATGCAGACACACCCCATCAGGGAGTTAAATTAATATGAAATACAACAGTACCCGTTTGAAGAAGCTACCAAACCAGTCAGCCTACTGCAGAGTGTTGGTTGGAGTAGCTCAGACTGGAGTTTGGGTCCTTGTTGACCATAGGATGTCACATTTTCTTCCTGTGTGAGATACTGATGGGTTTTAATTTTTTTTTTTTTTTTTTTTTTAATTTTGATCAGAAGAGGAAGTTCATTTATCATGTTAAAGCAACAGAGGAGGCTAAAAGCCAAAAGCACAATCTTTGTAATAAAGAGCAGACCTTCAGATAGTTGTCTGTTAAGGGGCTGTATGTCTTTCCTTATGAAGCTTTTACGGTGGACAGGTCCTCCATAAATAGTAGTCCTGAGTGACCGTTGGTTGCCATGGCTGGATGGAAGGAGGCTGAAAACTCTGTAGTCAGCAGGAAAGCCTAGGTTTCTTTGCATCACGCAATGAAACACGTAACCAGAGATATCCAGAGCTAATGTGCTGAAAGCTCACTTTCTTACTTGCTTTGTGATACCTTATACATGTCCCTGTGCCTGTTGAAAATCAGGGGACATTTACTGTGAACTGGGACATTTACTACCTATCATAGACTTCCCAGCAACACTGCCCTGCTTTGAATGAAATCTAGCAGAAAGCTGAGTAAAGCCAAGACAGAGATTTGGGAGTAATGTGGTAGCAGTAAAAATTTATGTAATCTTATGGTATGTCAAGTATGTACACAATGAATAATTGAGGAACAGCTATTATTTATTTTGTTACACCTTTTATGATCTTGTCTTCCCCAAACCTATTGTCAGCTACTGCTTTGAAGATAAGACTGCAGCTCTTCTTATGCATTCTATAGTGCTCGAAACTGCAACGTGTGACTCCGTTCTAAATATGAACATTTTCCTAATACCCCTTGAGTTGATGTTTCACCATTTCTATAGTTTTGGCTTAGCCCTTCTTTGCTGAGTTGCTCAGTTTCCTTTCCTAGTTCAGCTTCCAGGTGTGAGTGTCGAAGAGCTGTGTAAATCAGGGCCAAGGGGATCCCAGGGGATCTTTCCAAAATGTTCAAGATCATTTTCTCTACTAAGCATATCAGAAATGGGAGGCAGCAGGGTTTGGGGGTTTTTTTGAAGCTTAAAGCAGCTAGTTCAAAGCAGTGAAATCACGAAGTTGTGTGGTCCTGGATTGAGGTGCTAATTATTAGGGACTCAATAGGATCTGGATACAGTCTCAACATCTTGGGCTCTGTGTGTAAATATAGGGAGTCAAAGGTATTTCTTGGCAGTGTGCCTGAGCGGCAGAGAGGTAAACTGGCAGATTCGTCTCTTGGGTCAGTCACCTGACATTCCGTGTGAGAAGTGCCCAATGCAGACTTGTAAAAAGAGCAAAGTGTGCTCCCATAGGCCTAGGGAGGAGGAGAGGAGCTGCAGCAATTTCCGTATGTGCTTACTGAAAGGAAAATTGTTTTGGCAGTCTTGCTATGGAGTTGCTAAGGGCTATGTGCCTTTTCCCCAGGCAGACAGAGGTGCGGGTACTGGTCCCTTTTTCTTTAGAGCTATGCCATATAAAGCATGTTTGAATTTGCTTTTCAAAATCTGAAGAGGCCTGCAAAAAGCCTAGATGAAACAATGGGATATCTCCAGGGAAGGAAACAATGGGATATTGTTTGATATTGAAACAATGGGATATTTCCAGGGAAGGAAAATAAATATAACTGATGTCCATGGTAGTTCAGGTTTGGTAGGGATTCTGCGAGGAAGACACAGCTGTGTTATTCACGTAGAGAATGAGAACTGATGGCTTTAGTCAAGAAAATGTAGGTTGTCTTTAAATGAAACTGTGGATGTGATTTGTCAGGCTGTGCCAACAGCAAGGCAGGAACGTTCTGCATCGTGCAACTGAGCAGTGACTGCTGCTGTTACAGTTTGATACTAGAACAGTGACAGGGCTGAGTACAATTGTTATAGGCAGCTACCTATACTCCACCATCTGAGTTTCACTCAGAGTACTTCCATAGAAATCCTTTCTGAGTTTAACTTCCATACTGGTGGAAAGACAGAAAATCTGGTACTCAGTTTATTTAATATGCAATTTTTTTATTGCACTGGGATGCAGTCATGATGATGAGCACAACTGAATTCCTGGTGTTTCCTGCAGTTGCAATGTAGAAAGCTAATTTAAAAGAGAGAAAAAAAAAAAAAGTTATAAATGTGTGGCCTGAGATGCAGAAATGCCAGACAGAAAGGATATCAGAATAGCAGGTATTGAGGACCTCTACGTTAGCAGGTTATCGAGATCCTGGCACGTCCATCTATAGCTTTTCAGTACACCCTGATCAGAGAAATGGGGGGCATCCTAAAAGAGGAGCAGACAACACCTGGGCAAGAACAGAAAACAGACTCTTTAAGACACCCAGATAAGGAGATAAAGGATAGCAAGATGAGACAGGATGGAGAGAAAAAAAGATTACAATTCCTAAAGGGTAATGAAAGGCACGTACAAATGCAACACATACACAGCAGGCTTTGGAGGACACAGGAGGCACCACAAGGCCTGGTCCTCTGCTTTTTATGTAGACCACATGGGTAAATGTGTCTGGGTGCCTGGATGCTGGTTACCTCACTTGGACACGTGACTCTTAGTTCTTGTAAGAAAGTGACTGAACTAGGATTCGTTTTAAAACAAAATCAGTTTTAAATTATAAATCGATTATAAGTCAATTACTTCAAAATAAAATAAGCTCATGCATTGAGCTTTGCTACGATATTTCCAACATTATTTCCTGAGGAAAAGCTTGTTGACAACAGAGAAGAGCTTGTTAAGGGAAGGACTTTGCTCTAATTAGGAGGCAGGTGCTAATACTCTATGATCTTGTCTGGCTATTTTGTAGTGTTTGAACATATAAACTGCCTGAACAGTGTGATAATGAACCCTAGCTAGTACAGGGGACTAACTCACTGACACCATTGGCATTAGGGATGTCATACAGGGCCAGGAATAGCTGGAAGATGTGACCCTTTTAACTAGGCATAATACAGATAAATTACATAATGAGTATATCTTTGAGTAAGTTTGTACTTGATCCTTGCTTGGCTCCAGAAAGAAGGCAGCAGCAAGATAGTTTGGACTACCTTCTGTGTTTGCGTATGGTCACCAAGGGCACTGTCAGAGTTCATGAGCTGAGCTGGCTCAACTGTTTGCTGTGAACAATTCAGGAAATATCCCTGGGATTAAATACACTTCACTTACCTCCCACAGCGAACCTTTTTAAGAGGTTGGGCTTTTTAAGAGGTTGGGCACCCAAGAACAAGTGGCAAGGTAAAGAAACCTGGTCTGGGTTTTTTTTTTNTTTTTTTTTTTTTTTTTTTTTTCTTCATTTCTACTTAGCCAGGGTCAGCCGGCTGCCACCAATATGAGAGAATACGATTCGCCAGCATCTTACCAAAACATGGTCTAGATGTCAGGCTTTATTGTAATGGAAGATCGAAATTGGCTGTGGTGACTGAATTATCTGTAGGTAATCTCTACTCTTGTGTCTCTGCATATATGAATTATGAAAAAGAAAGTTAAAATTCATGGATAATTTGGTAACTTCTGTGCTCTGTTGTCAGAAGTTGGCCTATGTGCTTTCTTAATGTAGTGAGATAAGAATATTTCTTAGGTATTTTTAGGCAAAATGTGAGGAAGTGTTAATTACAGTGTTTTGATCTTCTAGTTGTTGTTTTCATTGAATGAAAGAATGGCCCTGGTGTTTTGTCTGTCACTTCTGGTCTCTATCGAGTGTCTCCTTATTTTAATCTCTGTCATGGTTGTTTTTTTCTGGTCTTTCTTCAGATGTTTTGGATACTTTTCAATTCATACTTCTCTATAACAAGCTGAAATGCCTAAATAAAAAGGGTAGTTGGCTTTGGGGTGGGGGAAGGTTTGAGGAGGAGGATGACAATCAGCAAAAAATTGAATTGCTGCTTGGAGAAGCCTGTCTTTGGCTGCTTAGGAAGTTCAGGCAATAATGGTTGAAACTGCATGTCTTACCTGGGTGGGATGTATCTAGCCATCCTTGCCTTTTTGAGGGCAGAAGACATGTTTTTTACTTACCTCAAAAGTTACTTACCTGAATTTTGTACAGTCTGATTGAAAACAAGAAAGATGACACTCTTACGGGCACTAAACCACTAGGAACAAAACTGTACAGAACATTGAATATACTTTTTCTATTTCCTATTTCTGGATCATACCTAGTTTTTACTTGTGCATTTTTCAGCCTATTTCCTCAGTGAGAACCTCCTGAATTTTTTATTTTTTTTTTAATCTATATCCCAGGTTGTTAAAAAGCAGTGTTTCATCACTGCTTCCTCAGTGATGAAAATAAAGTTCCTTCTGTGAAGGCTGGACTTTCAGAAACATGACTGAGCTGTTTTAGATCAAAACTTTCAGCAAAAATACTTGCCTTTGGGAAGGCCAACCTCAGAAACTTTCTGTATGGTATAAAGCCTGGGAATACACATTAATGGAACTTGGAGTTCACAGGGAAAACAGTCATGAAAGAGTAACTCAGCCTACATGGGGATATGCAACTTTAACAGCTTTTTGTTTGAAAAATGCAAAACTGTCAAACTGCCAAAGTTGAAGTCCTTTAAGTAAAAGTACATGGCTTCTGGAGGAATATAGGCATATTTCTCCTGAAAATCTTTGCTTCCTCCTAGGTCACAAGGATCTGGGTTTGCACATTCTGAGAACTTTCTGCATTGACTGCCTTGGAGGGAAGGACCGTGGGGCACCTCCTCTGTAGCTGCTTGGGAGGGCGTGAAGGCTGGCACACGGCGGGGCTTGTCTGCTTCTGGGTCATCTCACAGTACAGAGCTGAGGTGTTCCTCCTAGATAATAACTCATACAAGGAAACTCAGCACTCTGACCTGCTCCCTAAATTATAACCCCTTCACACAAGGGGTTTCTTCTACTGAGTTTTCAGTGTCTCACCAGGATCTCCAGGGCTTACTTCTGCCAAAATTTTCAGAACACACTAGTAGAAACTCTTTAGAGTCCTTTTCTTTCATATGAATGAGGTATAAAGTGAGGATTTAGTCTTTTGTACCTAATAGTTGGGTATGTTTTCTGCTGCACAGAGTCAATTAAACTGGTGGGAGGAGAGAGCAAATTGTGGGTGTGATTGTTTTCTTGGTGGTGTGATTGTTTTCTTGGTGATATTTTTTTGTGGGTTTTTATTGTTTTGGTTTGGGGTTTTGGGGGTTTTTGTTTTGTTTTTTTTGTTTGTTTGGGGTTTCTTTTGTTTTGGTGGTGTTGTTTGTGAGGTTTTGATCTGTTTCTTTTGGGTTTCTTCCTATTTGAAACAATACTAATTTAGCAGCCTCATGTGAAAAGTTTATAATTTAGGGAGAAGGTCAGAGTGCTGAGTTTCCTTGTATCCATTATTATTTAGGAGCAACATATCAGCTCTGAACAGTACAGTGCAGACGCAAGCAGGCATGGCTCAGTTGGCAACTTGGCATCATTAGCTATAAAGTATAACACTGGGCTTTGTGTGACAGTTCTAATCAACTTCTCCCTCAAGGTCACCCTTAGCTTCTGAGTTATGGGAGTCCCAAAACCTGTTGTGATTTATTTTGATGAAGGTAAGTCAGTCCATGTTTTCTGGCAGTTTGGCTGTTCTGTGATCTGTAACTACATTGCTTCTAGTACTAAAAATGCGCTCTGGACAAATATGTGTGGATGGACAGCTCAAATAATAGCAATCCATCTTAGCAAATGGCATTAGTTCTGTTATTGCTTCTTTCAGCTGACTTGTCCTTTCATAATAGGAGAGGCTCATTCCTCCCGTAGGAGGTTCAGAAAAACTGATTTTGTCAGAAAAACTGTTAGCTTTCTGTTCCAGCACTTAGATGGTTTGGGAAGTGACAGAGGGATTTGCGAAGATTCTTGGGCAGCTGGAGTCAGAGTGAGGAGGGTGAGCTGGGTATCTGATGGTGCTCCAGCCGTCAGACTCAGCTTAATGGCTACAAAATTCAAAGCCATTTACAGCTGCTCTTTTCCCTTGTGGTCCCATTTCCAGGTGCACATACAGCAGGGATCAGGAGGAAGCTGTGCAAGGTCAGCATATCTGCCTTAGGAATGATATACAGCTTTTATCAAAAGGATTACCAAGTGGCTGCTGTTAAAATAACTTAGTGGGTACTGTGATACAAACCCTTGGAGTGTTATATGTAGGTTATAATTGTATTGTAAGGATGAGACTCAGGTTTATCCTGCTGCAGTTTTGATGTAGCCAAATATCGGGTTTGTGCCTGTATGGACACCCAGCACACTTAATGAGCAGTTGTCCCCTGGGAGGTCCAGGAACTCTGGAGCTAATCTCTGCAGAGTGGACATATCTGACTGCCTGAAGATGGGGTAGTTGACTGCACCCCTAGCCAGCCCTGCAGCAAAGTAAGACAGGGTCTCTGCAGACTGGGCTTTTGGGTGGCCCCAGAGACTCTCCTGGCTGGCTCTGGCTGTGCATAGGCTAGCTGGCAGACACTGCCTGTATGCTGGGATATGCTGGTTAACTTTCTGGATAGAGAAGCCAGGAGCTCCTGGCGGTTCTCCCTGTTGGCATCTGCTGTAGACAGAAGTGTTGACCAAATTGTATGGACATACCTTTAAATATTCAGGCAAAACTGCTTAGTAGGAGTGGTCTTGTAGAGCAGTCTTATTAATGGTTAAGAGATGGTTTGTACATAATTTAAGATAATGGATAGTTATAGACCATGATGGAGAAGTCTTGTAAGAGTGCCAGTGGGATGTAAGACTTCTCCAAATGGTTTGAAGAGTCTTCTCTCATCTAGCTGAAGGCACCTTTGCAAGGATATTTGCAGCTAAGGCACCCATAGCTAGCTGGACAACAACTAGTTGTTCATCCAATTCAAGTGACTTGATCCTATAAAGTAGCATTACCCAGTGCAAGAAGTACTAATAAATCGGGTCTTTTTAGCAAGCACTCATCTGTGTCTATGTAACAGCATCCATTCAGCACAAATGGGATGCTTCTATTGGGGTTCTGCTCGTATCTGTGCTTTATTGACTATTCTACAATGAGCTGGAATAAAATCATATAATCTGAATGAAAGATGTTATTAATTGGGAAAAGTGATAAGCATTAGGTTTTCAGGAAAAAAAAAAAGTCTGTTGGCTGGTATGGCTTTCTGGCAGTGATTACTTTCAAGCCAGTAGTAACGTGGACACTAGTTGTGGGGACAGGAAGCTGCAAGAGGCAAAAGCCTGATGCTGCAGGTGCTGTACATCTGCCCATACATCTAAAAAAGACACAAAGCTTTCAAAACAACCTAGATTACTAAATCGTTGTTAAGAACAAAGTCTGGACTACAGCTTAAAAAAAGACTTTGAACCTAGGTTCCCTGCACTACTATTTCGTAGAAAAAGCCCTTCACAGAAACCTTGCCTTTATTTCTAAAGCAATTTCAGTTTATGATATGTGGCTGATTCAGGTGGTGGTCCAGGATTTGAATGAAGTCAGCAGCCTGTCTGTGACTGTTTGTCAGAGGATGCATACGGGCTATTTGCTTCAGGAAGAGGAGATTGAAAGAAAAAAATCGTCACCATTGAGGTGATGCAGGAAGAGTGCCATCTTTCTCCCATTACCTACGTTCACTAAGCTAAAACCATGTGTTGTTGCTTTCAGTTTCAATACCTGTATATTCAGTGCTTCATCAACTGGTGGTCAGACAAATTACTGCTTTGTTGAAAGTAGGCAAAAGCCCACTTCAGATAAAGCGCAACTTAAAAAATTTATTTCTGCTTTAGCATTGGCCAGCATGTCTGCCACGCTTTACCAAAAAGCTTCACGTTAGAAGATTAACGTTTAAGCAGAGAGTGATCTTTTACAGAAGTGTTTCCGCTTGGCTCCCACTGAGCCAAGCTATAGCTTTTCCGTCGATTGCTGTAGCCACTCAGAAATGGGTCTTCTGAGGCTCTTCTGCTTTGCTCTTCTTCCTGGACCCTTCAATTGAAGGTATTTCTTCTATTTTTCTTGACTCCTACACACAAGTAAAGGAGTAGAATTCATATTTTTAAGTAACAGACATCAACTAAAATAACAGTCTTGCTTTTACAGACAAAAATTACTGCCTTTAACAGGGAAAGGAAAAGCCTTTAAATATTTAAGGCTTTCCAGACAGGTCTACAGACACCAGCCTTCGCTACTGCTTCTGTGAAGTGTGTTGGAAAGGGCAACCTTGCCTTCATTGTTCCATCTGAACCAAAGTATTCAGAAATTACCTGTGCAGACTCTCAAGACTGTGGCCTTTGCACTTTTCTGGGTGCTCCTTACAATCTGACACTGTCCTGGTATACAACAGCTCCTTTGTGGAGCTTGGCTGTCTCTGCCATCACTGTGGGTATTTGATATTCTCATTGAAGTGTTTGTTCTAAATGTGTGGGGTAGTTCTTGAATCATGACGCTCCTTTTAGACTTTTACTGCTGGGGGTAAATAGCTGGTGCAGTGTACTGCGTGGTGCTTCCAAGTTGGTTTCTGTTTATTTGCAGAAAAGTGGCACTTAATTCAGCCTCCTGTTCTCCTTGATGGATGTTGATGTATTAAATTAGTATGTACATATGCAGAAGTCTCTTGGCAACCCAAAACCTAACACTTCCAACACTTGTCTTCATGAATAGACTTTCTCTAAGCAGTATTTTATTCTCCAACTTTTAATAAAGTCTTGTGAAGTAGCAGTAAAGCTGAATATGAAGGTATTACCTTTCACTGGGATATCAAATATGTAGGAGGTAAAATACAGCTAGTCTCATACTTAAGTCTGACAGTTAAGCTATACTGTAACAATACATGCATGTGGACCATTCACATGTCGTATTGTTGCTGTAAATTAAGCCGCAGTAGATCTTCAAGCATCCAATGGGAGATTTTTCCCATCTCATCTGTCCTGAATATGCAGAGGAGTTTTGGTCCAATTAATTTCTCCAGCACAAGAATTATGAAGGATCCTACTACCACTTTTCAAATAATCAGATTTCGCCAGAGATTGGGGCCTCAGGATACAGTGTCTTGAAGAATCCCTGTGGCAATATCTGAAAGGAAACATCAGTGTCGTGTTCTTTCTATTTTTAATGCACTTCGTTATGGAAACAGATTTATTTTCTCTTCTATATGTGTCTGTCCATCTCCCTAGCAATTTTTAACTGTTGGATGATATCAATCAAATGTGACAGAGGTAAAGGTCTTAAAAGATAATTAGCTTCCTGCAAGTTTTTGTGTAAGTTACTGTCTGGATAGAGAGAGGAAGGAGATCCTACTTTATGCCTTTATAAACTTGGTCTGCACTGTATATTTAACCCTTATTAAATATAATGAATTTACAATAGGGTAATTTACCTTTCATACTATAAATGTGGATAAAACTGGAGCTGGAACCTTTCAATAACAAGTTGGACTTGGGCAGAAAGAGTTCTGTGACTTTGCTCTTTGCAGGTGGTGTTAGGCATTGGTTGAGTTTGGTGTTTAAGTGCTTGTTTCTGATCGAAGCAGTCATACCTCAGGTACTGCTGCTCCTTAGGACACACAATCAGTGTGGCAATGCACCCAGGCTGGCTGGGGCTGCTGATGGGTGAGGTAGGACAGTTTGGGTGCTTTTATTTCTTCTGTTCCTATACTTAGGGATGTAAACTAGTGTACTTTTATAAGGTTGGCCTATGTGGTGTACATCTATGCTCATATCTATTTGTATTCCCTAATGCCCACTGCTTTCTTTCAGACCCTTGTCAGAGATAGGATGAACTGATAAATTGGTGCTTTCTCCGGTCAGTGTGTCCTCAGTCGTGTCCGTCCTCCCCCCGCCCCCCCACTTCTGACCTTATTCAGTGGCCCAACAAAATAGACTTCCTGCCTGGTTTCTCCTTCAGGCTGTTTCTACGTCCAAATGTAAACTGTGGGATGACTCTAAGAATGTCTAAGTTTAAGGCTAATGTTTAACTATTAGCCTAACTGTTGTTTTTAATGCAGTTAAATCCCATTTTAAAAATACTGTGCAGCACTAGGGTTGTAGCAAAGGTAGTCTCTTAAATTGGCTATTTTTACAATCACCTCCTGGTTTCTTGTTTTCTCTTCATGTTTTGCCTCTTTTGTACACACCTGAGTAAGAGAGCACATAACAAGAGGCACTAACGCAGTCCAGAGCTCCTGTTCACCTTGTCTTGCAGCACAAGAATAAAGGAATACTCACTGACAAGAAGAAACATGCTCAGAAAGAGTCTGGGAAACACTTATCATGACAGGTAAACAGTGTGGAGCATTCACTGTCATGGGAAATCATTAGGGCAAACAGCATAACAGGACTCAATGTCTTAGATACCAGCACCATCAGAATAATGTAATGTTTGTAGCTGCAGCTGGCAAATCAAATGTTAAGGCCAAAGACTACTGAGAGCAGAACTGGCAAAACTTTTGAAGGTTGCCCTTAAGTAGTTCAGGATGGATAAGTTAGTTTTTGTATCTGCAACTGATAATTGGCAAGAAATAGAAGATGAAAATTGTTTGCCATGAGAAGCTGAAAATAATTGATGTTCTTCACTTTTTTGAGGATTTTTTTTTTCCTGATTTTCCTGCTTCCACCTCTGGGCTACTTGCTGTGCTAGACTCTGCCATCCCAAGAATTTGATGGACAAGAACTAGAAGGAATGAGAAAACTGGGGCTGGGAGGGGGTGCATAATGGAAAGAAAATACAATCAACTGATGGCATTTATACCACCTCTTTCCCTGACAAACACTCCCCAAGGTCCTGATGAACTGCCTGCTTCAATCACAGAAATACCTGATAGGAAGTTTAAAGGTGAGTAGCAAAGGGCCTTTGGCTTTGAAAATTGTTAGTCGCTGTGCTCCTTTCCCTGGGTTTTACTGTTTGTGCTTGTAAGCAATGCTGCAGAGCTGTGCTGGAGCCACATGGAAAGAGGAGAACAGTCTATTCCAGCAATTCTTTAGTAGGTGGGTACCTTTCAAAAAGGTAATATTTAGCTTTGGTGCAACAGGGGCAGTACTTTACAGATATGGTATAATTATCTTTCAAGTTGAGGCCACCTTCTCTTGGGTTGTTAGTCTACGTGTCTGCTCTTTCACCATAATGCGGGCTTTCTCAAACTGTAATGTGATTCTGGGTGGGCTGGCTGAGAAATTTTATTTGCTTTTTCTTAGTCTGGAAATAACTCAGTAGACTTTGGGGGGAAGGGACAGGGAGGAAGAGATATGGTTCTCTGCTGGTATTCTCCAGCACTATTTAAAACACTAAATTGCTCTCTGGTGTAAGGAGAACTGGATCTAATATCTGAAGACATAGCAGAGATGGCTGAGGATGCCAGATGAGTAATTACCCTTTAATACGCAGGACATGCATACTTAACCTTTTACCTTTAGCACTATCAGTTACCCAGAAAAATAGTATCTCTCAAGTTCTTGTGTAGACTTTTCTATGGGAAAATGAAACGACAACACAGTGCGTATTTAAACATGGCATACCAAAAGAGGAAAGAGTTACCGGTCTTCTAAGATGAAAGAGCTTCTAAATAAATTGAAAACTGGGTTAGCTATCTCCAAATACAAAATATTTGGGAAAATGTGAAGAAAGGCATTAGGCTCATGTTTGAATGTGGCTACTCAAGGTATGATCCCTGTAGTGTTACCAGAGGGGTTCTGAAGATACCTATGTATCCCCCTAAACAAAGCCTTTCAGAAATTAGGACAAAGAAGTGCTGCAGGTTCCTTGCAGGTGAAACGTATGCATTTTTAAATCCTCTTGCCATATAAAACACACTGTTCGGAACCAGCAGCAGTGTATTTCCCCACTTCTGGTGGGATCTTTGTAGTTGTCACTGGAATGTGTATATGTACCTGTGTCAAATGTCCCTGGTGTTTTTTAGATCAGTCATGTTTGTTACAACCTTAGAAGACTGCTTAAGGTGGAGCATAGAACTTAATAGGTTTTCTGCTTTGTATTGCAATATTTCTAGGGTAAAAGGGAATGCTTAGGAAATTGGTAATCTAATTTATTCTAAAAATTCAGTAGGTACCCAAGCGTGGATCCTGCAAGGATATTCACCCCTGCAGAGCTCATGACAGCATCAGGACCTGTGCTTATATAAAATCTTTCTTGTCATTATTGGGAAGGTGTCTTCAAAAAATCTCTTCATAGATTGGATAGCTCTTTAAAGTAATTGGTTGAATATTAATTTCTGTGGCTCAGTGCAATTATATTAATTATGGGGAACTCATTAGGCACTAATGTAAATATTAGAACCTCTTCTGTAACGTTCACTGTAATTTAATGCTAATTCACAGAGCCATTATTAAACTGTTAATAGCCAGGACTGCAATTCATTCAAGTACATAACATCTCACGTAATCAGTAAAGTATTTCATTCAGTGAGCAACATGCATTATAGTCCACATACATGCATTTGAATATACAGTGAGAGAAGATTCAGAGTAAACAGAGACTTCTTGGAATATTAGCTAACCTGACTTTTCTGATTCTCATAACAGCAATAAATGTGTGGTTCTGTGGCTAAACTACTGCATAACTTTGTATCTCATGTAATCTGTTTGGAAGATGAAATGATTACATCTCATACATAATTTTAAAATTTATCATGCTAACAAAGGCAGTTTCCCAATCTTGTGTTTGTTTTGTATCCATGCACTTTAGGTTTCCTTGGTGTAGGGTTGCTAGTAGCAGGGTTGTTTCTGTTCACATACACAGCTTGTAGTCATCTGATAAGTGCTGGTGCAAAAGGGGGATGACCTAGTTGTTTTTCATGAAATATTCACATCTGTTATTTTGTTAGTCAAGGGGGCAAAAAGGTAGAAGTGAAGTCAGTTTGAAGTAACTGTGTGGGGGCCGATGAATCCCCAGGCTTTGAAAAATGCTGTCTTTTAATACAAACCTTTATATTCTGAAGTGACTAAAACACAATCCAAAATAAGCACTGACATGAGATCTGGGTAGATCTTAAGTGCCTAAAATTGCGGTCCTGAAGAAGTCTAGGTAACTGCTGTTAAATCTGTGGAAGAGATCTAAAACCCAAAAATTTTAACCACCTGGAACTGTGCTGGTGCCCTGCTTTGGCAGGCTTCAAGGGCTGCCCCCAGTCTGCCTGGGGTGTGGAGAGAGGTGTTTGTCCCTGAGGAGCTTAGTGGAGTGCTGTGCTGGCAGAGAGGAGCCACTCACAGCTTTGGTGCAGCTCTTGCTTCTACCATTTGCTGATGCATGTACTTTTTTGAGTTTTTACATTTGGCTGAGGGAAGTCAAGGGACTTGAATTTGACTGTCTCCTCTTCTTAAGAGTATAAGTTCACATCCCCTGTCCTGTGCAGTGCTGAAGCTGCTGAACTACTGGAAATCTGGGCTGGAGGCAAGCCCTACCTGCCCTTATTGAAGGATTTGGGGATTGGTCATCAAAATACATGACAGGAACGAGGGCAACCTCTGAAAGGTTAGAAACACGGGTTCCAGTCAGTGCTTCGGTATAATTTATATATGCTCTAAAACTACATTTGGTTAAAACTCTTGCCCCTTCCCCAAGCCCACAGACCCAGGGAGTTCTGGACCTTGACCTTCCACCCCAGAGGAGAGCAGTGTTGCACACAAGGAGAGGAATCTCCTTGAGTGCTGCTGTTTTGAAGGGAGTGAGGAAGAGGCCTCCTTATCCTGCCTTCTAGAGAGAGTAGGGCTATGAGTTCCCAGTCCAAAGGAGTTTTTTCATTCTTGAATGAGGGTGTTGGAGGAATAAACTTTGTGTTTCAACCTGGCTCTTAGCATTTTCTGTTTCAACAAGCTGAAGGTGTTGAATAGCAAATATGCTGGTGCCAGGTAGCCCTTTACTTGAACATATTGAGCTGCACAGAAGCAGCTTGCATGCTGTCTCTGCCCAACAGAACATGAGGAGAGTAGGTATGTCTCTCAGGATCATGATGCTTTCTTTTCTGTGGTCAGGTGCCTAAAATAATGATGCACAAAATAACTTCCAGAGACTTAAGCTGAAAATTTTTCTGGTTTAATGGGCTGTATTGCCCTCAGCACTAACTTTTCTTCTTATTAAAAAGGAACTCACAGTAGCAGCCTTGCTGGTTTAATAAACGTAGAATTAAAAGAACAGCATTTAAAGACCAGGTGGGTTTTTTTTTTATCTGGTTTCATTAAATGATCAGTTTGAAATAACTTTACATACCGTCTTTAACAGCACCATCTGGTGGCTCTCAGGTAAAGGTAACATTAAGCATGGCTAGGACTGTTCAGAAGAATCTTGCAATATTACAGGATATGAAATGTTCGGGTTGTTTTATCGTGAATATCAGAGAAGGCATGTGGATCTTGTATGGGTAAATATGGCATAAAAGCATAGACCTTGACAAAAGCACATTGCTGAACTCCCACATATTCGGATTTTGTGGGGTAAACCAGTGCAGAACTCCAGGGTTGTATGTGCATAAATATTTAACCTGTGTAAATATTTGAGTACTAGAAGAGAAATATCTTCTCATTCCTGTAATATGTTTAAAGACTCCTTCTTACCATACCACATTTTTTATTAAAGATTATTTTGTGCTTGCTTATAATCTCCTTACATGTATGTAGAGTCAGGAGAGATCAGTGAAGTCACTGATTGGAAGAACAGCCTTCTGAACTGCATGGGGAATTTAAAAACATATTGAAGGCTTAGGAGTGTGAACTTTCATTTTGATTTATTCAGTCTCAGCAAACAGAGAAGGTTGATATCACAGTGGGTAAATGAGTGGGTAGAAAGACAATCCGTGTTCAGCCAGGGAAGCTTCAAAACACAACCAAAGACAGAATCTCCTTCTGTTAAGGAGCCTTTGTGTGGAACGCAGTACTGATGAATGGTTTCTGGCGCTGATGGGTGATGGCCATAGAAATCCCATTAGAATTCCTGCACAAGAATTCCTAAGTGGAAAAGTATCCTGCTTGTCCCTCACTCCCCCAGTTGGTATTCAAGATAACTGGTGTGCTACTTTTCATTATGAATATATGAGTGGCATTAAGTGTAAAGGCACACAGATTAAGAGCTTTGTTCTTACCGTAATAGCGGTTGATGATTCAGCATGAAGCCCTTGCTTATGTTGTGATCTCTTGCTGTCTAGAAAATCCAATTCCCTTGGTGTTAGGTGATCCCTCTGGCTAAGTATGTTGTCAGCAATTACAGTTGTGTACAACAAGCTTTGGCATCAACAGCTTAGCGCTGGCTTTGCTGATTAGAAGCAGAGCTTTTGCTTGACCATTTGTAAAGCAGTTTGCTCACGGCTTCCAGGACACAACCCTTTCCAGAGAAGAGCTTTCTGTGCTTTCCATTTGCTTTGTTCTCTGGTTGGTAACGTGAAATAAAGATGACCTGGAAAATATGAAGCTCAGGTGCTTGAAATGGCTGGTTCTAATTTCTAAGGAAAGTAGGTAACTTTAAAAAAATCTATTTCCATTTGGAATTTGTATTGGGAAAGGCTGTATTAAAAGATTGCAGGAAGCAGTTTTGCATAGTAGGTAGCAAGTGTGCTTTGTAGCAAACTGGGGCTAATAGGCACGATTGGCCAAGTTGCTGTTATTTCCTCCATTCCTATTCCTCCCCTGCCTATTTTGCCTGAATTGTAAGCTCCTGATGATAGAGTTTTTTTCAGTCTTTTCCTTGTTTTGTGTAGCCTAGTATTGTAGTGAGCACAACAAACTGCATCCTCAGCAGATGCACACCCCCTCCACCTCTCATCACTGCAGTGGAGTGTTGTCTATTTACAGCAACTTGGAAGGTACCCTTGTCTGGCAGAACTTGGAGGCGTAGCAAATGTAGTCAGTATTATTTTTTCCACAGGAAATGTGTCTATTTTGTATATTTCCACTGAGCTTTGTGCTTCATATCTGGGGTTTTAATTAAATAGCAAGTGATGAAAATAGTGATGAAAATGATGAGGAGGATTTATGTGTATAATAATGATCTGCAGATATTAAAGCTTTACAGTACCCTTTTTCAGAGATACTCGTGTGAGTCAGCGAGATCTGATGACTTGCTCAAGGTCACATAGCAAGTTTGTGGCAGAGACAGAAATAGAAATTGTATCTTAAGAGTCAATACAGTATCATATTCACAGGTTTACATTTGTAGAGACACTGTTTCTTGCAAACACTGTTGTACTGTATGGTACAGCAAGGCCACGGGCTATGAAAAAAGGCACATCCAGAAGTAAGTTTAGCAGCGCATACTGGGTTTAATAATTAACTTTTGGATCTTCAAAATTGACATAACTGATAACTTCAATAAAATTAACGTCATACAAAATTTACAGAAACTGTGGTTAAAAGTTGGGGTTTTTTTGATTCCTTCTGTCTTGCCAAAGAAACTGGCAAACGCTTGCCCCAGGCACTCTTGATATAACCATCAAGTCCTAAGCAACCTATAACCAGCTGTCCTGAGTGGTAGAACATGTGTGCTGAGCTGAGCCTACTGTGATCATAGGAGTCAGAAAGTGATGTTTGTCCTGTAGAGTTTAAGGTAGACACTCTGTGGTGTAAGCATTCAGAGCTGCCCTATTGCTATGTGAAAACTCTTCTCACTTTTATCTCTATCATAGTGGCATAAGTTCTACTTTTCTGAGAAAAAAAGGTACCTTTGGTACATTCAGCGCTAAGCTGAATGGTGCACGAACCCGGTTCAGAATGTCAGTCCAAGAGCAGAAATAGTATAATTAATTCCAGTATCCGTGCAAGAGAAAGAAAAGTCAAATAATCTACTGCAGCCACGCTCAACTTCAAGCGATACATGGAAATGTTAAAATAGCTCACGCCTGCTTGTTAAAAAGGAAGCTGAAAGTTGCAGATGGCACAAATGTGATACTGGAGGCAGAGAACAAATGTTTCTCACCTGTTGAGAAATGCTTCAGAAAGGGCAGAAAAGAAGCATGATCGCTTAATAGCAGCATGATGGTTGCTGTTGAAAGCAAGAGAGAGTCCTCTAAAAGCTTAAAGCTTTATCTAAATGAAGAAAATATGAAGGAGCATAAAAATTGACATGTTAAATGTAGAAATGCAATAAAGCAGTCTGAAAAAAAGATCTAGAGGACAACTTGCCAAAGGCATCAAAACTAGTAAGGAATACATCTTCAAAAACATCAGCATCAGGGAGCCTGCCAGAAAAATCTCAGGGGCTAGTAGATGCTCAGAAATGACAAATGAATTCTTTGCATCTGTTGCCCATTGTGAAGAAATGGTAGTTCCCTGTACTGGAACACTTCTTAAAGAAGAATTCATCAGAAAAACTCTTTCTAATGGAAGAGTTGGTAGGGGAATTTATGAATCAAATAGAAGTTGCCAAGTAATTTGTTATTAACCCAAGATTTTTGCAATTCAAGAATGAGATAGCAAGACTAACTGTGGTGATGCATAAAAGCCCTGTGGTACTTGGGACTGAAAGATGGCAGATGTGATAGGACTTTCTAAAAAGGTGATACAGGAAACAACAGGTTGATAAGCTTGAGATATGTGCAAGAAAAAATTGCTAGTTGATGGTATATGGAGAATGGAATTACTGGATACAGAGAGAAACTTCTTGCTTAGTCAAGAGTCAACTTGGCTTTTTTAAGGAGAAGTTGAGCTGTGCAAAATGTTGGAGCTTTTCTAATGAGTCACTGAAATGTTATCTGTTCTGGGGTCCACGGTGGTCAACACATGCCTAAATGATGCAGTAAAAGTTAAATACTTGATATAGTTTGTTACTGTCCTGAATAATTTTGAATTATTAATGATGACTGAAGACTTGTCTAAGAAGCTCGGGAAACTGAGTGACTGGCCAGTGAAATACAAAAGAAATGTGGGGTAGATAAACAAAGTGATGTCTATGGCGGAGGTGGGAATCTGAATGAGCTCTTGGCTGTTTCTTGAGCAAGATCTTGGATTACAATAGAAAAGCCATCTCAGTGTTCAGGAGCAGTCCAACGGGTAATTCAAATATTAAAGCTGTTAGGACATTAATAAAGAGTAAAATTGAAGTGGCATTAAATATATGCCAATATTAATACACAAAGCTTCTGCATCAATACTGCAGTAGACAGTTATGGTTCCTTTACTCCTCGCCGTGCTCCACATATGCTAAAACTGAATGAAGTGCTGAGAAGGCAGCAAGGCTGATTAAAAGTTTGGAATGGACTCTAAAAGAAATGAGTGATGAGGCTTGGGCTCTCCAGCTTGGAAAGGAGACTACTGAGGGAAATGATGATAGAGAGCTGCAAAGTTTTGTGACATGGACAGTGCAGGTGGAGTTTGATCTCTCTAATTCGGTAAAGTCTGACATTAAGCTGGTAGGAGACTGGTTCAGGGTAAGTGTTGCTATTAGCATGACCCATTCTTATATTCCTTCCTGGTTACTTGGTTTTGGCCACATGTAAAGGCAGCATAGTGGGCTGTGTGGACCTTTGTATCTCCTACTATAGTTGTCTTATGTTTGGCTGGAGGTGTTTGTGAAACCACTGCTGGAACTGTTACTAGCAGAACTGGCCTCTCCTTGGTATGTCAGCTCCTCACCTTTAAGTGCTAATTCAGGGGCAGAAATGCTGTGGAGTTCTCAGCACAGGAAGTACATGGACCTGTTGGAATGGGTCCAGTGAATGGTCACGAAGATGATCAGAGGGCTGGAGTAACTCTGCTACAGGACAGGCTGAGAGAATTGGGGTTATTCAGCCTGGACAAGAGAAAGCTCTGGGGAAACCTTACAGCAGCCTTCCAATACCTAAAGGACGACCTACAGCAGAGATGGGGAGGGACTCTATATCAGGGAATGGAGTGATAGGACAAGGCGGTAATGGTTTTAAACCGAGAGGGGAGATTTAGACTAGATACTGGGAAGAAATTCTTTACTGTGAGGGTGGGAGACACTAGAACAGGTTGCCCAAAGAAACTATGGGCACCCCAGCCCTGGAAGTGTTCCAAGACCAGGCTGGATGGGGCTTTGGGCAACCTGGCCTAGTGGGAGGTATCTCTGCCTACGACAGGGGGGTTGGAACTCAATAATCTTCCAAGGTTGCTTTCAACCCAAACCATTTTATGGTTCTATGCAGTCTAGCAGTTGAGCATTGACAGCTGCTGATCCTGACCAAGTAGCTTGCACTAAGATTCTTGCAGTAGATTTGTTTTGCCATGAATTCAGAGATGCTCCATGACCGTGGAATGGTGGGGAAGGTCTGAACAGCATCTCCATGGCCAGGTGTGAACAGCTGGAGCCCAGCCCCCAAGGCAGGGATGCAGAGTGCTTTACAGTCTCACTGGGTCATGCTGATACAGAGGCAGGAAATTGGAGCCCTAGGCAATGAAACAGGAATGTTGTGTTTGGGTTTGCAGCAAGTTGTGTTTTGGTTTCAGCAGTATTTTGAAAATCAAAATGTTGTGCATAATTCTAAAAGACTACAGAAGCCAAAAGATAAAAGTGAGAGAGTCCCATATGTTTTTACAATATTAAAACAACTGCAACTGGAGCTGGGTCACTGCCAGCCTTTATCAAAAAGCTACGCTTTTGCATTCCAAGCAACAAAGGAATAAATGACAAAGAACATACCAACCCTTTATATACAACTGTAGAGGGGAAGAAAAATCCCAGAAAGTATTGAAATTTTTCTTTGAAGAGCCTTTTCATGTTACTTTCAGACATGAAAGGTAAGAATGTGGTGCAGGTACAGATCAAACAGGTTAAGAGAATAGTTGAGAGTACACGTTGGCACGTGAAAGTTGCGAGGAATGGTGTGCCTATCTGCTAGGGCATCTAGAAAGGTACTCCTGCATATCTTTGAGTTCTCATTTTATGTTAGTTCAAATAGGCAAGAGGTCCTAATGTGAGAGAGGTAAGAAACCTGCAGTTTTGTTGTGAGAAGAGGTGGGTCCTTACTACTGGCACTAAAAACTTCTTTTATTGCTCTTGGCAGGAGGCATCTAGTAACCCTGTAGCACCTTGCCATGCTTGACTTTATTTTTACGTTCCTTTCCTTCAGAGTGACAGTCTACTGGGACTCACTGTGTGTCATAAATTCAGACAGAGTAGGAGGAATTCTGCAGATACTTTCAACTAAAGTCTTTATGTTGAGATTCAGCATGAATGAATGTGGGATTTAGCAGCAAAAGCCCCTGTTGAGTTATCGCTATACTCGGCGTCATTCAAAGGCCTATTGATCCTGTATCAGCAATTTAGGCTTTGAGGCCTAAGGTGGGGAGGATTGATTAATCCTGGCCAAACTCATATGAACACAAACTAAGAATTGTTAAGCTTGGAGCTTTAAGATTGGTATTAAAAAAAACAAAAAACAACCAAAAAAAAAAAAAAAAAACCCAAAAAAAAACAAAAAAAACCACCAACCCACAAGAGTTCTTTATGTAAAAGAAAATTTATATTTTATTATAATGATGATTTGGGTGTACTTTCCTGCTATGAACATAGAAGTCTACATGAATTCACAAAAGGTCGTGACTTCTCTTGCTGCGTTGCAGGTGAGATCTGAGGTCTATTTACCCCAGTTCTCCTGTTACTATGCCATCTATTACAAATGAAGAAATGTTAAAAATATAATAAATTGCCTACCATGAATAGTGCATGCTTTTTCAGAGTTCCAGTTGATTGAAATTGGGCTCCATTCAATCAAGAGTGACTTTCTTTTCTTTTAGTTTATTTCCCACATCGTAGAAGTTTAAAACAATCTTTAATAACCTTGAAAATGCTTATTCATATCAATGCACAATGTAGTTCTTAAATATGCAAAATTATCTCTTGACCATAATTTATAAAAGCAGTGGACAAAAGTGCGTTCAATTTTGGTAAATACCAATTTCATTAGATAGCTGAATTTCCTAGATAGCTGAATTTCCAAGCAGGAAACAAAATGGAAATACAGCTATTAAAAGGTAAATTGGTGTAAGTTATTCTAATTATTTTTCATGTTGAGTTTCCCTAGATAATGTAGAAGCTGTTCAGGAGTTACAGGAACAAGGGTGAGCAAGTACTGTATCCATACACCATGAAATGTTGGAAAGAACATTTTATTTAATCATGAACTAGATTATACCAGGGAAATGTTAACATATTTTTATGTATAAAATTAAATGGATCAGGTACTTGATAATACAGGGTACATTTTTGGTACTTTGATCCAAAGTACCATTTTCTGTTGGTGAAACTAGAAAAATTGCAAGAAATTCTGGATAAATTAAGCCTAGCCATTGTTTCTTGAATGCTCAAAAACTGCCTTTAGTGGAAATAAGAAATTGCCTTTCTCCTTCCAGTGCTTCAGAATAAGTTGTCCGTTTTTTGGACAAGGCTTTCTAAGGAAAAGATTTAGCCAGTTTAGCCATCTAGCTGTATGTAAAAATGAAAGTAAAAACACTAGAAACATTGATTATTAGACCTAGAACAATTAGATTCAGTAATGTGAACTGAATGCTAAAACACTGGCATTGAGCATACATGGCATGAATCATCCCAATTAAACGGAGGAAATTACTTAACCACGTGAAAAAATTATGCCCTAACATTTAAAAGCTACCAGTTTGTTTTACTTTTTTCTAGCACTTTATTATTCCTGAAGCTTTGAAAAACTCCAGCCTCAGAGCTCCCACAATGAGTGTTCTAATTATGAACATTAAGAATGTCTTCTTATAGTTTTGAGTTAGCTAATAACTTGATATGCTTAAATAAATCAAGCCGTTCCCAATCCAAATGTAGTGACTGGCTTTGGAAATACAGCATGCTTCCTCTCTGCTGTGTGAAATAGGTCTGAACAGCTGGAACAAATGTTCTTGTCACTAAATTATAAATTACAGCTGTCGAGAATAAAACATTTAGTTCCAGCACTCAAGAAACAGATTTTTAAAAAGTCTTCCCATTTATCAGTTTAGCCATTGATTATGTGTGTAAGGTCATTGAATCAGAGCAGTAATGAATGGAATTCTTGATTACTCGAATACCAGACTAAATGTACCCATAGTTTTACATCCAGGAACTTGATAATACTTAAAAATGCCTCGAAGCATTTAAGGAACTAATGCTATGTGTAGCCACTTATATACTGCCATTCTGATCACCATCAATGTGCTTGCTGAATGGGAGGGTAAGGTCAATTTGCTGCTGTCAGTTCCTTACTGGTCAGGTTTCCAGTGTGTCAAGTAGTGCACAGTAGCAGTTTAACTTCCAAAAAGTTGTGATGGCCTTGATGGCTTATGGAGTGGTGGGAGTGGGTCAGACTGAGCTTCCTAGCATTAACCTGTACCTGACAGCAGCCTTCTCCTTGGGGCAAGAGGCAGAAGGAGGAAGGTTGCTGTAAATGTTCCAAAATAGATATGATCCACCATCACAGTCTCTGTTCTTCCTCAGACATGTCTTGAAGGTGTAACCTGTAACGTTCACATAAATTTGACCTAGGATAGTTTGGGGTTTGGTTTTTTATTGTTTGTTGGGGGGTTGGGTTTGGTTTTTTTTTTGGTTGGGGTGGGTTGGTTGGTTGGTTTTGGTTTTATTTTGGTCCTGCTATCTAGTATTTAAACAGCTTTATTTTCCACGCATGCTGATGGCTTTGGTCTTTACCAGTGCAGAGGGGCCTACTGGCTTTAACCTTATCAAGCTCTGTACCCTCATTTTCACAAATCTCTACTGATTGTGGTTCTGTGTTCAGTATTTCTGTTTGTGAAGTCATCAGTTTAGCACCTTTGAGATGTGACTGCAATGGAAAGAGCTAAGATATGCAAGCGTTACAGATCCTTTTGAAGTGATATGCAATTGGGAGGAACTATAAGGAAGTAAAAACTATGTTCTTGTGCTTGCAGAAATACCTCAAGACCCCTTTTCTTAAAGATATGTCATGGAGTTGACACTTACTGGTTCTGATGGCTTTTATGATGCTTCCTCCAAAGTTAAAAGTTTTCATTCTGGATATTTCATGATATTATGCATTGGAAGGTTTTTCTAGCCCAAACACCTACGTGCTTGCTTTCTTTTCTTTTTTTTCTTTTTCTTTTTTTTTTTTTTTCATGATTATCAGCCTTGATAAAACTCACAGGAATCAAGTTATCTTTGAGATGCCTATAACAGTATTCAAATAATTCTTGAAAGACTGTAGGTAGGCTCAAGTGAGAGAGAGTTTTTATGTAAATTTCTTCAAAAAGAAAACCAAACCTAAATAACAGGCTTAAAGAAGATGGCTGTTGTTCTCTTTCCCAATGTCATGTCCCTGGCCTGTTAATTCTCCAGACAGAGAATTAACTTCTACAGAAGACATGTAGGTTTGTAGCTGATGAAGGAAAAAGGAAACTCGCATCAGGTATAAGTTGGTAGCTCAGCAATTTATTACTTAATGAATTAATCTTCCTTCTGGCTGGCCAAAGGAATATCACTGAGCTATTTGGTTCCCTTCACCTTCTCTGCAAATGTATTCAGTAAATACCTTTCTATATGCTGCTGGCAAACTATGAATTCAGGAGTGGAGAACCCAGAAGTTGTGATATGGTGGGTGTTTTCTGCCTCTGTTGGAAAAGCACTCAAATGTTCTCTGCACAGATTAGTTTCACTTGGAAAATCACTTTGAGAAAATGTTTCTGGGGGTAAACTAGGTCATTCAGATTGCAGAAAACAAGAGAGTGTTGACCAAATGGGCAAAATGAGTTTGTTAGGAAATTGAGCCCAGACAGAGGCATCTCTCTGTCCAGATGGTATCTCAGCTCAATCATTCAGCTTGAATAACAAATAGTCTTTTTGTTTTCCTGGTATGTACCACAGATTCTTTGTTTTTGAGGACATAAATTATATTACAAAACTACAGCAGTTGTTAAGTTAGTATAGCTTGCAAATTAAAGGCCAGATCTTATCCCTTTTAGGCATTGATTTCTTCTGGATTTACTTAATATTAGCTTTTGGTTGTATGTTCTACTTCCTGCTCTGGTCAGTGAGAGCCACTCAGAGTTACTGTCTACCATGTTCCTTATGGAGTTGGATGCAGCATTCACAATACTCTGAAATTATCTCAAAGGCCTTTTATATAAATATTTCTTTGCAATGAAGTTATCACTACATAGGCTAAAGAATCCTCTCTTCCAATTTCATAGTGTGTGAATTCGCATTTTAAAATTTACATTTTGAGCACTTCTCACTGGACTGATATGCAGAGATATATACATACATACACATGTGCCTGTTTCCAGTGCAGCTGCAGGCTTATTCTGTGGTCCAAACCCAGTATCTCCTAGCCAGCAATAAAAGAGGGGAAAAAAACCCAAATAAACAGAGGAGTGTTTAATGGCTCACTGTAAGCCCTCTCCTCTATATGGTCTCTTCAGGTTCAGAAACCAGAAGACAAAAAGATTTTTAATGCATGCAGGTCAAATGTCAGTATGTATCCGTGTTATTTGCTGCTTAAGTGGTAGAAATGGGAAAAGATGTGTTTTATATTTGAAAGAAATTCTAGGCCTCCATTCTGTCTTTGCTTTTCTAATGAGATTGCCCATGATGATAGCAAAGGCTTTGGGTGGTAGCATGGCCACGCCAGGAAACGGCCCTCACTTTCTTCTAGCCCAGAACAGAGGGAAACCACGAGAGACTTGAGTTCTGGTTTCAGAAGTAACTTAAAGATGTGCCTAAATTAAATACTCAAATATCTGTGCTTGTTTCTTGTTCCATTTGAGCTCTCTTCAAAATCTGAAATTTGCACATTATATGTGAACAATGAATTTCTTACACTTGATCATTTCAGAACCATGCAGACTAAACTGAGGATGTAGATAGCTGTACACAGCTAGATTGAGTGTCATTGGATTTGTGCTTAAAATGGCTGTACGCTAAGAATCTTTTCTACATATACATCGCTGTAGCAATATGTCATCTTTTTAAACCAGTTTCAGGCCTCCTTTATGACCATCAGTAATTATGTAATGAAATTGAATGTAGATGTCTGTCCCAAACACCTACACATTAAGTGTAATCCTATTAATCTTCTAATATGTAGTGCCATCTACTTCCTTGTAGCATGCTTCCCAGACAGAGCTGTGTATACTCACTATACTCCTCTGACCTGTTTAAAGGGGAAACTATCCTATGTCTCTACAACAAGAGAAAGGTGGGATTTTATTTGCTCCTATCACATTTTAACATATGAAGAATTTCACATTTTTGTTCATCGTATTTTCTTTTAAAGTCAGTTATTTTAAATTAGCTCATGAAATGTTTTGAAGAATAAATGATTTCCTTTTTTACTTTGAACTAAAGGAAAAGTAATTAAGTAGTGCTGAACTGAACAAACACCCATTACTTTTAGGTAGCACAGACTTATTTCCCTATAATTTTTTTATAGGTCAGTCAAGCTGCAAATTACCCAGAAAAGCCCTCAGGTAGACCTTCTGTTAATTATCTGACATGGCTGCCTGCTTTTAAACCAAGAACTAACAGTTGAAGACCTGTTTTGTAGTAAAGTAGGAAAAATCAGGAGAAATGAGATTAAAACAGCTCACTATGAAAAGAGATACTGGTTTAACATCATCTCTCCCACTCCTTGCCCTCCACTCCCCACCATGCCACTGCCCCACCTGAAACGGATTCATTTTCATGCCTCTGGGGTTATGGGGGCATTTTTGTTGTTTCAGTTTGGCCTCTTTTTTTTTTTTTTTTAATTACATGTTTGTTTGACACTGAACACTTACCTGTTCATTTTATGTAAATCTATCTCTGTGTCGTTGCCCTGGGTCTGGTCTTGCAAGGTGCTGAGTGTTGGCCTTGGAAAAACAAGGTAAGCGGTTGTCCAGCAGTGCCTGTGTGTACGACTCGGACACTGAGGCATTTGCTGCTTTTGAGCTGTTTGTTGCTCAAAGGTGTAATTCCATTTAGCATGTCCTCCTTTAAGCTGTTTTGTTTTGGTTTTTTGTTTTGTATCTTCAGAAGAGTATCAGGTAGTTGGCTACCATTACAGGATCTTTAGTTCGTTAACTTGCCAGTAATGGTGTGTAGTGCATATCATTGAAAACTTCGTTATGATGAGACATGGTTCCATTTGAGCTTGAGCTTCCTTCTTTTGTCCTTCTTGATAGACAGGGGGAAATTTGTACTGGTGTAAACCTAGGTATGTGTATTGAATAAAAGCATTTTAACCTTCATCGTTTTAGATTCAGTGGGTATTCTAATTTCATTGTATGGGGATTAAAAGCTATGTAAGCTTTTAAATGAGCAGGTCTGATGATTAGCAAAAGACTTTTTACTTGTTTGCCAGTACAAATTTGAAGAATTTTTTATTTCTTGCTGGAGTAGTGTTAACTGCTAACTCTGTTTCCTTGCAACAGTGATTCCTTTTACAAAGGATAAGTATCTTTTCTGATTATAGATACCTGCCCTAGGACTATTTTTTAGACTTGCACTTGAGAAGCTCTGTCAGGACAAAATAAGATATTTCTACAGTTTGCATGTCTGACAGATTCATTTTTGGAGCAGTTTAATATATTGGTGGGATTTAAAGACGTGCTGAATTTAATCTTCCAGGAGTTGAAGGAATATTCATTAGAATGCATTGTCTCTTGCTGACCTTCAATACCCTGCTGGAGAACACTACAGGTTTTTAGCTGCTTTCATTCTGCTTTTCCTCCTTGGTTGATGATAAAAGTGAAGCAGTTTGCATGTCCAGTGTTAGTTCTCTGCAGTCTTGATGCTTTGCTGCTATTCTGACTCCCGCTGAGGTCAGTATCCCTGTGCCTGTGTCTTCAAATCTCCAGTCTCTTTGTCTCAGCTTCTAGTTCTGACAAGCAGGTAATGAAGTAATTTTTTCTTCTGTATTGCCCTCACGCTTAGGAGCTTGTGGTGTGTTTTGGTTTGCATAGTAATTCTATCCTGATTTTTACAACTGAAAAGGTTGACAGTTCCTGCAGTTTGTACTTCCTGCAGAAGTAGAGACTCCCTTTTAATCCCCCTTATTTTCAGAAACTCTGTTCACTCCTGTGGAAGAATACTTATGTTAACACTTGGAACAGCAGTGGTTTTAAAACTAACAATAAAGTACAATGCTGGCCTCATCAATGCTCAGTCCCCTGTGTGTGGCTGGGAAACTGGGGAGAGAGGTCTTCTTTCCTCTTTTCCAGCTCTGGAAGGAAATGGTGCCTGAAGTTCTGTGCCGGTGATTCCATTGCAATGCTAAGCAGTGTGTTTTAAGGAATGTGTTTACCACAATAATAAAAGAGAAAGCATACTGGCTAGTTATATCCCAGAAGGAAAAGGGCCAGTTTATTTGCCAATAACCACCACCTTATGAACATAAAGGTTTCACTCAATTCCAAGAGTGTTAGAATTAGTGGAAAAACAATGCTAACGAGTTTGGATTTTCAGAGCAATTGCATGTAATTGTAATCCCTCCCTCCCCTCACAGTTAATTTCATACTAAGTTCTGTGATTTTTCCAGTATCAGTTCAAACTAGAAATTTCTATCACAGTGTTACTAATATGCTTATTTTGGATGGCAAATGAAGGAAGTGATTGTTCATATCATTCTTCCAGTGTTCAGATAAGTCTTTCAAAGCCTGAATGCCATAGTTTTGACTTAATTTACTAACTGACCCCTCTCATGTGTGGAAATAGGCAGTTATGAGTGAATGGTCTGTTGCTGAGGTGTCAAGCCTGTGTCTGGATCAATTATATCATTGGGCAGGGTGCAGTATCTCTGCAGCTGGGGTAATACATGGCCTTGCAGTTGTACCCCTGATGGTAAAATTCTCAAATTGGATTACCGGTTATGTATCCCAGCAACTGCTTTCTTTCCAAATGCTTCGGAAGATTGCTGTGTTTTTCCCCAACAAACGCAGTACAGCCAGTCGCACCATGGACAACTGGAAGCCGGGCCTGAGTACATGTTACACTTTGAAATTTGGTACTGTTTTATTACTGTTGTTATACATCCTGTATAATGAAGTGATTGTTCCTAAGCTTTGCTGATCATCTTCGCGGTCTGAATTTGGGTCTAGGGTCAATGTGTGTTTCTGAGAGAGGTGAGGCAACAGACCATTTTAGTCAATTGGGTGAGCACTGGGTCTTTTTTCTTCCACTTGTGAACCTTTAGAAGTGTTGCTTATCACTGATTGACAGATGAGGCTACGAAACAGCTATAATTAAGATACTGTTCACACCGCCGTAATTACAAGATAAAGCAATTTTATTAACTAGGACTATTTGTTAGTCACAGCAATCAAAGCTACATTTCGATTAGTCATGGGAGAACCTGACAACATGAATGTTAACATTAAGTATCCAATGTGTTAATTTGTAAACCTGTCATATTTGTCATGGTGGCAGTAAGTGATGCTAAACTGCTTTTTCAATAGATTCATTAGTGATAGCCTTTTTGGTGGATACATCTGCCACAATTTTTACAATATTTCTTGATTTATTTTTTCAAGCACATCAAGTATAAAGATTTAAATTAGGCTCATTGAAAAGAATTCAGATTTTAATAAACACAAATTAGGAAAATTCTTTATTTGCTTTGGGTTATTAGAAGTGACATGTAATGTATCTCAGCCACTACCTCAAATTTCATCAAGAAATATTTGGTTTAGTTCTCAAACAAAATTTGATCCTGTAACTATTAAAGAAAAAAAAAAAACCAACAAAATTGAGAGGCTCTCAGCAGTTTTCAGTTGTTTCCAATTCTGAAGTTCTTTGCTGTGTCACTGTTTCTTTATCCTTCTCCACCAAAGAGGGCATTTTCTGTGTTTAGCAGGCAGTTCAGATCTAGCTGTGTAAATTAGCAGATTATAACTTAGTAAATGATCATGTGAGCAGAGAATGCATCTCATGATTGAATTTTAATTTGGACCTTCATTTTTTGATTATTTTAATGGCATATCTTCCATGCCAATGTATGTTCCTAAGATAAGATTTCTACAGAGAGATCTTAAATTGTAGTTTCTTGTCCAAGGAGCTGCTACAGTCTTCTTGGTTAAACAATAGGGTTAATTTCAGCTGACATTGACTGTTACACTTTTCTGAAAATCTATTATCATGCAGGCTCAGGCAGCAAGGTTGAAAAACACAAAAGAAAGGATGCTAAAATATGTCAGTGCATGAAAGTGAAGCCCAGCTGTGTAATTCAAGTAGATTTGCTAGCAGTATTCTATATCTGATAGCATAATTGCACTCTAAAATAGGTATTGTTTCATCTCATCCCTGGCAAAAGGTGGTGGACATGTCTCTGTGCCACAAACGGCTTGATCATGTCGGTGAGGCTTTTTACTACTTAAAAATAGAAGTTTACTGGTACATACCACTTGTAGAAACTGAACAGCAACATCTTTGCTGGGACTTTCAGTTAATGGAACATCCACTGTTGTCTTTCCTGAGCACAAGAGTCCTTCTGTCACTTTGGCTGTGTAGCAACAGGTGTGGATGTTACAGAGGTAAAACATAGCAAATGTTTCAAAGCCTAAACTTTTTGAGTTGTAAACTTACACCTTGAGACTTGTTGAGCCGTGACCTGTCAAGTGGTGACAGTGCAGAACTTTCTGTAGGAAGCGGAATGTTTCAGTATTTTCCAACACTAATATGGAGCTGGTCCCAGTTCTCCCACACGAGTACAACCAAGTTAGAATTTGTTGAAAGCTCTTAGTGCAGCAGCTATGCAGAAAATTTCCAGCCTCAAGTGAACACGTGTTATTAGTTCAATGTCTTGATGCAATGCTTCAGAGAAATAGAAATCAGGAGTGGAAGAGGCTAGACTGTTTAACTTGTTTCCCTGCCAATGCAAGACCGTTCTCTCGCATTTTTTGAATCTTATTTCAAAATTCTTGAGGAACAGAGATCACAGTAGCTTCCTTGAGAGAGAGCCAAATGCTTTTCATGTGTCAGCGAGCTTTTCTTGCCATCCATCCTCATTTCTCCCTTCTAGGTGTACCTTTGGGCCAGCTTAAGTTTCTTTACTGTTGCTTATATGCCTTGTCGATATTTTCCCATCTTGCCGTTTCACAAAGCTGTACATATTCATCTTTCTTTCTAGCAAAATTTCTCCAGCCTTCTAGCAAATTGAAAGGAATTTAGAAAAGGCTTTGTCAACATTTGTGTTGGGATGGTTGGAAGACACGAAGAGACAGAGGATATCACAGTCTCTTTTTGTTACACCCTTCTGAAAATACTGTGACCAACTCTGGCTTAAAAGTGTGTTAGGTCCAGGTTTTGGGTTCTCACATACTGAAAATTGCACAAAAGCTGCAAAGGGGGTTTGGTTTGGTGTGGTTTGTTTTTTTCACTTTGTCAGTTTCTGAACATTCAGCTGCTTCTATCCAATGTTGCAATTTCTATCTAATGCTCAAAATCTTGCTTATGGGCACAGAGGAAGCACCAACTTACAAGTAAAGGCAAGATTTTTTTGTTAGTATAATTGAAATCTTGAGAGTCAGATGATTGTTAGTGCAGATCTAACTGTTACAGAAGAAAAATTAAAATGCCATTAAAAGTGTTATACGTGCACTTTTCTGTCCGCCCCTTTCCCTGGATGGTGTGCTCCACCTTCCACGGCTCCTCAGGGTCTCAGTGTTGGTGCCTTTGCACTGGTGTTGGACTGGTGGAATCCTTTGCTGGCAGGAGTAAGATGCTCACTTTGTTGTGTTGTTTTATTTTCTTTTTCCTTTTCTGTCTAGGGTCTGCTTGGGGTTGGTTTTATATGTTTGTTAATGCATTTTTTTAATCTTCCTGTTTCTTCAGTGGTCTACAGCTCTGTGTTGGATTCCAATTCATTATATATGGTACCTTTGGCATTTGTTAGGTGCTGTTTCTTTCTTTGCTTTCTTATCCCTAAAACTAGTGTTTTTTTCCAGCTACTCATGTGTATTTATTTTTATTTTAAAACTGAATCACTGGTGAGCTGTTTCTAGTTCTCTGATACTGAGTCTGTGCCCCACCTCTTGTCCCAGGCCTATAAACCGCATTACCCATATCCACTTGGCCTCTGCTATCACACCAGGCCTCTTTCTCTCTGCACTCTGCTGACACCGCTCAAATCGGAAGTAAAACTCATTAGCCATACGTAACCCTGTCAATTAGAGAAATTGCTGCTGTAGCTGAACCAAGTAAATCTACAGGCAGGCTAAGAGATATGTAGACAGAGCAGGCCTTGCAAATTCGCTAGGAAGCTTATGCTCTGTTACCGTATTGCAGGGCTGTATGCTTGAACTAAGAATGCAACATGTGGTGTTGCAGACCTAGTTCTTAAGCATCTGAATCTCTCCAGCAATCATCTAAATACCTAGCTACTTAGATCTCTCCCCTACTGAGAGGTTGAGACTTTCATGTATCCAACTGGGATACCACGGAAGACTATTTCCATTCCATTTCAAAGATAATTTGAAGGTCAAATGCACTTCCTAGCTTTGCTTTATCTTTTGCTGTAAATGTAATTGCATCTTAAGTTTTGTCTTTACAGGTTTCATGTTCACCTGATATTTTGAGTTGCTTTTTTATTTTTTCCTTCAACAGTATGTTTCTGAAATTCTTGCTTGTATTCCTGTAATCTTTTTTGAAACTCAACTTCCATTTTCAGCAGAAACAATATTACTGTAAATGTTTGTTTACTTTGTTTTATTACACTGCAAAGACCTCTCCCAGAATGCTATAGAAGGTGCTAAATTAAAGCATTAGGTACTTCATGGTACTTCATATTTCCATTTAGCAGTTTTAGCACAATTTGTTCTCCTTTGGGGGGTTGGGGGGTGGTAGTGTTTTAGTCCAGGGTTTTTTGATGGTTTGACTTCAATAATGATCAAATTCAAATTCTGCTGTGGTTACAGGTAAGAACTGCAGGTGTGATATTAATATGAGTAATGCCGCTTGTAATTATATTGATCCCTTCTATGGATATATTAAAGGAAGGAGATGTAACTGTGTGCTTGGCATGAGTGTTTTTGGTTTTGTTTTTTTTGTAGGAGGCATTATTCAAAACTTGTGGTTATATAATTATATGTTGTATTTTATACAAGTGTAAAATATGAATCATAACTTATAGTGACGGAAGTAACATAAGAAATTCTGAGTTAGGAGGGAAAGGTTAGGTAAATCTCATATTCATAGCTATAGTAGGCCTAGCCTGAATTCTAGCCCCTGTGCTTGAACATCTGTCCTTGAACTCTCTTTAAAAGGTGATTGTTTATTTCCCAAAGGCTTTGTGAAAACATGGTTACACAAAGAGATGGGGCCTAGAACAGAAGCAACTGTTGGATTTAGGTATACATTTTCTGAAAATAACATATAGAATTTTAACTTCTGACTCTTCAAAATGCAAAGAAGGTATAAGAGCATCAAGTGATGTTTTTGCAGATAATTTTTCCATTCCTAGAGATTGTATGTCTCTGCCCTGAACTGCTCATCTAGTTTCTCCAGGACGTTTAGCGTGACTCTGTGAGTGCATGTATGAACACGTAATAGTACCAAATGGTACTAGGTTTTTTTTATCCAAGCTACTTGACTGAGTATAGGAAAAAATTTGTTTTCTAGCTGGTCATTATGAAGCAAGGTTTGCCACATGTGAAGCATACCCAAGTTAAGCTCGGAGGAGAAAGCATCTTTAACACACAATAAGAGAGCCTAAAAGTAAAGGTTTTTGCATTATAGATATTTTCACATTATTATTGACAATTATCCTGTTGTCAACATTTTGACACTATAGCAAGGGGCTGATGTCTAGGGAGCTGCTGTAGGTGATAGGACACTTGTCTGGAACAGATCCATCGTTTCCTACTTTATCTTTCTGAAGGTCCATGTCTGTCGCACATATGTAACTCACAACATGGCCAGGAATTCAAGTTTATCTGTGGTAATTTTGTAGGAGGTAAGCTGACCTGTTTCTGTAATTTTCTTTGCTAAAGCTGCAATTCAGATGAGCAAAATTTGAAGTTTGGTGGTTTTTTCAACTTGCTTCTGTTCAGTAATAGAGAATGCTATATTAATGTTCTCAATTCAAAGTGCAGGAAAGTAAGAACTCCCTTGAGGCAGTTTAATGGGGGAGCTGGCAAAATGAAGTTAATCCTTTGGAACAAATGCATGGTATTATCAGGATAAAGATTCTTATTCATTTCCTATATCTCTTGCTTGATGGAATATCCAGTAATCCAGTAAGAATTTTAGGTTTCTTGGCCTCACTTGAATTAGGTTGTAGCTCAGGCATTTTGGAAGGCTACAGAGTGACTGGTGAGATTGAATTAGGAATATTATATTGCTCTGATGCTCTCTCAAGGTATGTGTTTCGAGGATTTACTTTGCTAAGGTACACCTCCTCGAAGGAAAGCACATACAAAGCATGAATCCAATATGGATACAGGATAATGTACCTTGGAAGAAAGAGGAGGACAAGAATACATGGTGAGCTTTTCTAGAGCAGAATCAAGTGTGAATCCCTATTAAGAGCATAGATGTTACTCCAGAAAAAAATGATCTGTTGGTGTCTTGTTTCAGGGTAAGAAGTGATCTGCTCAAGCCGCACCACAGATGTGCAGCTGGAGCTGTGCAGTCCCTTGGGATCAGCATTGCCCTCTGCTTTGGGCTCTCTGTATTTGAATGATGGCCCCCAGAGAGGAGCTGAAGGAAGGACATGCCAGAAACAGCTCACTTCTTTCTTCTCTGAACTACTTGTTACTCTCATCATCCATTGAGGGTCTCTCCTCTGGGGATAAGAATAAAATAAAACAAACCTGTCCCTTGCTCAAACTTGACTTTTCTCCGTGTAGGCCATTTGCAATGCCACTGCCTTACCACATCGTCACAGTCCCTGGTCACTGGGGCCTGTTGTCAACAGATCCCATCTTGCCTCTGCTTCTTGCTTCCCTGCAGCAGGTGAGGCAGGCCTGAGCTCTAGAGCAGACTCTGTGGGGGTGTTTTTACTAAGCATCTGTATTGTTAATGTGGGATTTTATACTTGCGAGTATATTCACAGCATCTGGTAAGAACATTTAAAACAGAGAAATTGCCCAGCTGAATATGCGGATGTAGTATGTGAACCTCAGCTGATAGAGATGGCATGCCTGTTACACTTGTGGATCCAAAAATACGAAGCAGAGTATCTGTATGTACAGGACATCTATTTTTCTTGGATTTGAGAGACTAGTTGCAAAAATAGTTCCGTGACGTTTGTAAGCAGATGAGGTGATTAATCATAGTACAGCATATTGAGCATTGTATTAAGGGAAGCTAGAGTTTAAAGATTTTGACTCTTAACTGTGGCACAGCTGTGCTATCGGAGTTTTTGTTTGCCACTCATGTACTGCTCTGCAATACTCGCACAGCTTTCTGAATTTAAATTAACAGAGTGACAGTTGTGGTGTTGTATCAAGGCTGTGTTTGAGACACCAGAGTCTGGTGGCTGTTAAAGCAAGCCCACTGTGGTGAGAAAGCCATCATTCACCTTTTCAGTATCTGGTTCTGTTTTATGAAGATAACTTTTAAAGCCCAAGTTGTCCATAACCCATTGGACTTACTCTTCTGAAGTGTCTGGAAGGCAGGGACAGGCAAAACTGGCGAGCCCCTAAGTAGGCAGCAATTGTAAAATCATACCCCAGTTCACAGAACTGTTCCCTTTCATATCAGTCTAGGGAGAAGACGGCTTGCTCGTCAGATCAGTGGGCTTTGTCTGACTACACATTTATTTAAATAAACAATTGGCATAAACCATTATCTTGACTTTTCAAGAACTGACAGGTAGAGAACTAAATGCATTGAGTCTCTCTAAATGTGTATCAGAGATGCATTTGAGGTTTTGTAACTGGAGCTTATTCACATTAAAATCTGCAAAGTGTAGTAAATAATCTTTGATTTCAAATAGTTGCTATTCACTTACCATTGTCTGATTGTGTAACTCCTGTATGTGGTTTACTCCTTCATTGGATTACTTCAGTTGCTATTAAAGCATTAATTTTACAGTACTCTATACTTCAGGGGCTCCAGACAAATTCTGTTTTCAATTTCTGTCAGTAAATGCTTACAGCCAAGGCCAGATTCCCTTTTTGTCAAGCACTGGTACACTCATAAAGGAAAGGATGAGCTCTTTGGAGGTGGAGTTCCAAAGCTGGAGAGAGGAAAGGGCAGGGAGGTTAAGTGAGTGTCCTACAGGCAGGGAGCAGCTCGGCAGCGGGTTGTGCAGTTGAACACAGGCAGAGTGATTTCCAGTCCTGAGGGCTCTGTAGCACCACGTTATCTGTGAACGCCTGTGCTTTTTATGCTTCTGGATTTGTAACGAATGAAGAAGTAAATGTAGTCAAATCAAGGCTTATTTCTGATTCTAAATAAATTCATTTTCTGCCTAAATTAGGGCAAATTGCTGTGGGATGGAATGACCTGAATAAAATCCTGTCAGAAGGCTCCTCTAGTCTGCAAAGTGAGCTGGCAGACCAGCTATATTTTCTAGCAGAGGGGGATTGTATTTGGGTTTCATACTATCAAATTCAGCTGGAAATGAAAAAGGTATGGGAAGGGTTGTACCTTCCACAATACCTAGTTACCTCAGACCTCAACTTAAGGAGACAGGTATCCGCAAGGCTACAAGACAGTGCCGTTTATCAACCTATGGGTTTTTTTCCAGACGAGGCAAAGTTTCCAAGTTGGTGCTTTTGAAGAACTCTGAAATTTTACCTTAAATCCCAAAGTCACACTATTTATTGCAACAAATTGGTATCCATTATGTTTTCTGTATGTAGTGCTTAGCTGTGTACATTTGAAGTTGTTAGAGGAGGGCTGTATTAAGTTCTAAATGCTGATAGTTATGAGTGTGGTTGTTGGAAAGGTCTGGATTTATTTGCTTTTTTTGTTTAAGCCTTGCAAGTATAAGTATGCAGTAGCAGAAAAATCAACAGAGTTCTTAAGAAAATGCTCATTGAGAGGCTTCAAACTTCTGGCCAGAAGATACTTAATCATACTTCAATTTTTGTGTAGTAGCTGAAGTGTTTTGCTAACAACTTGCTTCCCTTGTCACTATATTTTTCTGCAATGTAGGTAATTCACCATGGTTTAATTTTGCTAACAAATATACACAGTCTTTGAAAAGTCAGATATTCACACTTTCACGTTACTTCCCTCAACGTTTACAGTGAAAATGTCACTCATTTATTTGTGCAACAAAGTTGTATCCTTTGAAGTGCTTACTAAACTACAGTTGACTTTGAAATGCTGGCAGTGAATGCTGCTGTTGTAGATGTCTGTCAATCCTCCCCTGTCGGTCTCAGTGTGGTTTTGGCAAACTCTAGGAGAACTAATGAGCTGTAAAAATAGAAATAGGAGTGTGCTTGTAAACTTTAGAAATTTGATGATGCTTTGTGCTTATGTTAATTTCTTTAAAGACATGTGGCAGTACATTGCCTATGTTCCTTGATAGCTATATAGAATATTTTAAATTCTGTTACACAAAACCATTTATTGTTTTAAGGAACTAGGGTTTGGTTGTGGTTTGTTGTTTTGTTTTTTTTTTTTTTCCCCATTTGTGTCTCTGAGGAAAGTGTTCAGGAAGTCTGGAATATAGAAAGTAGAAAATACCCAAACTCTTGTTGACATAAAGAGGATAGAAAATACGTAATGTTCTTTTTTTTACATAAACATCTCTTGTGATCCTCAGTGAGCTATGCGTATGCTTGTTAATGATAAGCAATGCCAGAGAAGGTGCTACTGTGAAAAGCAATACCATTTGTCTAATTTAAGACAATGATAAACTGGCTTAAAAAGCACAGTGGAAGAAGGGTAGTTTATTTAATTTGTTTGCAAGATATTTTTCTGAATTATGTTGCTTACTTCTATTAAGAGGAGCAGGACACGGCAAAAGTTCATTTTGTAGGGTTTAGTTTTTTCCCCAGCAGAATTGAGTATTGGATTGATAGTGGACCCTTTTCAGGAGACTCACACTGTTGTCACCTGTGGTGCCATCTCAGCCTTTGTACTCCAGCTATACTTTCTGTAGTGGATGGAAACATATCCCCTTCCAGTAGGCGTGCCACTGTCCCTGCTCTTCTTGGCTGAGGCTTTGGGCTCTTACTGAGCTGTCTGGAAGTGGCTGTGACAGCTTCCCGCTCTCCAAGCACTGCTGGTTATGCCAAATACAGGAGCTTTTCAGGTGGGAAGCTCTCTCTGTAAGAGGCTCTACAGTCTACTTGACATGAATACAGACCTGGTGGAAAAAGTGTATTTAACTATCCAATATTTAGAGGTTTGTTCACTATGAATCATCAAAGGCTGATATTTTCTTGGCTAGAAGCCACCCTCAGTTGAACCTCTGATTGACAGAAAAGCTGGGCTAGCAGGAAGCTTTCATCCCAGTGGATCATGGGGCTTCCATCACCCATCTGGGGATGGAGGAACATGGGGATGTGGCTGTTCTGGGGAAGGAGTGTGGCGGGAAGGCTACCTATGGCCATCCCCAAAAACATGGCTGAAGCAAAATCCTTGGACAGTCTGGATGTCCCCTATCCTTGGGTTTGGTCCTTCTGTAGCTAAATTCTCCAAACGTTTTAGTTGCTCTGGGTATTTAATATTATTTCATAGATATGGAGCAGCAGTGAAGTTATATGTGGTAGTTTGTCAAATTAAAAACAACTGCCCTGTGCACCCATTAATGCAATTGATTTTTAAAAGAGAATTACTTGTGGTGGTTAACCTTGGGCATGCCTGACTGAATACCATTTCATACCATTATGTTTGTATTTCCTTGAACATTTGTAGGTTGTAATGAGCTTGAGGCAGTAAGGTTTCATATGGCTGGGGAAGTTACTGATGACATAACTATAAAAAAGAGCCTATAGCTTTTTTTCCTCATTTCCTTGAGGCAAATGTAATGGGAACCTGTGTTTTAGAGATTCCACTTGATTTTGAGGTAAACCTCTGACTATTTTTTTTATTATTTTTTCCCCCCAGATTGATAATCAAGAGAGTAGATGTGCTGCATCCAGTGAGAATATTGACAAAAACTGAGTGATTGTAGTTGGCAGAGGATTTTGTGGTGATTTCAAGAGGTTGAGTCTGTGCTTAGCAGGCAAGGAAGCAGGGTTGAATGAGCTGTGTGTGCCAGTGCTAGATGAAAATCACCAGAGCTAGAAAATGAAAGGTCTAGAGACCAGGTACTGCTGCTGAGGTTTGGAAACCCTAGGGTATTGCACAAATTGGTGTTTCAATAAACTACTGATGCTTCCCCTGTGGGAAGCAGGAGGAAGATGATACTGGTGCTTTTGGACTGTGAGTACTTTCTAAAATGCGGGTTTCTAAAACGTGGGAATGTTTGGTTCATGCAAGCTTTGTAAAGATGGAAGATGTGACTGCTTAGCAAAGAATCAGCTCGGTTAGTTTTTCTTGTTTTTTGAGGTTGGGTTGTTTGTGGGTTGTTGTGGGTTTTTTTTCATAAGGCATTGCTGTTTCTGCTGGAAAAATCTGTTTATTTTATTTCAAATGGAAGCAAGAGTTGGATGTCAGAGGAGGAAGAGAACAGCAGGAATCGAAAGCAAATTGGTAAATTCAGCCTGCTGTTGTGACATGTGTTTATGGTGTGAGTTGGACCTACGGAGCCTGATTAGCACATTCCCAGCAGAGAGAGCTGTTTGCACAATGGGAGGAAAGGCAGAATTAAAGTTAGCTTGCTGTGTGTACAGCACGTCGAAAAAACACAAGCAGGGTGCAATCATCAACTTGTTTTTAATGAATCTGGTAGCGGTCATTCTTTTGCAGGGAGATCAAAAGCAGAAGCTAAAGGCTGCTGCGGTTTTAAGGCTTTTCAAGAAGTATTGAATTGAACTTTGTTTCAACAGGAAGAAAAACATCAATTACAAATCGCCCTTGTTCTGATGCTCCGTGTTTCAGCTGCTGGTTAAAAGCAACCAGATACAAATATGATAAGAAATATTAAAACTGGAAATAGGGTTTCTAATTACTGTAGGAGTTGAGGGTATTGAGTACCCTTTCTTGAAGGACAGCACTAACTGTTATGAAGAGCTGATGAAAAAAGGATTTGGATGTATTTTTCTTGGTAGAAGCTGGAAGAGATGCCTTGGAGAATCCTCTTCTAGCACTTTCTCTTTTTGGGTAAGTTTGAGGAGGAACAGAAGTTAAAAGAGGTTAGAAGGGTTATCTGAAAGTCAATCCACGTGCATGTCAGCAACACAAGGCTGCAGCTGCTCTGTAAATAGTTCCTTTACTGAAGATCCATTTTAGCTTAATGAAGTCACTTGTTACTCAGCATGTGGCATACGGAGAACACCAAACTCTGTAAATTAAGTAATGATTAATCTAAGCTGTGTGTTGATTTCTTCACGCTATAGTCATTCCTTCTACCAGCGTCCTGAACATAACTAAGCATACTCAGATCCTATTTTAGGACCTATTCTTGGGCAATTATTCAGAACAAATGGCTGGAACATTGTTTTTTTTATTTGGAAAAAAAATGAAAAAAAAAGAAAAAATATTGCAAGCCCTTTAAAACAATGTCTGTCATAATGAAAAAAAACCATAATTCTGTTCCTTTAGGTCCTAAGCATTGATTAAAGTGAACTAGTATGATGTCTTAGTGCAGCTATACAGTTCCTGAAGGTTATAGTGTTATAACGTATAAATAATAATCAGAGAAGCTGTACCATAACTTTTTTAGGAGGTAAGACTAAATTGTTTCTGTGATAAATGGTAACATCAGCAGTGACAAATTTTACTTGTGGCAAAACGCTAGGAAAATTGATGACTAACTAGAAGCAGCTCATCTGATAGTGATAGTTTGTTGTCCAGGTTTATCTGGCAGCTTGATCTGGAGAGTATCATGTTATGATGATTAACTGGGAATTGAGTAAAACTTTCCTGTATAATGAGAATGTGATTTGAGTATGTTGCGTTTGACAGAGCTGTGTGAATCACAACAGATGCAAGGGTTGTAGAGGAAGTATTGCTGAACAGCCCGAAGCAAGCCCAATGTGATACTGTAAAAGCTGAGACTGTGACCCACACCTTGGACAATGCTTCATCGCTTTAGTTTAATGACCCATGGATGGGCTGCACTGTGGAACTAAGTGCCTGATTCAGAGCATTACAAAATCCAGATGTACTGCATCAAGAACCTTCTTCATTACACATTCTCTTCTCTAAGAAGTTTCACTTTATTTCAAGGAACAAGCTCTATTTATTAGATTATTCAAATAGGAGAGTCATGCTATGCTTACAATAGAGCACATGGTATCATCATGGTATTCCAGTGACAGAAGAGATGGCATCCTTCCTCAGAGGTTCTATCTGTGGCAGTTTATATTAAGCCAAGACTTATTTTTATTAAACAGGAAAATGATAACATTATGAATGAATGTAATTTCAGTAGGAAAAAGTGTGTCTTCATAGAGCATGATAAAGTATTGTGGTTCTGTTAAAGCTCTTGGAAGGAGAAGATTGGTAACAAGGATTGGCTTGATGTAGTGTTTATATTTCCAAAACCCTGAAAAAAGTTTTTCACTGGAGGCTCCTGAAGTATCCAAGCAGCTACAGAAATAAGCATTTTCAGATTTAAATCACCTAGATATCCATTAAGTAAGCCCATACGTTTAGAGGTATTATTGACCAGATTTCATTACTAGTAGTGGAACTAATGCTTGTAGCATTCACTCTGTTCAGAGTTGACCTGGAAAAAGTCCTGAATACACACATACTATATGGGTAAAGAGTTGTAGAAAATATCAGGAAAGAACAGTACAATGCCAGATGAAACTCAGTGTTGAGAGATACAAGGGAAAATGTTGAGAGAGAAACAATTCTACCAGACCAAGGTCGGTTTACTTTGTGGAAGGGACACATGAGGAGAACATGGCAGATGTCTATAAAATTCTGGGCTGTTGAGAGGAAGTCAATGAGGGCATAAATACTGTAGTTGAACAGTGTCCACTGATGTTCCAGTCTTCTGTATGCTGAAAGACAGTGAAATGGCAGGGTGGGGCTCTAGTATGAGAATGCTGTATCACCCTAGATTGCTCGGGGTTTATATGGGTCCTCCTGCCTACCTTGTGAATACCATCGTATTCCTCTTCCAAATAATCAAACAGAAGGTCTTTGGGTAAAACCCCAAGGAGCTGGAACTCCACCTATAATAACCTGTTACAGTGTGCCATATTTCACTGTTACGTTTCTGGCTTGTTTCTACCACCTTGTATTTATCAGATGGTAAAGTTGTTGCTTTTTTATCTCTGGTTGTGAGCTCTGAAGTACAAATTCATTCCTGTATGCAAAAGGACTTCAAGTTCTCTTTGGCTTTAAGTGCTACTGGAGTTATTGTTAATGACGATCAGTTGTTGAGTGACCTTCTTCATAGAAACTCTGGATGTTTTTTCTAGTCTTTTCCCTATGATTCTCTTTGCTTGATTCCATGGGTGCTTTATTATTACATGTAAATATTAAAAATACATTGAGCTACCCTTTTATTTAGTTCAATTTTTGATTATATGATGATTACGATCTCAAGTACTGTTTCCTTAAGTACATACTCAAAGCTGAATTTCTACCAGTTAACAAATTGTGCACTGGGTTCTGCAGAACAATAATACTAATGCTTAAAATCAAGAACTCATGTGGCATCTCTCAAATAATTTGAACAGCAAAGCAGAGCACCAGCCTTTAACTTCTCCTTGTAAGATTGTTTAGTTTTTTTTAATGCCTCCATCAGTCTAATTAAATGACTTTTCAATTGTGTCACCAGACGAAGGCAACGAACAGTGCCAGTAGCTCTGATAATCCATTACATAAGGAGAAACTGTTGCAAAGATACATTTTTCTTATTTAACTGCAGAGTCACAGAATGATACGGAGTTGGAAGAGACCTGTGGAGATCATCTAGGCCAACCCCCCTGCCAAAGCAGGTCCACCCGCAGCAGGTTGCACAAGAATGTGTCTAGGCAGGTTTTGAATGTCTCCAGAGATGGAGACTTCACCACCTCTTGGGGCGGCCTCTTCCAGGGCTCTGCCACCCTCAAAATGAAGAAGTTCCTCCTCATGTTTAGATGGAACTTCTTATGTTCACGTTTGTGCCCGTTTCCTCTTGTCCTGTCCCTGGGCACCACTGAAAAAAGACTGACCTCATCCTCCTGACACCCACCCTTGAAGTATCTATAGCCCTTCTCAGTCTTCTTTTCTTCAGACTAAAAAGACACAAGTCTCTCAGCCTTTCATCATAAGAGAGATGCTCCAGGCCCCTCATCATCTTTGTGGTCCTCTGCTGTACCCTTTCCAGCAGTTCCCTGTCCTTCTGGAACTGGGGAGCTTGCTGTCCAACAGGACTCCCAGGTTTTTTTCCTCAGAGCTGCTCTCCAGCAGGCCAGTCTCCAACCTGTACTGGTGCAGTTGATTATTTGACATGAATTGACAATTGATATTAACAAGACCGTCAACCTTCTTGTTTAGGGTTATGTTGCTGTTTATTAGCAAGAGGAGGAAGGCTTCTTTGTCAGCAGTCTTATATACCTGGTGGTCTAATACATGGAGAAGTGACTGGTATAATAACCAGTGTTTTGCTTGTGGTTTGCCTCCAAAAATCTTTGGACTGTCTTCAGCTTCTACTAGGGACAGTTCAGCATGTGTGATACTCTGAACACTCTTGGTGGGTTCTCCCTTGCCTAGTACTTTGTTCAAGTTGATTTCTTCCCCCTATCCCAGCCGCAGTTAACCAAAAATGCTACCCTTTTAAGGCAGTAACGTACTAGATCCTCTTGGCTGGTGATGTCTTTCATACTTCAGAAATCACTGGGTTTTTAATATTAAGCCCACTGAATTCCATAGCGTTGTTTCTGTCTTTACTACAGGATTAATATTTGGATTTCTGCTCCAGTTGGAAGTTAGCACTTTCTTAAGATACTTTAATACTTGTCTACAGTTAAGCATTTCTGTAAACAGTTCCAGCAAATCCAATAATCGTTTCCAAAGTACAAAAGAGTAATGCAGCTAAACTGAGCTCTCCTTTTCCGTCTGCTGAACAGATTCAGCCTCCTCAGGGTTTTTGTAACTGTTGACATGGAAAAAGAAGATAAAGGCAACTGGAGAGTTGCACTCTGGGAACACCTCATTGCTCCTTTCAGAAAGCAACTGTCTTGTTTGAGGTAAATGTTATAGTATGTAAATACAGAGATAGTTTAGCGATGGACCACGTTAATCAAGGATGGTTTCTCTTTCCAGGCTGTTTTTGAATGAGTGTTCTTAGATTCAGTAAAACCCATTACAAGAGGAATAATGTAAATTTTATGCATCTTTAAGTCAGTTATTTACCTGAATAGAGAGAAACTAGCAATCCACAGAGATAATTGTTTTACTGAAAACAGAGGAGGAGGAAGGGAAGATAGAGGTGGCTTCCTTTTTCCTTGACCTATACCTGCTGACGTGGCCAAGTCACAGGCACTGTGTAGAGATGATTTAGGGTCATTTAATGTTATTTTTGCTTGCAGTAATGCTAGGAGGATAATAGTTTTGGACCCCTCTTGCCAAAGCACATTTGCCATTGCATGCAGTTGATGCCAGAACTGCTGGTGGAAGACAGCCAGTAAACATATGGGTTTCTTTTTGTCTGGAGGTTTAAAATCTTCCACGCTGGGGTTATGTGGTAAGTGCCAGTGTTTAATCTTTCTTTCCCTGGTATTTGAAATATTAAGCAACCTGTGTGCAATAAAATAGGTAAATGTGAGGAAGCATAAAAAAAACAACCCTACGAACCCTTAGAGTACTTAAACTTATGAAGGATTTAATTTATATTACTAATAGAGGGCTCATTTTAGTCCAACTCATAATTACTGGAACTTACTAAATCAGCATTACACATGTCCTGCTCCTTCAGGAAGAGGCAAGTCTAGTGGCTGCCTTATTCTTGAGATAGAGGTATACAGATGCAATAGATAAGAGTAGTTTTGCATGGATATTTATTAGCATCCTGGTTTCAGATTATTGTCACCAAGGTTTAAGAAATGTTTTGGATATTTAATCATCTATTAGATTACATTTAAACATGATAATTAGCTTAACCTTCAATATAAAAGGTAAGCCTCAGATATGTTTACCTGAAGTGCTTCTTTCAAAGCTTGTTTCTTACTGGTGATGTGTCTTTTTATTTGCTCCTGTTTTCAGGCAACTTGAGATTATTTTTTTTTAGGTGGGAAAAAGCTAAAGAAAAGAGAAAAATTGTTTCTACTCTAGGCTGTAGCAGTTAGAATACATCTTTATTTCTTTAGTGAGGCAACTTTATGCAAATAAAAACTACCAGCAATATAGTACCCAAAATAAAACAGCAAGCACTAAGTCAAGTAGGAAAGTTGTAAAACAGTGTTCCACTGCTGAATGTTAAATATTCAAATAAACATTGTAAAAACTTCAGGAAGATTTTATGGGGCCATAGACACACACTGTAAAATCATTGAAGTTCTGCCATCAAAAGACACCAATTGTTCAACATATTCTTATCAGTCCAAGTGGAAGTGAGTATCTTTAGGGGAGTACTTAAGCTAGTACATACGTGTAATTCATCTGTCAAACAAAATTTATCCTCTTGCTTTCCCTGTTATACTTTTGCATACAGAATCAAGATGGTGATAAGCTGTACAGAACATTGATGACAAAAATGAAATCTATGCATACATACACCATTATGTAGAGTATGTCATGCTGATACATACATCAGTATCTGGAGGAAGAAGATGGTTTGTTTCACCTAAATGGGTGCATACTGTGTATATGTTGGTCGGTGTCACAACGAGAACTAAGGAAGCTCTGTGATACGACTGCGTGGGCAAAAAATTGCAAGACTGCTTGCAAAAATAGGGAGGAAAAAGGCAGAATAATAGCAGGAAAAAAAATGGCTTAATGTTAATCAAGAGATTTTTCCCTAGACTAGTTTCTTGAAATGGAAAAGACAATTAGGAAAGACTTTAGTGGAAGGATTCGTTGAATTTGAAATATATTTAAGAGCTGGCCTTACTTCCTAATGGCCTAGTGTTCTGTGCTATTGCATTTCTGTAGCTGGAAGTAGACTTGTCTAGAAATGAATAACGGAATGATTTATTATCTGGTGGTCAATATGCCTGTGGTGAGCATAACCACCAAAGCTTACATTTTCAAACAATTTCTTCATGAGAAATGTATTGACAGGTAAAAGAATGTTCAGGTATGTTTTGACCTTTCTTCTCATTGAGTAATACTTTATTCTGAAAATACTTTCATTGAAATTAGTGTGACTGTTAAAAAAAAACAAAACAACAAAAATGGGAGTGAGAGTGGCAGAACTCTGAATTAGGTGAAAAAGATAGAAGAAAAATACCTGTTGAGTAGTCTGCAGATCAAATTTGCTAATCAATCACGCTGTTTATCAGTTGAAGTAGCCAAGTGACTTCAGTGCTGAGATATTTCCACCTGTGAACTCTGCTTGTGCACGTGTCCTCTTGCTGTTTGTCAGGTCTGTACTCATCTCACCTTATGCAGGAGGTTACTGGGAAAGGAGAGACCATCTATGGGGTTGACTTGTAGTCTCCTGATGTTTTACCAAAAAAGCAGATGGCGTTTCTAGGTAGTCTGAGCCTACTGAATAAGGTTACTTATAAAGTTAATCTGGATCTAAATACAGAAGCGATGTGGGTTTTATAAGGATACTGGGGAAGCTTAAATTTAAGCTGAGATACTAAAGTCTCCAAAACTTCAGGAATTTTTGGTGAAATATCCTCTTAGGGTAAAAAAAAAGTGCTAGAGAGAAAATTTACAGATGTGATTAAACAACAGTTATTACAGTAAGTTACTTAATCAGCTATTTCTGTAATTGAGTAGTTGCTCTAATAGTTCTAAGAGCTTGGTTTAGCTTTAAATAAATTGAAAAAGGGAAGGATGGAAATCCATAAGTAATCAGTATTTTATTGTAAGAAATGAAATCACACCCTGTATTTGTTGTCCAGGACCCGAGTTACAGGCTGAAACCTAATTTATCTTCTGATTTTTGGTTTTGGCTCACACAAAGGTTTTTGTTGACAGAGAATAAGTGATCTTGTGGAAAAGACGTGCACTTGGGACTTGCAAGGTCTGTGCTTAGTTTTTAGCTCAGCACCAGTATTCCTTGAAATCACTTAATCTGGATATGTTTCCCATCTGTTCTGCTTTTGTAGGTGGCAAGCTTTTGTGACCATGTTTGCATACAAATAATACAGGGGATCCCAAGTGTTACTCAGAGCCTCTTGTCATTGTCAAAATCCGTTTGAAATTAATTCTTGGTTTATGTCTTTAAGTCTTTAGATCTTAATTATATGCAAGTGTATATGCAAGGAATGGTAGAAAACATTTACAAATGTGTTCCTGCTGTACAGAACACCGATTAAATAAGCATAAGGGGAATGAGTTAAAAAGGGATAGAAAGTAATAAGTTTATGAAGGACTTGTTGTAGGAGGGAACAGAGTAAACAGTTTTGAGTCACCGTCTTCGGCTGTTTATGTCCTTGTCACTTTACAGTTTAATTTTCTGGCCACAATGGTCTGGTCAGACATTCCCAGCTGTCTGCCTGAGTATCGGATGCTGAAGTGCAGTGTTGGAGAAGGTTGGAATGGAAATGGTAATGTTTTAAAAGCAATTATTGCTAGTAATAAGGAGATCCAAAGACTTTATTCTGGCAATTGAAAAGGTTGAAGCTACTGGGTTCGTTAGAGAAAGATGCCTTTTTTCCCTCATGTAAATTGATAAAGCTCTAGTTATAGCTACATTCTCAGGTAAGCTGAATATTCAAACTTGAGAATCTCAAGTAGCATAGAGTGGTGCTATAACCATGGACTGTTACTGTAGCTGCTGGGAGGGAGGGAGGGAGGAAGGAAGTCAGTCTGTCCCAGAAATCAGGCTTGATCTCCTACTGTATTGCTGCATTGAAGTGCAGAGAACCTTTGATCTCATGTGCTATGTTAACTGATGGCTTTAAATGAAGTTTCTCCTAGAACAGACATCCTCTGCTGCACAACTTTACTTAAATCCAGTCTATTTGAAGACAGATAGTGTTTTAAGTTTACTCAATAGATACTAGTGCTGTGTGGTATGTGCAGTTTTTGGCAAGCTACCTTGCTGAGCTGTCTTAAAAAGCTGCTTGAAATATATATCCATTGGAATTTGTAGACTACTAGTACAAGGAACAACAGCTTCCATCTGATTTTATTTAGGGTTTGGAAGCTCTCAGTAGCAGAGATGCCTTCCCTGTGTGTGCTGTTCCTTATTTCCCTTAGCCTAGTTACAGGAAATCACAATTTTATGCTAAAATAGCTAAAATCTCTAAAGTCAGTTGTGTCCACTGCATTCAGACTTTAGTACAAAACCTTGCCTGTAGGTGTAGACTGCAGTTCCCTAATCTGAATTGTAATTCTTTGGAAAGGGATTTGTGAGTGCCATTATGGAGAGATTCTCTATGGCCTGGACCGCAGCAGAGAGCAGATGTTGCTATGGAGTGGGACAGAGGAAGGCCAATACTGAGTGGTTTGTGAATCGCTTTGGCCCATCTGAAGTGCTGGAAACTGGGTGAAACACTCAAGGGTCCCATTTTATTATTATTTTTTTTAATGTCAAATGTAAGATGAGACAAAATGCACCCTTCGGAATAGCCATGAAATGCATTGATTCGGAGCTAAAAGAAAGGCAAAGTTTTGTTTGCAATTGTGTTGCTTGACAGTGAAGAAAATCTATCAATTTGTCCCTGTGACCAAATGACGTCATGGAAAGCAGTATTGGAGACATAGAGATAAGTGTTGTTTACCGCTTTCTGAGCCTAATGATAATTATTCATGCCAATTAAATATTCATTAACTGATTTGAAAATGCACTTGATATTGTAAGTGCACTGACACCTATTAATTTTTTATTTTTTTTTTTAAGTGAGAGGAGCAGTGGTCTGAGTATACTTCAAACAGATGACAGGCCACTTACAATAAACTTGCTTGGTATGTTTTTCATGTCAGGATCTGACAGTTAGTGTGCTAAACCTAAGAGCTAAGATACCTACTCTCAAGGAGCTTCATTTTGAAATACAGGGAAATCCTTGTGAATGTAGTATTAAAAAGGGGATGGATTTTTTTCCAAAGCTTCTCAGCATCTGTGTGGAGAGTACAGTTTGATGGGTTCTAGGTGCTTTGAAAATACTAGCCCACTGTGTACTGAGTCAGTTAAATATATCTATGTCTTAATATTTGCAGTCATATTCAAAAATATTGTGTAGTATATTCTGTGTAGGTGGAGCCACGTGCTGGCTGCTGTTAAGGATGATCTTTCTGAATTGGTATTTGTGAATATATGTGATTGTATCAAGTGCAGTGTGGTGGATGCCCAAATCCTGATGGATACCTGTGGATATCAACATGATTTTCATGTCTTAGGTATTCCCTAACTCCAGACTACTTGCAGTAATGTTGACTCATTTTTGACAGAGATGCTTCACTGTACAAGTTCATTTTATGCTATTGCTTTGTATATTTTATACAGTATATTTTACAGTATATTGCATATACTGTACCATAGTCCCCATTTTGACTGCTTGAGGGGAAAAATTTACACATTCAGATGATAAAACTTACACTTTTTTGTTTTAGACTTGATGTTTTGCATGGATAACATCATGGGATGCAGAACAGTATTAATGCTGCTTCATTTTTTTTCTCTCAACCTACTTTCATTTCTCTTTGAGGAACAAGAGGCTGCAATCATTTAGTCTGGCTATAGCTTTCTCCAAAACTCATGAGACCAGATTTTTATACGGTACAAATATTTGTATATAGTGAAAATATGGCATGTGGTGCTTCATTCTGTTCTCACAGGATCTACTGCAGCTCTGTTTGGTATGATCAGTGACTCTGGTTTGTAACCTGTGATAAAACCAGCTTGATCTTACACTCAAGTACAATGGGCCTGATGTTCCCTGCGTTGGTCCTTCCATGCAGTCCAACCCAAGATAGAAGGTAGGATTGGAGGTGAATGCTAGGGCTTCAGTAAGTGGGGAACTTGCATGTTTTCATACCATTTAGAATTGCAATGGGTGTCAGGTGGTTGCCTGAAGTCAGTATACATTGTGGCTTTTGCAGTTGAATGTCATGAAATGAATTTTATAATGGAGTTGATTCAAGCCTCTGTTAGCCCTAGGTTTGTGATTGCTTTGTGTGTAATGTCACATCTGCATATGTGTTCTGATAGGTGATAAAATAGAAGTGGGAGAATTTACAAAAAAACCCAGCTATTAAGTAACCTAAAAAAATTTAAAAGTGCAATTACTTCAATATGTACTTATTAAACTGATAACTAATGAAATGAAATGTAACAGGCTAATGAAGAAAATAATTGAAGATTATTAAGTTGGTCTATGGATGGATTCCAGTGCTTTATATGTTAAGGTAAGACTAGTAGAAATGCAGCATCTGCTCTTCCACTGCCTTACTACTGTGGAAGGAATGGCAAGTTTGCAAACGGTGTCGGAGTTCCAGAGCCTGAGCAGCAGCACTTCAGCAGAGGCGCTTTGTACGGGTGATGGTTACTTGACAAGCCTCAGGGGCACTAAGAGTATCTACTTTAAAAGGTACACTTGGCTTTTCTTCAAATTCTTGTGTGACTCCCAGTGCTGCTAGTCAGGAACAACTCTGTTATGGGAGTGGTGGGGGCCACATGAACTCTTCTTTTGGAGTTCAGTTCAAGTAAGCAACTTTTGTTCCTCCCCGCTTGTCTCCTGGCCTGCAGAGGAGCAGTGAATTCCATGGTTTTACCTAGAATGAAACATCAGGAAAGTGGGGGTGGGTGGCTAGGGTGTTATATCACCCAAAAACCTGCTGTTTCTTCTGTAGCAAAGGTGCCAAGCTTAGAAGAGTGTCTGTAGGTCCATTTGTATAGCAAGGAATGTTTAAAAATATTTATTTTTTTAAGTTTTGACTAGCATTTAGAAATACTATCTTGTAGTTTAAATTACAGATTGGGACAGTAGAAGAAATTAATTTTAAATCTCAGGCATTTCAAAGATTGATCCCTTCTGGGATATTTTTTCTTCGGACTTCAGTATTAGCTTGGAAGCTGAATTAAAATGAGCCAACAGCTCTCAGGTTTTGAAGTTTAGACTGAATTTTGACTAGTAAAAGTGTTTGACGCTTTGTAGGTTTAGAATTAAATGCAACTTGTGTGAAATAACTACAAATTTTTGACTTCATGGAAAGATCATACATTTTTTCCCGAGATAAAATTGTGTAAAGACCAGTGGAGTTGTGTTAATTTTTATGTCCGTGAGAAGTAGCATATAGCTTCATGTGAAGGTCTTTCCTATCAAGTCATGGTAAGTTCCCAGAATGCCTTCAAAAGTAGAGAATTTTCTATCAGAAAATAGAAAATTACTCCTTTCTAATTTGATAGCAGAGGTTATTTAAGCCTTTGTGTATAAAGGCAACTTAATGTGGTGGACAGGTATACGTTCTGTGTTCTCTTTGCACACCCAGAAGTCCTCTGCTTGGAAATTCCTGGGGGAGGACATGTCTGTATATCCTTCAGTTACACACAGTTGTGCTGCTGTCATAGCTCTCTTTCTTTTATAAGAAATTTACAGTTTATGTTCATTTTCAGGCATGGTTTTAAGTATGCCCAGGATTCAGAGGGACCCATTTATTGGGGCTAATCAAAACAATTACCCAGTGAAGTAATTTCTCCGAAATGCAGCTTGTTTTGGCTGTCAGTCTTTCCTCGCTTCATAGCTCTTCATTTATCATTTGCCAAGACGTGGTGTTGATTTTTTTTTTAAACAACCGGTTTAGAAAAAATATCACACAAAAGTTTATTGGTGAAAGTTCTTTCAAAGAGTTACCAGAATATTTATTTCCCATTATTAGTATTCTATACTGATTATTTCATATATACTCAAGCATATTGAAGAAAATCATTAATCAAAGTTATCCTCAAATGCTGAGTAATACTCTATTTTTATAGAAGATAATAATGTTCTATGTTGAACCATTTCCCCACTTCAAACCTTGTAAGGTATCCTCAAGCGGACTCAATATCATACATGTTGGATCATCATGAGGAGTTAGTAGGAAGGTAGTGGCTTCCCACATAATTATTCTTAAGTAGAGGTGCCACAGTTGTGTAGCAGCTATTAGTAAGGTTTATTTTGTGTAAGAGAGCTCTGCTTATCAATCTAGGCTAATTTTCCAACTATATCTGTGTCGTCTTTGGAAAGGTTTTTGTTCAGAGTATTGCCACTAATAGGGCTACAGGGCAGTGCTGAAACAGATCATTCTTTAGTGGTTAATATATAGAACTCTGAGCAATGGGAAGTCTCTTAACCTCTGCTTCCTGAGCAGAATAAATTCATTCAGTGTCTTGAAGATGCTTCAGTGGTCTGGATACTTTAAAAAACAAACCAACCCACAAAACAACCAGAAACAATCATTGGGATGTTACTTATTAGAGCAACAGAACAGGAAATTAAGTGAATTAAATAGTAATGCACAATACAAAGAGAAAGCTACTTTAGCATAAAAAAAATATGTGGAGGAAACACTACATAAAAAAGATAGTAATCTGGTTATAATAGTGTGTACGAGTTATTTCACATAGACTTTAAACTAGAGGGAGGATTGTGATGGGAGGTGAGTATCCTTGATGGTAACTGCAACACTGAGATCTGGGTGATCAAAACCTGGGGAATGTGGGCACCTGTTCTACACTGTTGCCCACTACAGCTTTTGAAAATCCATCAGACTTGGATGGGATTCCTGTTGTCATCTCTGTGGTTGTGGTTAGCTCTGCTTTGTGTATTCAGTTACCCGCAAATGCTGCTATGAATTTAACTTATGCTGTGGGTATGATGATCTCAGTTAGCACAAAGATCTCACAGGTTTACTAGGATTTTTAAGAATTAGTTGTTCAGTTTGGAATTTTGAGGATGAAATGATAAGGAACATCCCCAAATTCAGCTGATTCATGTATTCGGTTATTCTGTGGTGATTGACAACTTTTCAGCTGAGTGATCAAGACAGACTCTTGAAATATTCAAGTTAAAAAAGTATTGCCCATTGGACTAATTTTGTGCTACTTAGACATTAGGATGATATTGTGCCTTGGGGTTTGGCTAGACAAAAACCTTTCCTCCTGTTAATTGAATGCCAATTAACCTGAGAGCAAACTAGCATTTATGTAAATGTCCATCAAAATACTTCAGTTGTAAAAGTGCAATTTTTAAGTGCTAATAAAGGCTCAGACTTATAATCCAGTTCCTGCTTGCCCCCTGAGATATTGCAGTCTTTTAGAGCTGCGGTCTCTAGAAAGGCTTTGATTCCTGGCTTTTCTTCAACTTCTCAGCATCAAAAACCTCTCCTGCAGTTTTTATGCCTATCTTAAGTGTGTTGGTTGAGAAAACAGAAATGGATAAAGTAATACAGCTCCCATGTGTAGATGTAAAAAGGGAAGTAAGGAAGCCCTGGGAAACTACAGGCCAGATGATCAGAGAGCTGGAGTACCTCTGCTCTGAAGACAAACTGAGAGATTTGAGATTGTTCTTCCAGGAGAACAGAAGGCTCCAAGGAGATCTTATAGTCCCTTCCAGTACCTAAAGGAGCTACAGGAAAGATGGGGAGGGACTCTTTATCACGCAGTCTAGTGACAGGACGAAGGATAATGATTTTAGAGTGAAAGAGGGGAGATACAGATTAGATATTAGGAAGAAATTCTTTACTGTGAGGGTGGTGAGACACTGGAATGGGCTGCCCAGAGAAATTGTGGCTGCTCCATCCCTGGAGGGGTTCAAGGCCAGGTTGGATGGGGTTTTGAGCAACCTGATCTGGTGGGAGGTGTCCCTGCCCAGGGCAGGGGGGTTGGAACTTGATGATCTTGAAGATCCCTTCCAACTCTATGATTCTCTGTGGTTAGATACACGTGTAGCTAGATCTACGCTGGCAGTTAGGATGGTATTGTTATCTGTGTTCCTGTACTAATATACTATGATATGAAAAATGTTTAGCTGAGAATAAATTTAGAGACAGTATTTCATATTCTGAAACTGTTCTGCATTTAGCTGAAACCGTTGATAATTACCTAAAAGCCAGCTTGAGTGTCTCTAGAGTGCAGAAAGGATGTATGCATATGTGTGAACATGTAAGCAGACATATCCACAGAGTATTTTAAAGATACTCTATTTGTCAAAAATCTGCTCCTGATAGCACCCTCGTAAATGAAAATAATTTGTATTGCTTTGTTCTGTTCATAAGCATTGATGAAATAGGGACCTGCAACATGTCTTGCATGCCTGGTCTACTCCAGTGCTGTCCACAGCACAGGTATTTTGCTGTTCACATACAGTTTTCAGACTGTTGCCAGAAGTGAATCTTGAGAAAAGCTGTTCAGACTCAAGAGTGTAACAAGCACTGACCTGCCTGCCAGCAGGTGTGCAGAGTGATCTGGACAGGCTGGGTCGATGGGCCGAAGCTCAACAAGGCCAAGTGCCAGGTCTTGCATTTGGGTCACAACTCTGTGCAGTGTTACAGACTTGGGGCAGAGTGGCTGCAGTTGCCTGGCAGAAAAGGGCTGTTGGTCATCTGTGGGCTGAACATGAGCCAGCAGTGTGCTCAGGTGGCCAAGAAGGCCAACAACATTCTGGCTTGTATCAGGAACAGCTTGGCCAGCAGGAGTAAGGAAGTGATTGTCCCTTTTACTTGGCACTGGTGAGGTCCCACCTTGAGTGCTGTGTCCAGTTTGCACCCCTCACTACAGGAGGGACATTGAGGGTATGGAGTGTGTCCAGAGAAGGGCAATAAAGCTGGTCAGGGGTCTTATGAGGAGAGGCTGAGGGAGCTGGGGTTGTTTGGAGAAAAGGAGACTATGGGGAGACCAAGCTTTCAAGATCATCAGTGAGAGATAAAATTAAGAATTAGTGTGGTGTTGCAGTCGCTGAATATTGCTCTCTTGTTGATACTAATGTCCAGAAATAACCAAATCAACACTGATTTTGAAACAACTTTTATTTTAATCTTTTCATATCTTTTTCTTTGGAAGTTTGTTCTATGAAAGCCAGGAAGTTGACACTTGGTTCAGTTATTTTTCTTACTTCACTCAGTTTCTCCTAGTTAAGCTGTTTTTATGTAATAAGGTTTATGTTTCACTATAAGAGTTCCAGAAAAAACACTAGACTTTAAATTCAAGATTCAGATGGTAGATTGTGTATCCATCCAAATCAGTGGCAAAACACCCTGTTACTCCAAATTGCTTTCATAAAAATCACTGACAACAGAAGATTACTAAGTATTATCTTCCTTTCTTTTAGAACTTTTTTGATAAGTCATTAGGAAAAAAGTAGTTTTGATTAGGCGGCATGAGATACTATTGAATCTGAATTAAACTATTTAAATTGGTTCTAAGATAAGCATAATTTGTCATTATCTAAGATGGTTGTAAATGGCTTCCTTGGAAAGGGATTTAATTGGGGCAGATGGATTAGACAAGGCTGTCTGATCTCTGAGTTGGTTTTCAAAATGTTATGGTCTCAAGTCAGTGAAGATGGAAGTGTGTATCAGTGCCAGGAAATAAAAAGTTCGATGAAGTTATCGTGGGCTTGTTCTCTGTTTTGTTGTTGATGTTCTTTTGTTGGTGGTTTGCTGTTTGTTTGTTAGTTTGTTTTTGTTTTTTGTTTTAAACCAAACTTTCATTCAAAATTCTGAATTTGAGCTTATGTACTAAAGCACAGCACCATGTCTGGTTTTTAAATGCTTGTCTAACTGGGATGAACAGGATAATTCTTGAGATGAGCAACCCCTGAGCTGTATATCTGCCTCTGCAAATTTCCCTTCGTGTTAAGAACAAAAATAGGTGATTTTCAGGTTTGTTTCACAAAGTAGGCAAACACATTCTCAATCAAAAATAGTGCAAATTAGAGAAAGATATTTATATAGAGACCGATACATATAGGTAGAAATGTAAAGTTCTTGTGTAGGCAGTGTTACACAGTCAGCAGCTTCTGCAGCTGGGAAGGCTATATATGGTGCTGGCGGTAAATCATGAAGCTGGATACCTGCTTATACAATACGATTTTCCTTATTCCGTTTCTTGCCAGAAAAATTCATGTTGTGTTTCCAAAGTTACTGAAATACAGACTGTTGTTACCCTAAAGAGCAGTTAGGCAGAGGGTCTTTCTAGTAATAGCGCTGAGTCTAACCTTGCTTTGCTGTTTGCGAGCAGGGCACACTTCCTTTCTGTCAGTCCCCAGTTGTCATGGCACTTACCTCAGGCATTTGGAGCACAGGTTTAGTGCCTTCAACTGCCAACAAATGTTTCAGAAATATATATAATTTTCCTACTATAATAAAAACAAGTTGCAGGTTGTCCCTGAATGTAGTGATGGCAGCTAAGCCTAGTGTTCCATTTGACTTCAGCACATTATATTTTTTTCAATTAAAGGCTAATGCTGTCCAGAGGACTGTTAGTATTTCTATTTATTTGTTCCCTTGCTACACATCATCCCAGTGTGATGACATTGAATTCCATTGTCACAAAACAATATGAAATTGATAGAAATCACTGCCTAGTGATCACATACTGTAGTGTAGAAATTGAAGAGCTGTTGCAACTATTCTGTCATCTCTGCAAAAGTGAACACAAAATTTTGTTTGAAGTGGTCCTTTGCTTGGCTGTGTAAGATCTCGGGCTGTGTCAGGTTGGTGGTGGAACACAAAATCAAAGTGTATAGGGGTCTGTTTATCCTTCAACTGAAGGATAATGTTCTGGAACACAGATACTGTATGAATATGGTGCCCAGACAAAAACTAGGGGTTACTGTGTTGGTTTGGGTGGGAGGAGGGAAAAGTAAAAAAGTTTCCTAGGCTCTATGATGAGAATCCACATTATTCAGGAAACTTGTGTGCAATCTATGTCTGAGCTATTGGCTGTTCAGGACGTTCCACCTCAGAAAATGCAAAATACACCTCCCTCTAGAAGAACAGTTTAAGAAATACTTATTTAAGAAATACCTCAGAGGTATTTCTCCCAAAGTGGGAAGAGATCTATGGGCTTTGGGGATTTGTTCCATTTCCAGTTCGGAATTCTCCTCTATTGGCTTTCCCTTCCTAGGAACAGTCTTGTTCCTGTGGTTTTTCAGTCTGGGAGAGGAAACCAAAATGGAAGACTTGCTTATTTATCTCATAAAGACCCCACTTCCACCAGCACTGTATCTGTTGGATATCAGCAAAGAATCTTATATTTAGCCTTTGCCATGGATAAATCTTATCTTCATTTATCTCCAGGAACTGAGTTGGGCATCATGGACCATGCTCATAGACCTGTACTTCCCTTCCAGGAGTCCTAGAGAAAAAATGTCTGATCAGCCTCTCTAGCTGCCTAATCTTGTGTTAGAATTGAACCACCATTGGGTAATGTCATGTTGTACATATACTAGATACAGACCTCTCCTCATCGTTCAGGTCTGGTATTTAGGCTGGTGAACAGTGACATTTCAGTCCATTTTCCTAGAAGAAAAATCAGTCAGATGTGGGCTGTGGAGTTCAGGGACCATTTCCTCCCCTAACACTAAGTGAAAAAGATCCTGGTGTGAAGGTTTAGTTGGATACATGCTGCTTTTACTTTATTTGTTGATCTGAGAGTTAGTACTTTTGGCTACATGCCTAGGGTATGTGAACTCTTGTGTTCACCAAGAGTTTTCCTCCCTTTCTCATGGTTTGACTCACAATGTGTGCACCAAACCCAGTGGTAAAGCTGGTCCAGTGAGCTTACTTTGTCTCCTACAGTGAGAACAGAGAGTGGAAGCTGTGTAGATGCGTACATGACCCATCTGGCTTCTCATCTGAGGTCCCCCCTGACCTTTTAGGTGACTGAGCTTCTTTGAAACATAACCACACAGGTCCTGTACGTGTTTTCCATCCCAACAATCGGAACCACTTAAATTGTCATTATTAAGGATATAAACGCTATGTATGGTGGGGTTTTTTTTTCAGCTGGATGAAAAACTGCTTGTCCTGTGAATCATCAGGAAGTGAACCTCCAATTGAGGTCTATGTGTTTTGGTGAGTCCAGAATGAGCCTAAGCTAATTAAAAGGTGGTTGTAGCTTGACTTCAATGTTGGTGGTTTCCAGCTGGCCAAGAGCCTGGGAGGATCTTGTTTGTATCTGTCCACAAGTCTGTTCAGGCACAGTGCGGAGGGTAATTGCAGGTAGCCCTGCCTATTAAATGTAGCTGCTGGGGGCACTAATTGATTTGGATGAACTGCCTTTTTGAAAAGTACATCTGTTAAGGATATATGTCTTGAATACTGTGTGGACAGCGCTTTACTTATTTCAGGCAATAAATATTGCTGATTTATGTTATTTGTAAAAATTAATGTCCTTGAATACTCAAAACAAGTGAGAACATGAGAGGCTAATGTAACTGGGATGATGAGCAGTAAACACTAATTTTGAATGCCATAAGGCAGATATTAGAAATAATGATCTTTTCTTAAGGAAATCCTCTTACTAGCAGGGTAGGTTTTAGATTTTTCTAATATTCCTACATTTAAAATCCAGACCAAATACTTTGACATTTGCCCTTCTGTGCTTACTAATGCCACAACTGTGTTATTCTGTCATCATGCATCACGTATCATTTGGACACAAAACAGGCTTCCAAATCCTCTTTCCTGTGAGGGAATTGACCTTCTCATTAGTTGGAAATAACACTATGATAGGTAATCAATATTTGGTTGAAATACCAGCATCTCATCTTGGGCATTACTCATTCTTATTTCTGGAAAGCGTTCAGACTAAAAGCAAAATCTTTTAATCTCAGCTGTGTGTCACAAATTTGCTCTTATACATGCAGATCATGTGCATATAAGTGTTACTTTGAATGTACAAATTTCAGATTTGCATCTCTGAAACTCATTGTGTCAGCCCGACCTTACACTTAAGACATATCAGAACATATAGCAGTTGCCCTGGGTACTGCCAGGTTTCCTTGCTGACAGAGACTGACTAAGAATTGCTGCTGGGACCTTTACAAACGAATTAAATGGCTTTTTTTTTTTTTTTTTTTTTTTTAAAGTGCCTACAGAGACTTGGTAGAAAATTACTGGTTTTCTCCTCACACTTTTAAAAATGTGTCAGATAAAAATTGATGCAAGTATCGATTAGCATTTGGAATTGTCAAGTCAATTCAGTTTTGGCATTTTAAAAGAAAATGCACCTTCACCTACCTGGTTTTCTGTAAAGTTGAAGGAATGACCAAACAACTGCCTGAGAACGTAGCTTCAGCTTTTAATGGAAATGTCACTGAATATGCCTTGGCTCAGCTCAGCTCTGCTTGACCTGTAATCAGAGTAAAGGTGGTCTAAATCTTAAAGCTTCTTTATCACTTTTCTCTAATGAAGCTCTGTAAACTCTATATGAACGTACATATGTTTCCAGTCCAACTCACCCTTCCTTACAACATTGTTAAATCTCTCTGGAGACTGGATTTCCTTTAGATTTATTTGTGATTGCCTCTCGTTTTACACTTCTTTGCTGTGGGTTTTTTTTTTTTTTTTTTTTTTTTTTTTTTTTTTTTAAGTTTAATAGGGACACAAACACTGCAGTTATTGCAGGAGGACTATAAAGGAACATTTCTTCTGTCTGCAGAAACAAATGGGGCAAGATGTCTGCTGAAATGTGCTTCCTTTTAGCCCGCCTTGGTTCAGGTATCTCCTCTAGTCACTGCTTGATATGGAGAGCCGTGTAAGCAGAGCTAGGCGCAGGTTAGATTATGAAAAGTTACTCAGAGCCACCTGTGTGTTTCACAGCAGTGATTAAATGAGGTGGCATGCTTGAAACAAACCCACCACAGTCACACACAGAGCAACTCCAAACAAGGGAATCAGGAATTCTATAGATTGGAGCATCAAAACTAGCTTTTTGCTTCTGCACAGGGCATTTTATGTCTTAACAAGTAGAGCGGAGTTAGAAGTACACATAGGCTTGAGTCTTACTCTGGCACCAGTGAGAACAACATCTGTGGATAGAAACTGAAACCCTGCAGTTGCTGTTATTTGTCTGGATGGCCGTTCTTGCATGGAAATTACAGTTACTGCAGTTCTGGTGGTGTTCAGGATTACATCCTCAGCCCATCTAGTGGCAGGATTTAACCTCAATGTAACAGAAAGGCATAAGAATCCAGGCCTACTGTGGCATTTACTTAGAATGTGGCATATCAAAATCATAAGGTATGCTTTGCTTGGCAGTGTCAGTAGTAAGCAGAGGAAGAGAAAGCAATGGTCAGTGTGTTTTTGTCAAGAAAAATGCTGAGGTGAGGTTAAGAAACAGTTTTTGAGAATAATTTGTAGTGGGATAGTTAAGCATCAGATAGTTGCAGAGGTTACTAACAGGACTTCCATTGGCAGAACTGAGAGGAACTGTGCCAAGATGGGTCACTGGCTCCCTTGTCAAGTCGGCGTTACCCTGGCAGAGCAAGCCCAGCTGGGCACTAACAGAGGGTAAATCCATTTTGATAGATGCAGTAGCTATGTTTTATGTCCCCTATTCTGACCAAATATAAAGTTTCCTAGCAAAGAAGTGTAAAAATTTTTTTAGAATAAGGATCGATTTCTGTATCTTAAGGTTATTGTTAAGAGACAGGGTGTTTTTTTTCTCTCTTAACATCCTCTGTGAGCAATGAAAGGTACCTAAGCACATGGGAAGAATACATAGCTGATAGTGTTTGTTTCAGATGATAGACCATAAACCACGCACAAGGGCTATTGCTTCTGCTAAATTTAGATTTCCTTCAAATGCTGTGAGAGTTGATCACATTAAAGACAAAATTATGCTTTGTTTTGTTTGCTCTTCTGACACAGAATTTCAAATAGTTTGAAGGGGTAAGAAATGCTGAATGAGAAACACACCTAAGAAGCTGCAGATTGCATTTTTGTTCCTCGGGAGTGTTTTTATGTGTTTTAAAATGGAGTTTGGACATTTTATTTTTAGGCATGTCTCTTTGTACAATGCGATAGTGTCAACATTTTAGTGAGTGATACCTGGGTACCTAGGGCAGTAATGCTTCCAGATGCACTGCTTTTGATATTTTGCAGTTGTTTCAGTCAAGAGAAGCACACGTCATTGTAAAACAGCTTTCCAGGAACCATTGCTTTTGTTTGTTCATCCACCAGTGGAAACCTGTGATAAGGCTGAGTTTATACAACAGTAATACAGGATTTATGATACATGGAAAAAAGAACATCTTATTAAGGCCAATAGCAGCAGAAGCCAAGTGATTAGTATTCTCAAAACACCTTTGAGTTTTTGAGTTTTGAAGTGTGAATGACTATGGTAGCAATGCAGAGATTGGAAACAACCCTTTAAAAGTTTGGGGTGTAGTGTAACTTAAGATGCAACTTTTATCTGAATAACATTGGAAGCTACATAAACTTAATTCTGCAAGATGCTGATTGTTTTGCCAAACCTCTCTTAAAATCAAGTAAAACCGATAATCATTTGCCTGTCTGTTCTTGCTTCACTGCTGCTGCAGGTGATGGACACGCTGCTGCTTTGTGAGAAACAATGGAATTACTGAAAAGGATTTGATCAGTGACTTGCCTAAAATAGTCTCTTCTCTCTAGATCTCTTGACTTTATAGATTGCCAAGAAGCAAATAAACCAGGGTTGTTTTTTGAAGGGAATCATTTCCCAGGGGTCATGGATGCAGCTTTACTCTTCAAGCTGAAGCTGAGGCACCCAGCTGGGCAGTGGCATCTGCTCCTTCAGAGCCTCTCAGCTTTACCTGAATTTGTTCCTGTGGTGGTAATACCATCTTATTCTCTGGTGAAGTAGTTGCAACTGTTACACTGTTGATGCTTGTTTTGTATAAATTGGGGATTTTTATTTTAAGGACATTATTGCCAACAAAATAGTTCTACCAACACCCTGTACTTAGTTCCTGTTCTTGGCCTCTGGCTTATTTTGCGGAGGCTGTTAATGCAGAGACTGGGTTGATGTATGAAGACACTCTCTTGAGAGGCAATGTTTCCTCCCAGTACTATTAGAAATGATCCACTTTTAGCATCTTTTATCTATGTACCCAAAGTTGTCCCCCTTTGTATATGCCTTTGGCAGTTACATTTATTTAATTGTTGCAAAGGGTTTGGGTTTTGGTGGGAAGGGCTTGATCATGTTCTGCATTTCTGGGGGATTTTTACCTTTCAGACATGGGTATCTGTTTAACTGAATTTCAGCTGTGAAAAGAAATCTGAAAAGAAACTCTCCATATATAAGGCGATTTTGGCTACTCTTCTTTTTTATTTCAAATAGTTCACATTTTAATGGATCATACTATGAGATATCTGCTGGTCAGTGATCAATTATGCCTGCATACTTTTATTCTTAAATAAAAGTAGATAACATAGAGTGGACTGCTGCTTTCAAATTTATCATGGGTGGCCTTTTGTTTTTAGATTAAACTTGTTCAGTTAGTCTATCAGCAATTTTATAGAACAGAGAAATATGCACATTTTTCTCAATGCCCAGAAGAGCAAAGGAAGCATAATCTAAAACATTAATATTCTTTGATAATGGATTATATTGCTTCTTGTGGTGTCTTATTCTCAATATTTGAGTGCAGATTTTGCAGAAACTGAATATGACCCCTATTTTGCCAGAAATATTAAGCGTATCTCTTTCTTTTGAACATATTTTCTAGTGGGGGGAGAGGGAAAATGCTCAAGCTGCCTTACAAACCTAACCGACAGCTTCTCAACAAAGCGTAGGTATCCTATTAAAAAAATTAAGTACAAATTTATGTGCTATAAAGATGTTGTATGCTGTTGGGTAGGCTGAATGCAACAGATGTTTTTGTTAATGTGTCTCACATATTAATTGACTGATGTAATAACTTCACTCTCAAGAAATCCTGGCCATTGGATATAAAAATACTTATTTACAGTATTCTGATAATTTGTAGACAACTGTTTCATATGGGTTCATAATAGAATGTGATTCATCAATAATTCAAGGACTATGCTTGGTATTGGAAGTGCAAGGACAAGTATGGAAAGAATATTATTAGAGGGGGGCAATAAAAGAGTAAGAAAATCCTGGAATACAAGTATCATCTTGTGTATTCTAAAAAGCAGCAGGCACTCAATTTGATATGCAGTGGATATCACCTTTGTAAATGAAACACTGGAAGCTGCTTTAGCGATGAATATAAAAATGCAAAGATCAGTTATGCAGAAAAAGGAAATTAAAAAGTAACTTCTAGACATAGGTGTGATTAAAACTGTAGAATAGTTTTTAATTCTTTTGGGACAGGTATCCTGATGTGTCATTTACTGGCAATAGGCTTTACCCTTAGGGTTCACTCCAGGCTTCAAGGAATTATAGTTTATACAGTGAATTATTTTTGTTGACACTTAGATGCAAGCGGCATGAAGACTAGCCCTCTTGGGATCAGGGTGGCTGGAGATGGAGAGGAGAAGAAAACAGTGGCTTTCATTTGCAGCTAACATTGTATTGCCATAAACAGCCTTAAGTATATCACACTGGAATAGAATTTCAGGAAATTTGCAATGAGGTGTAGTGCAGCAAAGAGAAGCTATGATAGCTTCAGGTGCAAACTAACAGAAGATATACCCAGCACTTGTAATGGAGGCTCACTACATGTCAAATAATTCTGGGCAGAGAATAGATCTGATGATTGCTCCAGTTAAACCACTAGCTGAGCTTTAAGTGGTAGAATAGCTTATATTGGGGTGCGTAAACTTATTCTCCCACATTCTGTAATCCCATGCCCTACAGCAGACCCTTTCTGGGGAAGTATTTCTTGAAGTTGCAATCATGTTGAATTTTGAAATTGTTTCATATAAGCATCCCTTCTTCTGCACCAAGACATTGGAAAAGGAGCTCTATGACATGCTTATAACAGCTGCCTTTGTGGAGCTCTAGGTTGAACTCTGTATAGAACCATGGCTTGTTATGGGATGTTAAAGGTGTTCTTTAACATTTACATTTACACAGATGTCCTCATCTGAAAACAGGTGTGTTTTACATGGAGAGAAATTATGTTTAAGGAGCTCAGAGGCTGATTGCCTTCTTGTTTGGCAGGAGTGATAAAAGGAACTAGGTCTCTGGTAACCTAGTTTATTATCCAGTGTTACCTGTAAGTGCATAGGGCAGTTGAGCATTAATTTTGAATTTGTTAAAATTGTACCTGAATTTGTTAAAAGATGGAAGAGGAGAGCTTTCTGACTCATATGTCAGGCATACTAGAAGTGGGAGGAAGGAAAAAAACATTAAAGTACAGCTATTGCTCAGAAACTGTTTTTCTGACGGGGATTGTTAACATCACAGAGATTAGGTAGTTGGCTATTTTTAGATGCCTATAACTTTTAGAGGCAATTTGAAGCAGTAGATATCACCGAGGGCATGTTTTTGTGCTGCCAGGACAGCACCTTGAGATAAGCAGGACTTCTCTTGGTTTGGAATCCTTAATTTCCTTCAGGACAGAGACTGCGTAAATTCAGGCTTGTGTGTTACGACCTCTCTGTCAAACAGCTTGTGGAAGACTCTGTGAGGAGGAGAGCCAGCTGGGCACTTAGTTGAGTGGTAAGAAGGGAAGAATTGGCATCAATTGTAGCAGCAGCAAGGAGGCACATTCACAGATGTTCATTTACTTTCTCTCTCCTGCAGGGCTGACGTGAAAAGAAATAAAGGTTAGAACCAATAGCAATACACATTTTTAATTAAAACAAAGATACAGCGTGTGTCAGGAAGTATTTTTAGTTTAAGGGGGACTCTTACTAAGTTTTGCTGAAGTCACTGCAGTTCAAATTAGATCACTTAAGGCAGAAGCATATTGCTTTCTTTCCCTTAGACTCTTAAGTATGTAGTCTGAAATGGAGTTTTAGAACTCATCATCCAGGAGTTGTTGCAAAGTGGAGAGGTGAGTCCAGGCCCTGCGAGCCTGTGTCTGGTGTCATAACCAACAGACATCCTTTACCAGAATAGGCACTTTCAGAACTACAAATAACACTTCACTTTGCCTGAGTCTCTGTGGAAAGAGCACATAGGCAAAGGCTGGAGATTTTTTAAAAATGTTTAATGATGAGATATAATGTTTTATAGAACTGCACTGAAAATTCAACATATGATTTGCTGAACTTCATTTGAAAGCACTGGACAGATTATTAGATTTGATTTTCTAATATTCACCTTGCCATCCTTTCATTTCTGGTTTTGGGGTCTTTATTTTTTCTTTTGGCAAGACTGTGTGTTTTTTCCCCTTTAAAAAAACCCAAACAAAACAAAGAAACAAAACCCACAAAGAATCCAAAAAAGTCTTCAACAATAAAAACCCACTAAATGAGAAATACTATAAAGTAGTCACAGAAGTTACAGGATTTGTTTTTCTGAACAGGAGTTGCTTTATAAATGAATTGCTTTGTAACATCCCCAACAGAACCTTAGAGTTAAATACACTTGAACATCACTTGGCACTTGTTGTTATATTAATGATAATTGATTCTCAAACACACACAAATCTACACTGTGGTGCAAGCTCTGTGACATCTCAAAAAGCTGTGCTTGAATTGCAATACCTGAAGTACTCCAGGGTTTAAATCAAAATGTAATTATTTTGTTGCTCATAAATCAGCATCCCTGAAGATAATACCAGGTTGTATAAGAACCTGGTGGCTCTGTAGCCATTCATCTTCTGAAGAGCCAGGGTGTTTGCAATTGTATGAGAAGTTAGTGGCTCCTCAGACTTGGAGACTACTAGTTTTGTGCTGAGCAACAATGGATTTTTAATGGAGTGAAAGTATGTACACAAAAGTTGGGCAGATCTTTGAAGTGTACAACAGCTGATTCTGCAAGATGAAGTACTTCACCTCTCTGCAGGTGTAACTGTCTTCCTCCTTCACCTGTAAAATACAAAAAGCTGTTTTCTATTTATACAATGAGAGTGTGGCTGTTAAATGCCCAGATACTGCACTGAGAGCCTGAGAAGTATAAAAAATACTTTAGGGGTTCTATTTACATGCTCAATGTACTGTGTTCCGTTCTCCTGGTGCTGGTAGGGGTTAATTGTGTTTCTTTGTTACACAATATTGGCATATATTGGAAGTACTGAATTTGGGGTTTTAAAGCAGCTCAATATATCTAATAAAATTTTCTGTGTTCTTCTGGTCATTGATGCCTAGTAGCATGTAGATTTCAAAAACCTGATCTGCTGGCTAAAGCAAAGGGTCTAAACCTCTTATGTTTGTCTGTTGTTGTGAGGGTGACTTCAGTAGTTGTCACTAACCACCAAAACTGAACTTAACTTTCCGTCTGAGCGCTCTTTTAAGTGGCTGTGTGAGTTTGCCTGGGCTGCGCACATGTTCATTGTATTCCATACTAGAAATATTAAAAGCCTATTTAAAGTTTTTTAGGGTAACAAATTCTTATGGAACATCCCATGATGGCTATTCTAGAGCGTCATGCTTTGAAAAGTGTTCTGTGTCATTAGCTTTGTGCATGCCCACGTAGCATATGCTTTTAATTGGCAGAATCCATATGGATTTTTACATGCACTCAGGCTAACACAAGACACGTGGACTTGAGGGTGAATTTTTAGGCTTGGGTTGCGGGAAAGGATACACCCAAAGGTACAGCAAATCAAATCTTGTTTAACAGGATTACCACGTCACCTGGCTTTAGCTAAGATTTCTAGTTTTAAGCAAACATAAAATACACTTCTTGAGTCTGAATGGAAAACAGTGACATGAGAATAACATGAGAATTGTTGTGCAGTGAGGTAACTGGGATCATCTCTGCTGCTCCATTCCTACATTTCTGATTCTTCCCTAGATTGCCATAAATAAAAAAAACTACCTGCAGGATCTGAGCATCTCTCTCAGGGAAGGGCAGGCAACTGCAAAAATAAGTTACTGTTGCCGTGATACTCTGAACTGTGTCTCTTCATAGTAGTGGGCTTGGAATTGTGTTCTGACCCTGGCAAAACCAGTGGGTTCTGTGAGCCTACACTTCATGCTGAAATTCTTTGAGCATTTTGGCCAATGTTCTCCAATGAAATTGGTGCTGGAAGCGCGTAAATCTTATCTGCCATCAGTCTTGGGGCTTCCAAGTTTGTCGTTCTTCTGTTTCCTTTGACTGCAGAATAACTCCTGATACCAGAGCTGATGTCAGTGGAGGTGGCTGATGTTGGGTCAGAAGCTGTGGGCCCTTTTCTCACCAACTGCATGCTTTTCCTATTTTTAAATTAAGGCTGTTGCCAGCTGTTCTTAAGCAGTTGGAATGTATTGCTTTCCGCAGCCTTTGATATTTAGTCAGGTGGCCCTGACAGAAACAAACCAGTGCTGGTGATGTCTTCTCTGGGATGAAATAGAACTGCCGTCCGTTCGGCCATCGGCTTTACAGGTTGTGTAAGAAATACCACATCTACAAATGAATGTTATCAAGGGTGCAAAGGACAGTGTTTGCAAGAGTTGGAGTGGGCTTCCCACCTTGATCTGGTTGCCTCTTGTGTTACTCCTATCCAGAGAACTGCCTGTCTCACTTCATTTCTGTCTCACCGTGAGATACCTGTTACTATGCTTTATTTATTGCTTGCTATTCACACCATGTTCTGAGTAGAAAAGTATTGATTTCCTTATGGGCTTTTCTGTGGTACTCATCATTTTAAGATGAGTGTTTTGCAAATGCTAATTGATTCTCAGCTTGTCCATTAGGTGACAGGATTGTGGGTATTCTCATTCTGCAGATGAAGAGCTGAGACTCAGATTAAGCCAAATGAAGGCAGCTCATTTCTATTTGCCTAATTTGATGTGATGCTGCCCTGGCTTCTTACAGCAGTCCAAACAGTGTAACAAGTCAGATGTTGACAGCCTGCAGTCCTGTGACCCCAGCTGCAGCTGTGAGCACTTAGGGATCCTGCCTTTCAGCCCCTGGGGACTCCAAATACCCAAAAATGAGCAATGTGATTAGTGGGCCTGGTGGGAAATTTGGTTAAAACTATGCACTTGGCCTGTAGAGAGGCAATAATTGGTGTTCTCTGGGACAAGAGCGACTGCCTTGACCATGAGAAAGTCCTTTCTCTCATTGCTCCCCACTACTTGTAGCTCAGCTTAACCCCTCACATCCCACAGTCAAGTCTCCTGCTATGTGGTATAAATGTGTTCCATAGATCCTAAAAACCTTTCTTTTCCCACTCATAGCAACCATGCTTCTTTCCTGAATTTCCTGATTAATGTAATTAACCTGAACTCAGAGCAGTTGTCCTTATCATTAGAACTTGTTGCAAAATTTCTACAAAGCAATGCATTCTGTCTGGACTTTAAGAAGTAATGATATTCAAGCCTAAAATGTAAGGTCATCTACTGGCCCTTGGGTAAAGATGGGAATACCAGTCTGGTTTGCTGAATCCAAGTTGAGTGTTACCTACATCGTGTGTATCCTTACTGTCACAAAGCAAAACTAATGTGGCATCGACTACTGCTGAAATACATTGCAAATGCATACAAAACACCTAATTTCAGGAGCAAGGTGGTGGTTATCAATGTGTTCTTTTTCTTCTGATGAACTGAATTTGCATAGCCTTTTTATTATTATGTTCATATTTTAAACAGGTAATAAAAGTGAGGCTACAAATAAGGTATCCTCTCTAAGAAGGAAGCCAGTGCAGCCCTTATGAACAAAAAATCTTTATTCAAAACAGCTATTTTTGCAGGTACTCACTGCATTCACCCATTATAGTGTTTTCAGTGGTTTTGTTAAGCAGCAAGGAGAGGTGCCGTATGCCTTTGTTTAAAAGCATCGTTCCCCCCCAACTATCTTATTTGGACAAAGGGGCAGGTTTGCTGGTTTCATCCAGCATTTGTGCTCATCATGAAAGTACCGTGCAGTTTGCTGCAAATGGCAAGCTGTGCTGAAAATAGCAGGGGTTGCTGTAGAGGAGGATGAAGGCACGTTGGTGGCAGGAGGGCAGCGTGAAGAGTCTTGCTGCTTCCCTTGCTTGGTATAACTAGCTTTTGCTAAAGGCTGTTTGTTCCTGTGTTTCTTGAGCATTTAATTCAAGATTGAGAAGCATCATCTGAGACTTAGATTTAAGGCATTTTAGATGAAAACAAAACTTTTCTTAGATTTCTAGAATTACTTCTTTTTCCTCCTAAGTAGCAAGCCCTAGGTCTTCAACCTTTCAATATGAGTAAGGGGTAAATAAAGAAGCCTTTATTTAGCAACTGCAGTTTGCAGGATTTCTGACATTAAAAATGGGTAGTTGTTACCAATGGGGGACTGCTTTCTTGCTTTCCAAAATAATTGACCATGCTCTGCACATGTGTTGCAGCAGGAAAGATGTCAGCTCTACTAGTAGTTTTTAACTGCTACAACATACCATAAAACCCTTCCTTTTCCTTCCTTAAGTGTGCTTTTTTCAACTGTGCAGCACTTATGGACACAAAAAGTATCCATAAATTTTTTTCAAGAAAAAAAATCGAGAGGCTCTTTTTGCAGACTGTCACTTCTCTGATATTTTGAGGCAAGGATATCTGCTTCTTGATTTGGGTGAACTGTACATAGAATCACAGAATGATACAGAGTTGGAAGGGACCTCTGGAGATCATCTAGTCCAACCCCCCTGCCAAAGCAGGTCCACTCACAGCGGGTTGCACAGGAATGTGTCTAGGTAGGTTTTGAACATCTCCAGAGACAGAAACCCCACCACCTCTCGGGGCAGCCTCTTCACAGGCTCTGCCACCCTCAAAGTGAAGGAGTTCCTCCTCAAGTTTAGAAGGATCTTACACTGGCCATCTGCTAGCAGACCAGGGGCCGGAGTGGCACAGTTATTTGTGGAAAGAGAAATCTCTTACTTCTGGCCAGCTCTGACGTGCAGCAGGGTAGGAGGAGTCCCTGGGGTCTGTGGGGACAGGTCTGTTCTCCCTTCCTGGGCAGTATGACCTGAGGGATGGAAGGAGGTGGCGAGGGGGTGTGTGTGCAGGGGCTGAAGCTGTGTTGCTTTATGGAATGAGTTGAGGAGGGCAACTGGCGGGTGGGAGTGGGGGGAATTCTGTTTCTTATTTGATTTTTCTGAAGGGTTCGGTGGGAAGCAAATGTATTTCTCTCTAGAGCAATATATGAGTTCTTTCCATCTTTTTGGGGTGCTGGTCAGTGCTGCCTCTGTAACTGACATGAAACCCTTTACTCTGACCCCTAAAATTTTTTCAAAACAGATTTCATACAGAGACCTTGCCCTCCTCCAGGAGGCCCTGGTGGTGTGTGGGAGCCATGCTGGTTGCTGATATTCAGATATGAGGCTTTGAGGGAAGAGAAATATTTTCTTGCTGCGAATGTACAGTTTTGTATCTGGCTGTAGGTACCTAATAGGAGTTCTTTGTGCTATTTCAGTGTATGTAACTTTGTCTCTTAGAGCATATTAAGTTCCTTAATGTTATATAGAAGAATCCCAATCACAGCATCATGCTCTAGTTTGTGTTTAGTTTTCCCATAACATTTCCTGCCCTTCCATGTAAATACCAAGAAAGGAGGTGAGAAAAGGCTGGGAACTTCCAGATGGGTTATTAGGAGAGAGCTGGAGGAAGTGATATTCTTTTGAAGGGAGGGTTCAGCATGAGGTCACTATGACCTCTATAGCACTCAATAGCATAAAGCTGTGTGACCCAGCTGTGTGTAAGCTTTGCTGTTGAGGCCAATTCCCCACAGGCTAGCCCAGTTCCGGGGTCCTGTGTGAGCTGTAACAGCAGTGACACAACCTGTGTGCCTGGGCTGCAGTGATGCCAAGCTCGGGTGCTCAGCCTGCCCTGGCATTTGAGGCTGGTCTGTGTTGAATAGACACCTGGTTGCGTTCCCCTGCCCACCCCTCATTGCTTCATTTATTCATATGCTTCTCTTTATTTGGTGCAGTGCTTTTAATTTTCATCAGATTAACTGCACATTACAGCGTGTGGTGTTTTGGGGCTTGTTCTTTTTCTTTTTTATCATGAGAGCAGTTTGTGTACGAAGCTTTGAGATGTCTTTACAGAAGACTTACTGTATTAGGATTCAGTGCAGAGCTGTTAGGGTTTCTTTTATTCTTTTTTTCTTACTTTCCAGGCACTTTGCAGCCTTCTTTTCTCTATATAATTCAGCCCTAGGCACAGCATGTGAGCAGTTTTCATCTGTAGAGTTGTTAGCTGTGCTCTTCCAGCTTTCAATCTTTGCTTCTTTTCCCTGTGGCATGCTGTTCTGTTTAGTGGGTTTGGGTCAACATTTTTAGGGTGGTTCCAGTCACCCAGACTGTACAAGTGCATGTTCTGAGTGTATTTTCTTGTTGCTCCCAGGCTGGTGCACTGCGGCCGCTGCCAGCCTATAGTCCCCCCAGGGAGTGAGGTGCATATTGCACCCATTTTGGGTGAGAAGAGAATGACAAAAAGAGTAAGATTTGCTCCACAGTATTGAAAATAATGGGATTTTATTCTGATAATTGGGTGGGTTTGGGTTTTTTAATTGAAATGTATTTAAAAGTTAAAGGCTTGCTTTCTTTTTTTTTTTTTTTTTTTTTTTTTTTTTCCTGCTGTGAGGACAAAGTGGGAAGGAGAACATGGAAAGAGTGCTAAGAAGGAAAAGGAGAGCAAACCTTTTCTCCTTGTAGTCTTTAAAAGCTGTCTTTGTATTTCCAATATGTCCAATACATTTCTTTTTTTTTTATCCTAGATCATTTTTTCTGAAGCCTGGAAAGAAAAACTTCCTCAACCCTTTCTTTGAGATGTTCTCCCAGTGTGAAACTATTGTCCTTCCTTTAACACCCAGTAGTGAAATGCATAGCAGGGCTGCAGGCAAATGCTATTTGTACTCAGGATAGGATTTACCCTGTGTAACTTTTGCAGTCTAAACTTTGGGGTTTGGTCTTGGTTCCCAGGAAGAAGAGGTTCATGTGTAAAAAGCTTATTTTCCTCTACTAAAGCAGATAAACAGATGTTTGGATGAGCTGAAATCACCCTTAGAATAACTTGTCGTTCTCCACTGGCTGTAGAGGAAACAGTAGAAGGAATAGCTTTGGCTGTCTTCCAAAAACTTACATCTTGCCTAATTTCAGGTATTTTTCTCACATTTGGTAACGCTTCCAGGTTGTCATCAATGTGTCAAGAATCCCTTTGAAACAACACTGGTGATATTCATTTGCACCTGTGGCTACAGGATGAGAGGGAGGAAATATCTTTTCCTAGCCTTCTCTGGATGAGGTTTCGTCCTGGTTTTGTATTCTAGTAAAAATACTGCTGCTGATTTCATCGTGTTTCTCATCCACTCAAAGCTCAACGCATGCATTTTTGAGTTAACAGGTTGGGTTTTTGTTGTTTTGTTGTGTTTTTTTTTTTTCCAACTTCCGTTTTAGATAAGTAAGAAACAGAGATATTCAGAGCAGAAAAAAAAAAAAAAATGAAAGGATTTAGACAAGCTTTTCTCCCTGTTCTCCTACACACTATGCAAAACTTCTCCAGCTTCTGAAAAGTTAGGGACAAAAGAAAAATGAAGTGCCATCTGCTGCTGCTAACTTACTGAAGTTGGCAAGGCTTTGAAAATGGAAAAGGTGAGACAGAAGGAAGAGAATGGTAAGGGGGATGTGAAAGAAACATAGTTTCTGCAGTATTTTTATTACACTGAGAGAAAGAAGGAGAAAATGCAGGGGCAAACATGTCAAAACTCCAATTCTTAGTTTTTAAAAAACAAGTGTAATTGTCATTGTTTGTTTGTGTTTGGGTTTTTTTTCTCTTTTTCCAAAGTGGTTTTGGAAAAAAATCTATTAGAAGAAAAATTCAACAAAATTATTTTACCTTTTTTTTTAATCTAGTTGTGACTGCTGTTGTGTTGACAACCTAACATGGCAGCACTTACATTTGTATGCCACTGCAGGTAAGATCTATGTGTTTTCAACAATATTGGCACCTTCCTCTACTGCATCTCAAATTGTGTGTCTGAGCATGTTGGGTTTAGAACACAGTGACTTAGGAAAACAAAGAAGAAATACATCTTTTTATGTGGCCCAGTGGGGAATGGTTCTGTAGTCAATATTCCAGATCTCTCTTGGGAGCTTTTCTGTTTGTTGGATACCTTGACAAACACTGTCCTGGTCTGGAGGGAACTAACAGCATCAACAAAAGTAATTTCTAATTCAGTCTAACTGGCTTCCTGGGCAGGAATACCTGAGTGAATCATAATGCTGATGCCACAGCTGTCTGGGTGAATTCTGCAGTGATAACATTCAACCAACTAGTTTGAAGCATGCCCCTGGTATTGGCAACTGTATTCGCAGCAAATTACGCATTGAGCCCTGTAGTTCAACGGTGAAGAACATTTGCACCCTGGTTTTAGTATAATGGTGCTGGACTTTTTCTTTCCTAAGTGTAGGTTTGGAATTTGAATCTTGCAGGGACTGGATGGACCACCATGTCTTACCACTGTCTTTTGCCCTCTCCAGCTACCTTTGCCCTCTGCTCACTGTCTTTTCTGAAAGACTGCAAACACTGCAAGAATGCTTTGTGTATCAGGGCAGCTTTTAAAAGAATCAAGTATTTAGGAGAGGGTAAAAATAATACACATAAATTGATACTGTTTTGCATAGACACCTTTTCTCTGTTAGTTTGAGGTCTCCTTAGCCCAGATACTGACTAGTATTTTGCCTGTATATCTACAACATTTCGCCCTTTAACAGTCTAATCTCAGTCTCTGTGTGTATTATTGTATCTCTTTTCTTAGGTCCCAGACTGATCTCCACCCACTATTCTTTTTTCTTTGAGTTCTCAAACGCAGAATTCTGCATTTTTGAAATCAAAGTTTATATTAATTCCGTATTTAAAATGTAATAGCAATTATTATAGTGGTGTTTGCTATCTTTTAGTTTTGATAGAATGGGACAATGGTAAACAACAGGTTCTGTCTAAATATAGAGTGAATATTTTTAAGGATAATGAGACTTTAACTCAACCTTCTAATTTTAATGGGCTACCCTGAATACTTAAAGTCATTACACTTTATCTAGAGACGTATATCTGTCTAAGTTCAGTTTTTTTAATATAAACTTGGGTGTAATTTTGAAGAATTTTGGCCAGTGAGAACAAGATCCAGTTGCACTACACGAGGACTCTGGTTATAAATGTGTACATCTATTACATGAACCGCTCTGAAAAGCAGAGTGATGCTATTGCTAATCAGCTGTATTACTACCATCTTTGTGTTCTCTGAATTTTTTTATTAGCTCGTATTTCTCCGTGGTCAGAATAGAAATTTATTAATTTAACAAGCAAAGCACCCAAGTAGTATGTTCTTTCAGGGTAGCAGGTAGACCTGCTGCAATTGAGAATTACTGTTCAATTGTTTTTCTTCTAAAGAGGCCCAAAAAAATCAGCAATATCAAGTTTGGTTTTCTTTAAATGAGTTCTGTTTACAATGTGACTCATTAAAAGGGAAGGAGCTTCCTCAATTCAGAGCCCCTAACAGTGTCACAGGGGATACAGAACAAGAATGTTTTTGAAATCTTGAAAATTGTTCTGAAGGGAGTTGTTTCTCTTTCATTCTGTAAGCATGCGAGACGCACAAGCTTTGTATCTTATAACCAGTTTTGTGATAATGATTCTGTGGCAAAGCAGACCCTCTACCACAGGAAATACTTTTGTTGGTGATCTGCCTCCAGACCAAGTGTCATCATGCCTTTGCTCGAAAATACCACTTTTTTGCAAATATTCCCCAAACATTTGTACCAAACAGAACCAGAAACCTTTACTGAGTGCTGAAGGAATAAGCACACTCAGGTGAATTTCTGTTTTCTTTCAACAGTACAAGCAACTACTCCAATTCTTTTTCACGTCTACTTGTTCTCATATTGATTTGATTATATAAGCCTTCCCTATAATTAGAAATTCTTCCTGTGTGTTAGAGAAACCAAATGCACGTATTAATCCTTTAGTGGATACTCTGTCTGGCAAAAATCTTGGAAGATTTTCTGAAGTGTTTGTCTAAAGCATTAGAGAACTGTCCTTTTCAGAAAGGAAAAATTTCTAGGTCTGTGGAGCTTAGGCTTGAATTGTTTTTTCATTTCATTTTATTGAGTAAAGGTTCTGTGCCCTTCTGTCTTCCAGGACTATAAGCATATTTCTAGTAGACAGATAATGGTAGGTGTTATTTATGTCAGATTGTGTTCAGTGAGCAACTCCCAGTAGGTTATGCTGAAGCAATATTATCCCTCACACAAAAACTCCAGACGTTCCCAACCAGCTTGTCTTCAGGATTAAAAGAAGCTGCCCTTGTTGGGGGCTGGTGTGAAAAGGTAACTGATGATCTTTGGCATTGTGCTTTGTGGTGGTTTATAAATATCTGGCAAGAATATTGCAACACTTATGCTTCTGTCTCAAACTTCAGGAGAAGGGATTAATTCAGTCAAAAAAACTCCATAGTTCAAACTCAACCCTAGAAGGATGGTCCTATTTTATGAGTAAATTTCAGCTTTTGTCCACCGGAGTAGCTTATTTGTCAAAGCCATTGGGCTGGTATGCTGGAGATCTTGGTTATTTTCTCTCCTAGATTGGAAGGTTTTGAAATACTGTTGAGGGAGACCACCTCTATTGCCATGAAACAGGGTCAATACTTGTTTTCTGTCATTGCTTGCTGGTTTCAAGACAAGGTTTTCAGAAGTATAGTTTGTTGGGTGATTTTCCTGGAGCTACTACCATGTCGATGGCCCATTTCTCTTTAAGAAATGATAGAGGAGATAGATCAGTGCTAAATGCTCTTGAAAAAAACCCAAAATATTACAGTAAAGAAGAAAATTCCTATACCTCCAAACATTTAGTGTGGGTCCCTGATTTTGGTTATGCACTGAAAAGGTTTCTTTCTAATACCACAGTAATAAACCCACGTTTTCAATAACAGAGCTAGTAAAGAAGCATCTTTGTCCATGGACAACTTTCGTAAATCTTAATAATTCTCTGAAGGATTGCTGTAGATACATGAGTAGGAGATGGGTCATTGCTTAAAGATCTCCTTGGGTGACAGAAACTGGTGCTGTCACATTCAGATGTATTTAAGTTCTTTCCAAACAATTTTGGCATCTCAAAGAGAAAATAAAAATAAGGATCACATTATCCACCTGCGTTGTAATCTCTCTTCCCGTTCTTGTATTTAGCTTTTTTAAGAATTAGTTATGTTCTTAGCCAAATTCCCTTTTCACCCTTTGTAAGCAACTGGATGGCTCTTTCTGCTAGTGATTCATAGCTTCGTTATTGAAATGACAGTCTAATCACAGGACCGAGAGCCAACTGTTCGGTGTTGCAGAGTAAAATGTTCGGTGGAACAATGATGTTTAAAATGAGAAATATTACTAGGGTAGCTTGAAGTTCAGCTGCTACAGAGGAAAAGGGGAATAGTTGATTCCTGTATGTTTTCTTCCCCTCTGCTGCTTCCCATTCCCTCACTGACACACTCAGAATCAAGTTGTGCAGCGACCTAATTTTATATTGGGTCTTTCATTTCCCTCCTTGCCATTATTTAGGATCCAGTTGCAGCTGCATTGTGTATGCTTAACAAATAAAAGCTTTCAGAGAACATCATTCAATTCCCACCTCCTGCTAAGGGTTTTCGAAGTGTAATACATCACAGAATCAAAATGACTTTCACTAAAAGTTCATGCTGTTTAAATCACACCAAATGTTATATTGAGCTGTAGCATACATAATTCATGTATCATTAACAGCTTCTACAAGTCTTTGGCTGCATGGCATACCAATGAATCAGAATGTGTGGGTATTTTTTGATACCTGCCTTTACTTAAATTGTATTTAGAAGCAACAGCGTGTAATTGTACTAACTTGGAAAATCAAACAGGCATGTAATAAATTATGGTTTGTGATTGACATGGTAAAGTAGATCTCTTTCCTGATGTTGAGTAAGCAAGCTCTTTTAAACAGGAAAGACTCGAGAGATTTGAGTGCTCCTATCAGTATTATTAATAAAAATCTATTTTCATTGTTTACAGTGTGAGAATTCTACAGTCACTTAATTCATTACATAGCTGATGAATCAACAATGTCCTTTAGTAAGACAGACAAGTCTGGTCAATTTTAATCCATTTCCCAAGGCACTATCTTGGACAAGTGAACATGGTCAGAAAGATGGCCATGGGATTACGGGTGTGCTATCCTGTTATTTATGTCCCTGAGAGATGCTTGGCTTCTAATAATGCTTACGATTGCACATATCTGTCACTTCTACTGTTATCCTTCTTCTGTCTCACAAGTGTCAAAGGCTTTGATTCAGAAGATCTGTTGGTGCCAACTGAAGCACTCTGAAGCTGCTAAAATCCCCATGTCAGGTTTAGGAGCACGCAACATCACCTGAGTCAATCAGAACCTTAGCTCTACCCGTGTGTAAGGATTGTGATTCTGTTCACAGAATGTAATGAGGGTAATGAAATACCCTCTGTTGTTCAGTACAGAAGGTTGTTAATCAGATTGCAGTAATGGTGCTGGAGAACCTGTAAACACTAGAACTACCTTGTGATACAGGGTTGCCAACAAAACTAAGCTTTTTGTCAAAATCATGGAAGACCATACCTTGCAATCAGTGGTCTCGTGCTGGGTATGGGAACTTGATGACTAAGAAATGGAGGTGGCCAGGGTCTTGCAAAACTTAAGTTTTTCTGAAGTGAAATTGATTATAGCTCCTGACTAATGGACAATCAAGACCTGATCTCAGTGTTTGCTCAGTGGGTTTGGTGCAATTGTTTTGTTGCCTTGGCTTTCCTCCTAGACTTTCTCCAGGAGCTTGTGACAGAATTTCACTATAAGAATGAGCAGATATTTAATTATAGCCACAGCACAAGGAGATTTGTGGGAGCCTTGTCATCTCCCAGGATACTCTGAGTGCCAAGGCTCAGTCACCACCTTGTAATGAAGGTAATGTCAGATACAAAGCTGCACAGAATTGTAAAGAATGTTTTCCTGAGAGTGTAAGTTGGTGAGTTAAGAAAGCTAAGTCTAGCTCACACAAAACAAATGCTGTGTCTGGTGCCTGCATACCTGTGATGACACAGCAGTGGGATCCTCTGGGCGTAGAGCATGAGGTGACTGTGCAGTAAAAGCTGAAATGCTTCTGGTATTACATCCCTAAATGATTTACTTTCATGAAATGGCCACTCAGAAAATGGCCACACCTAGAAAAATAATAAACAGCTACAAATGTTCGTACCTTCTAATTCAGCAAATGCTCACGACAGTTTATTTTTCGATAAATCTTCATTCTTTTAAAGAGCAACTGGATGAGCATCCTGTTCAGTCTGGGCAGAACAGAGCAGCTGTACTCAGTCCTTTCCTTGCAGGGTCTTTGCTCCTGCTTTCCACTGAACTGTTCTTAAATGAGCTTGGGCACATTATACTCACCCTAGCAAGAAATATGGAAAAAGATTAGGCCTTTAAAAATTGTTTTAATTAAACATTAGGGCTTTACTAAATATTTTTACCAGGTGCCAATGGCATAACATGAGAAAATAGAGAATGTTTTTGTGTAATGTAGTACAGTTTTAATGTCACTAACAAATAATGTGGCAGTCATGGTGGTACTTAATTTATCTTTTAAAAACAAATTTGAAACTTAATTTCTCTTTGGTTTCTGATTTACCACTGTTTATAACCAGGAAAAATTAAATGGTACAATAAGGGCTAGTAAGATACCAGGAGGTGAAGCTGGGAGATGTATGAGTCATGTCTAAAAGCAGCATGTTCAGAGTTGTTGGCGTTTCTAGCGTGACTTTTCTGTTACTCTACAAATAAGTAGCCCTCTTGGGCACTGAACTGTTTATTCAAGTTCTGAGGTTCTCTGTATGATTCAAACTGTATTTCAGTCATGTCTGCTTAAAGCTGCAATGAGACATAACTTATCTTGCCCTCTGCAAGAGCAGATCTACTCAACTCTACCACTGAGCTCTGGAGAGCTGGAGAACATGTACTGGGCCAGCCGGTGTGGCGGTACAGGAATGCAGAGGGCATCACTGGCTGCACAACAGTGGGTCAATGGACAAACCACTGGCAGAGGGCAGGGGCTGCAGCTGAAAACCCTCTTCTTTCCCTCGTAAGCTTTGCTTTATCTCCACCTGTTTGAGTTCCAGTTGTTTACGCTGTAAGCAAAAAGCGGACATGGTAATGAGTTCTTTGTCTGCTTGGTTACTGCCGAGATGTGCGATTACCAGGTGAGATGCATCATCTTAGAATTTAAATGAATCTTTAACTGTAGGAAAGTACAGGATGCATCTGCACACAGGTGTGTATGAATACAAAAGGGTTTGTAATGCTTTGAAATGTAGCTCCTAAAGAGATGGCTCTGTCGGCCACAGACCACAGCATCACCTGGTTTGGCTGGGCATGAATTAGCATGGTATAGCCCTAGCGTAAAACATCTTTAATATTTAGAAAAAATAGAGTTTATAGAATTTATTAATAATCATTACTACCTACAGTAGTGATTATTAAACTCTATAGCTTTTACATAGAATTTCTGGGTTTTTTTTCTTGCTGAGAGCTATAAGTGCTTGTATTTTAAAGAAGGAGAGATGCTGACTGGGGGTTTGCACAGCTACAAGAACATATTTGTGTGCTGAGGTGGTCCTTGCCCTGAGGACATATAGTTTAAAGATCGGGGAAGCACCAGGGAGGAAAGGAAACATTTATGTTAGTTGTGTTATTTTCAACTCAGCTTCTATTTTCTGTTGATGTTTGAGGAGACTTGTTCCAGCTGCAAAAAAAACCCTTAATGGTGAAAGAAATGGAGTTGTTTTCACCTAGCAGGCAAGTTTTCCAATATTTTTTTTTCCCACAGTATCTGCTTCTGTGTGTATTGTGTTTGGGGAGGGCCCTGTGTCAGGAAATCAGAAGTTTGCCAGCAAAGTAATGCAGGTGCCTGGGAAGTGAATGTGTGTCCCAATGGCAGACCTGACTTTCCTCACATACCTTTTGTAGTCCTTTGGGATTTTTTAGACCATAGTTTGAAAAACACGGGTTCTGTGAATCTCACTAATGCAAACTTCTTGTTTTCACCAAGAAATACCAGTGTCTAAATGTCAGGCAGAAGAAAATCAGGTGGACATGTCTCTATCAAGAAAGAGCTCAGACTCTAAAGCTGTTTGAGTTTGGATCCAGTGATGTTTTCATATGCTGCAGTAGCCTGACCCCAGTCTTAAATGTGTGGCTTTAGGGTAGCTGTGTGTTGTTATTACTGTTTGTTATGAACTAAATACATTACTCGTGAGGGCTACTGTGCTCATGCCAATTAGGGTGGGCTTTTTGCACAAAGTGGTGTGGCCACAGGGCTGCTCAGCTCCTCTCCTACCTGTGTGGGGCACCAGCCGTTGCTGTAGCAGAGGTGGGAAAGCAGCTACCTTGGGAGCATCGAAGGCCAGGCCACCTGGCTGGTGGGAGTAGGGCCCTGGGAGAGAGGTTTGATGCACCTGGTCACTCAGACTGCTGATAGAGCTTTTATTGTGCTTGTTGCTGTGGTTGTGCTGTGAGGTGTACTTGGAGGCAGGCTTTTCCCTTATACTTACCAGCTTTGGTCCCTCTGTCTCACTATGTGAGTTAGACAATGATGAAGGAAAGAGAGAGAAATAGAAAAGAATTGGAATAGAAAAGGTTTGAGAGCCAGGTTGTACCACTGATGCTGGCTGGTTTGAGCCAGGAGCCAGGCCTACATATATTTACACCAGAGAAAGATGGTGACCCTTTCTTGAAGCTTTCAGCTTCACAGGTACACTCTTGATGCTCCTGTGTAACCCTCTCCAGCTGTTATTCCTCATGCAGAAGAAATGCTTCTGCCTTGGCTCTGAGCTGGTACCGTTGCATTGGTGGCAGTTGATGGGATTTGGAGTTATTAAGAACAGCTGCTACTGGGTCTTCTGTACAGCGGAAGCAGAGGTGATGATCTGACCTACAGACCATGATGGGGAATTGGTAATTCCCCAAAACATGAGCCTTCTGCTAGTTTGATGACAGAACATTTGGGGCTTCACTGGAGCAGGAGGTTAAAGCAGACAATCAAGCAGTGGCTTTGGAAGTATCGCTCTACTCTCCGATGTTAAGTACAGGCACGGCTGCGATCTGAGAAATTCATGGATGTCACCAGCACAGTCTGCTGAAGTGATAGCTATAAAATGAAAGATTTAAAGGAGGCAATCATAATGGTTAACAGCAGTATGAAAGAGCTTGAACATGTTCATAAATTTCAATAACTGCCGAGCAATATACTGGATTCATCTAGGAGAGATTTAATTTGAAAAATGCTAAATAGGAGATACAAAGACTGGAAACACAGACATTTCTCTTGAAGATGGAGTCTTTTCGTGAGAAATTTACATTGCACTTCAGCTGAAGTACCATTGAATGCAAGTACAATGTGGTAGAAAAGAAATTATAAAATAAATTATAGAAGGAGTTTTTAAATTTGCACATTAGGGAAAAAAGCTTTATTTTGTATTCTCACTTCAGATGTTATTTGTGTCTAGATCTATAAATGACCATGCATGCTGAACGAAATGAGATAAAAAAAATGTTGGTGCCAATTATATAGATATTTAATAGAAAATAAAAGTGTCTGAAGTCCTATCACAGGGAAGTATAAGCTTATATACTTGTGTGCAAGTATCCAGAATATATACATCATTTAAATAGATGCATAGTATTTAGAATACAAATTATTCAGATGAATTTTAAATTTTTGGTGTTTAAAATTAATTATGTTCTGAGACAGAACCTTTCATTGCAGATAGTTTTAGCAAGATGCATCAGTGCACTAAGATTTTTGAAATGGTGAATACCTTCTTTGTGTTGCTAATCGCAGCTGTGCAGTCTGCAAATGAAGGATATCCAGCATCTTATTTCTAATTTCAACCATTTTTTTCCTGTTGATAAACAGCCCTTATCTTCTTCCCACACACCAGAGAGATTTTACATTATTTTATAAATGAGAATTTTCCTTTGTGCTGCAGCATATTGTTAATAAGTTTGAGCTTTATTAAAAAAGAAGTAGAAACATAGGATTTGGAAACTTGCTCCTTGTTCAAGTGACTTATTTTTAGACCTGCTAATGGTGCTTGCAGTAAGGATTAAATTAATGAAGGCTGTGTGGTGTGAAGTGGCAATACTAGTCATTACCATGCTCTTTTCTGGTCTAAACCACACTGCACTGTTACCCAGAAAACCAGCTCACTTCAGATGGCACAGGAGCAATCACATCTCCAGCTGCACTGTGAGTCTTCTGAGCTGGGGTCCTGAATTTAAGGAATACTGAGCACTAGCTATCACAGTTCAACAGCAGCTTGGCAGATATGTTGAACATCTCTGGCCCGATGTCCTGATTTCTTGTTTTACGATCATAATGAGATGATGAATACCCGTAAGAAATCAGCATGATGATGTGGGTTGCTACCTGCGATGAAGGAGGTATGCTCTGCTGCATGTATCCAACCCTATCCAAGAAGCAACACAGCCCTATAGGTCATTGTCTTGCTTATGGAAATGCCACTTCAGAAGTGTTTTAGGAGTAGAGTCCATCTTTTAAAGTCACATGGGAGCTGACTTTGGGGGAACATCTGAGTTAGGTGTCCTTGGAACAGCTAGTAGGTTTGAAACGTTGATGACCTTTGTCTAAAGTGAAAAAGGTTGTGTTTTTACATTGTATTGTCCTGTAGTAGGTAAAGGTACGCAGCTGTTTTCTGAGCTTGGACTAAATTTCACTATCCATCTTTGCTGGGTTTATGTATCTCCCTGATACTAAGGCAGTGTTTATTTTTAAAAGAGACAAAAATATATTCAAACATGCACTTTTATCAGAGAGTGGAAAACAGAATGGCTAAAGTTACAATTAAGGCACTGTTTGGACCAGCACAGGGAGACTGAAGCAAAGGGACTTTCTGGGGTCACCAAAAGCTACTTGTAAGTATTGGAAATCATGAGTTCCCCACAAATGAAACAGAATGTGTTCTCCACAGTTGATTACTGAAGGAAGGTGATAACTAAAATGTGTGTTAAGAGATTTTGGAAAGAGGAAATACAGCTACTAGCAGAAGTAGCAGAAGTGTGATTAACCTAGTGAAGAACTCAATGCCAATGTTTAATTCTCAAGATATGTTACGTTTTTACTATGACACTTTATATTCTGAATGGCTTTACTGGTGTAGTTGCATTTGCTTTACAAACTGCTCAAAAGACAAGGAGATTTCTAGAGAGTGAGAATAATGATTTCCAATAACAGAATGAAATAGTTTAGCTGACAAATTCAGTGGTGTGGCTCTGTGAATCCTCCTACATTCCCTGCCAAATACTACAGCAATTTTGTTTGATTTCATGCAAATTTGGGTAGAGGGGAGGGGCCCTTATCTCTGTGTAATTATATATGCTCTATATATGTGCTTAAATATTCCCAAACACATTTGTGCTGGTGTTTCAGCAAAGCAGCTTCAGAATTTCACATTGATTTGTGAACTCTACAAAACACTAATGCAGCTGCTGCTTTAGCTTTCAGTCAGTTGGGAAAGACTGTGATAGAGAGCTGCAGGCAAATTCTCCCTTTGCTGGTCCCAGTAGTGTCTTCCTTGTAACTTTAGCCAGTCTGGTTTCCACTGTCCTCAGATTCATTTTTGCTCATTTGGGAAGCCACACAAACTCATTTATGATACAACTTAGAAATGAGTTCTATCTCCCTACATCTGATACTCTTATTTATTTCTAAGCACAGCTCTCTAAAAGGGAAAACAAGCCACACAATTCCATATGTAATGTGTACACCTACAGTGCTATAAAATGCTTCATCAGGAAGAGATGAGGAACATCGCTCTTCTCTCCTTTTTATTGTGAGATGAATTGTGCTGCTTTTGACAGCCTATACATGCAGATTTGTTATCTCTGCGCCCTGTTGAAAATGACTCTGCATTAATACATATGTTTTATGTGTGCCTGTGGTTACATCAGTAATATCTTACACTGCTGTTTAGGCCACAGCCTCAGGACAGCTTGATGCTTGGAATCAAGTTCTATTATAATAAGGTCATCTGCTTCTAAAGAGCTTTTCATTGCCATGTACTTTTTACAAACTATATCATTAGTCCAGTCACTGCTGGAGCAGTTGCTTTTGTGTTAAAATGATGTTATTCCACAGAACAGATGCTGGATTATCACAGGCAGTAGCTAAAGGATGAAATTAAATGAACAGAAACCTAGCTGGAGTATAGACAGTGATCAGAATGACTGAACTAGACCTCATTTCTGAGAAGCCCCGAGAACTCTAATGACAAATTGCATCTTCCTCACTCAACACCAAATTATTTTCTTTAAAAAGCCAACACTCTACATATGCAGCAGCCTGATTCCATCACATGCTGCACATTTGTGCCATAGGGAATTCAGGATACGTGCTACCAATTGAAACATCATCTGCTTCTCTGAACATGCAGAAGGCTGCTTTTCTCTCCAGAAGCTGGAGGAGACAGTGAAATGGTTTCTGGAGGTGTTTTGGTTTTGTGTTTCTTGAGGAGATGGGAACCGAAGAAAGCCTGAAGCCATGCAGCACTGAATGTGGACCGGTGTGGGAGCTGTAGTTACTGAGGTCTAAGAGATGGTGTGCTTATTGCTGCACTGTGTGTACGTAGGGCTCTGCACAGCCGCTCTCTGGCTCCAGGGGTTTGGCCCAATGCTGTCAGCAGAGGTCGTGGATAATGATATTAGCCACTGGGTCTAGTCTGCCTTCTTCCTAAGTAGCCTTAATGCTAAGGATGCACTCAATGATGGCTGGTTTCTAAAGCCAGAGCCAGGCTTTTGACATTGCTTCAGTGTCATGGTTTCAGCCCAATTTACCAAAACCTGATTGACAGATGTCCGTCCATCCCTCCCCCCTCCCCCTTTAGGCAAAAGAGAGGAGAGAAAGAAATTAAAGAGATTCAAGAGTTTAGAAAAAAAACCTCAACTACTTTAATGAAAATATAAACAATAATAATATAATAAAAAGGAAATTTAGGAAAAGGAAAAAGGAAGTATACATTATATACAAAACCATATCAAACTCCCAGGATGACGACCACGTCACCAGCAGGCT